>CM031997.1:841843-1218248 GCA_018804465.1 Populus tomentosa
GAAAATGATATGCAGAAGATATAGATGACTCTTACTAAGCTATAGAATATGTTTTTTCCATCGTTGGATGGCTTTCATAGTGTGATAAAGACTTCAGTTCTTATGTTATGGTAGTTGAACATTCAAGGTGCCAGTTTAAATCCATCATCAAGTTATTTGTATTTTCCAAAGGGGGGAGGGGGACGCCATTGAAGTTGAAGTTCAAAAACCCTCCAACTGAAGAGAATGAAGAGACGTGGCTGCCTTAACAGAATAAACGAAGGCACCAAGCCAAGTTTATGGAATTGAGCACTGAGATAAGAGAGAGGAGGTTATTACACATCAGCTAGAGAACTCAATGACCTTTCATACACAGACCTAGAATGTTTATATTAGTATAGTGACAAAATAGTGATAAAAGTCATCATATAACGTTGTTCATGATCTTTTTTGATGATGCAAGTGAAATTTTAACAAAAACACCGACCCAGTATTTTGAGGATGGCTTGATGCTGCAGTAGTAACACCTGTTTTGATGCGTGTGAATATATATCATCAGGTGGTTCTCTCTTTTTCTCTCATCTACTATTAAGATGTGTATTTTTTGTAGTTGTGTGCTGGTTCTGTCCATTTCATCAAATACAAACATGAAAGCGCAAGAGCTTCATTTTAAATGAAGTTTGCTTTGTGTAATTAACTCTAATCTAATGCAGAAGATGATAGTTGTGGGATGTGTAATCTCCCTTCTTCGAGTTTGTTTGTCTTCGCCGTTTCAAAGTGTGGGTGCTTTTTTCATTCCAATCGTAGTTTCAAACGCGACATTAGCACAGACAAATAGCACCTCCTTTTTTGTGTGGTTGAACTGTAGGTCCAATGGACCAATTCCCAAATCTCCACCCCGTCCATAAGATCTGAGCTTGAAAGTTGTAACCTCGAGGCGGAAACCCCAAGTCTTAACGTAAGGTTTAAATGAGTTTAGGTTACTTGAAATACATGCGTTTTGCTAGCCTACTTTTGCTGCTTTGCTTATTGTTCAAACTTAGAACAGAAGGTCTTGATATTTTAGAAAACCTGAGGAAACGATTCTTGTATTAGATAAAGACTATAAGTTTGCCAGTAGTAACATGTCTACTTAATTGTGTTGAAATACCATAACCATTGGAGCTTCACTGAAATGTTGGCCATGAAAACAGGACCTGAGCTCTGTTTCGTCCCAAAGTCATGTGAATTGTGATCGCACTGAATACAATCCTCGGTTGGACTTGGACAGGGGACGTAATGAAATGCTTTTCGAAAGCAAATGTTCGTTTTTTCAACAGCTAAAAGCCTAAAACAACCAAACAATTATGGGGATCGATAAAGCTTAGAACCCAAGCCTCCGAAAATGCTAAAGCCAACCTGCAAATTGCCTCCTGAGTTCTAGGTAGTAAACCCCTTAAAAATGCCCTTGACCTTATTCAGCGCTGCGCTCTCGAGCTCAGCCCTTAAATTGTCCTCGGAGTAGCACTTTTTCTATAGTTTATGGCCATAGAATCCTTTAAATAGCTTTTTTACACCTATACAAGTCCATCTTTTGGATACTGTAGAAAACAAGCCATCTATCTTTTCAAAGGTTTGAACCCTAGTGTTCAAGAGGGAGGAGGCATATCACTGAGGCAGTATCTCCTCTAGTTCTTTCTTTCTAGTGGCATTTATACTTCTTTTTCTAATCTTTTTTCATCTTCCCACTCTAGCTCATGAACACCTCTCAAATCCATACGTTATAATAACCGCTCAAGACTCGGTCAAGGCTTCACGGTCAATCTAAAATGATTTCTTTTTAATATTCTGAAATATTATTTTAGATTAAAATTACATTGTTTAGAGAAAAAAAATTAAATTAGGCTTTACCTAGGTTTTTTAATCGTGGTAATTAGTTTTGACTAATCAATTCTTACTTGATTCAACACTAATTTTGATTGGATTAAATCGACTTTAAAAACAATGGTCAAATGATATATCTCAAACAATGAAGTTGTTATGTGAAAGTCTTAGTTATATTGATGAAATATAAGGAAGAATTACATGCTTGAGGAACAAAATGGAATTGTTGGAATTATTCCCAACAGTACTAGATGCAAGCAACTTGCACGAAGATTGCAAGAGAAACGAAAAAGGAAATCTCAATAAGTTGTTTCAATTCAAGAAATCCAGATTCCCAAAGGTGTAAGGGAAACATCATCCATTCTATCTTCATGAATCGAAGGATTATACTTTTCACCTAAAAGGTGGCGGTGGCAAAGAAGATTTGACAACTATATTATTTGATTAATTGGGTCCATTTGTCTAAAATTGACAAATACAAAGTCAAATCAACCAATTTTGTTTCACAGGGACTTATTTGCTGACTGGATAAAACTACAGGAGCTAAATTGATAGATTTCCCATAAATATATAAAGGTAACATTACAAGCAGATAATCCTAGAAGGTGTTTCCTTTTAGCCCAATCAATCTCCCCCTATTTCTCCTTTTAATTTTAAATTCTATTTATAATAACTACAAAAATTATTCATCAAAAAGATAAAAAGAAAAAATCTCCACCTAGACAAGAAACTCAAAAAAAATCTAAGACTTACCCCTTTCAATTCACACCAAATTATCCAAATGCCCCCTATCAATTTCCAATCTTGACCGCTCTACAAATCCTAATTTCCCCTTCTCTGTTGCCCCTTCATTTCTATCTTCTGCAGCAAAATTCTCCATATACATGATAATTTGAAAATCCAAAGCATACCCACTTCAATACACACCAAATTATCCAAAATCCCTCTGCAAATTTCCAATCTTGACTATTCTACGAACCCTTAATTTCTGTACTCTCTTTAGCTTGATTTTCCCTAACTTTCCTGGGAAAGTTCCATCACCATGGCTTTTGCTGCAGTTAGATGCAAACCCACTAAAGTAACTGCTTCTCAATTCAGATACTTCATGTTCAATTACATGCATGTGGGCAGTCGCTTGTCTAGCTCTCACTGTGCTAACAAAATTGCAACACGGGATGACCATTTTGCAAATACTCCTTATCACTTCACTTCATTCAAGCCCGTTTCACTTCGTGGGGAATTTGTTGAAAAGAGTACTCAATTGTTGGAAAATATGAGAAGTAGTAGCAGTAGTTCTGATAGAAATTGGAGAGAGACAGTGAGCAGTAACAGTGGTGGCGGGTCTAATTATGGGGACCCACCAGAGGTGTGGCAACCACCTGGTGATGGTGTTGCAAAGATGAGGGTGAGTGATGGTGGCGGTGATTTCAAGGTATGGAGTAGAGGTGGGTCTGGTTCAAAGGATGGGTACTGGGGTGGGTCAAATCTGGGGAGTAGTTTTCCAACACCGAAAGAGATTTGTAAGGCACTTGATAACTTTGTTATTGGACAACGGAGAGCTAAGAAGGTGAGGTTTCTTTATTTTGGTTTGGCATTTAGTTATTTTTTGTTTTGTTTTTGGAGTGATTTTTATGTGTGTGGAAGTGAAAAACGCTTTGTTTTTGCTCTTAGATGCAATAGAAGTAGCTTTCAAATCAGTGCCACTGTTGTTTTGGTTATGGCGGCTAAAAATTGAGCTTGAAGTAGTTTAGGAAGAAAAAGGCTGTCTTTGGATTGTTTTGTCAGTGCCATTGTAGTTTTGGTTATGGTGGCTAAAAATTGAGTTTGAAGTAATTTTGGAAGAAAAAGGCTGTCATTGGATGGTTTACTATCTTTCATTAGTTCTAGTTTTATATGTCATATTTTGTTCAAATGGAATTTCTTGAGACAGCTTTTTTATGGGGCAATGGTTATGGCAATATAAAAAGGATACATGTTGCCATTACTTTATTTTTTTTTTTAAAGTGAAGAAGGGAAAACTATCTGTATTTTGAATTTTGTCTTATTGTTTATAGGAGTTCAGTATGCATGTATACAATGGACAACCCATATGCACTCCACTCCTATGCTTGCATGCCATTTTGTGTCATTTCAGTATTGTCTACGCGCTTCTCTTCTCTTTTTCTAATTTTGTTCCTTGAACAGGTGCTCTCAGTTGCTGTTTACAATCATTACAAGAGAATCTATCTAGAGTCTGTTAAAAAATGGTTAGTTTTATTCCTTAGACCGCCTTGTGTGTTTGGCCTTAGTTTCGTTGGTAGCTCCAGAGCTAGTGAATAGCAGTGAACAGTAATGGCAATAGAGGTTTTATTTGATAAGAAACTAACCTTTTCTATATTCCTAAGAAAGAAGGGAGAAAATAAAACAAACATATAATCTTCTTGTTTGCGATCTTATGTGTTGATTAGGTCAAAATCATAGTATGCACACAAGCTGCAACAATATTCAATATGTGCAATTAATATTATCAATGGAATGACTCCATTTTCGTACCATTTATTGTCTTCTTTTCAATTCTAAAAAAAATGGTGTCATTGTTGCATCTTTTCTTCCTTTTCCCTGTCACATTTAAATGGTTTCTATGTACTCCCCTTGCCTTTGGCCATGGCTTGTACCTGACTTCACCATACAATAAGCAAGTTATCAAACTTGACTATCCCCTTTGGGGACATTGGTGCTGGATAGTCTATAGGATCATGGGGTCAGTGCTTGATAGCCAGGTCATGCTTTGTACAGACATGAGCTGTAATGTTTATTCATTATGCTTATTAGGAGAGTTGTCTGATTTAACATGCTTAGCACAACTTGGGGAGTTAGGCGTGACATGGATTCAGGTCTGATTTAACATGCTTAAGTACAACTTGGGGAGTTAGGTGTGAAAGAAATTCAGGTAATGAAAAAGCAGATACAACTCATGTTGGTTTCCACGTACTCCCCTTGCCGTTGGCCATGGCTTGTACCAGACCTTTTACCATACAATAAGCAAGTTATCAAACTTGACTATCCCCTTTGGGTACATTAGTGCTGGATAGTCTATTGGACCATGGGGTCAGTACTAGATAGCTAGGTCATGTTTTGTGCCGACATGATTTGTAATTTATTTTATTCATTATGCTTGTTATGAGAACCATCTGATTTAAAATGCTTGGTACAATGTGGGGAGTTAGGTCCAACACAGATTCAGGCAATGAAAAAGCAGATACTGTGGATGATGACGGAGTTGAACTTGAGAAAAGTAACATTCTTCTAATGGGGCCAACAGGTTCAGGTAATTTGTCATTAACCATATTCTGATTGTTCAATGTTCTCGAACACTGCATATTTTATGTCGCAAAAAATGATTTGTAGTCACTTTTAAATGGTAATAGTAACAAGGTCTGAGGAGAAACCTAGCAATCTAGAGTTGTTCTTGTGCTATGATTTTTCTCCTGTCTTCATGTGTTTACATGTTATATTGACTGATAATATATGTTATAGACGCTGGTCCTACATGCATGGATAAAGGTCACTAGCTGTTATGATTTTGTTGTGATAGAATAGCTACTGATGATTATTCTGGTCATGGAAACTTGTGTCAAGGTTTTAATTGTGTCTTTTTGTGGTGTTGTTTTAATTTTTTCTCTCAATTGACACCAAGGGTTTGACTGTGAACGTTAAAAGAAAGATGCTTTTATAGTGTTTCTTTTTGCACTCCTACTGCTTCCTTCAATCTTCCTTTGGTCTTGGTTTCATCCTCAATATAAATTCTGGGATAAAATAGAATTTTTATTAAATTGATTGTTTTAGACACTGTTAGTTACTGGTCTCACTTTACCGTTTTTGATCTCATTTCAAGGACAGGGAAGACATTACTTGCCAAAACCTTGGCACGGTTTGTGAATGTTCCCTTCGTTATTGCAGATGCAACTACTTTGACTCAGGCAAGTTGGTGATTTCCTTTACTTTAGTTGTTGACCTATTATGAACTTTATTTCTTACTCTTTTTCTCTCATCTTCAAATGGATTTTATTAGATGGTTGAATAGCTATGCAATAAGCAGCTAAGTTTGATTCTGTTGAGGGATGGTCATTAGAATTTCTTTTGTTAGAATCTTGCTTATCATATAAGGTTTTCTTTAAAAGTTAATTCATTTACCCAACTCACATCCAGATTAGTTGTGTGCTGCTAAGTATTCTGCCTCAGCATAAATGTTTCTGGATTGGTGCCAAAAACTACATTAATTTTGATGCTTTTGAAATGGAATGGGCACATTTCTTTAGAGAGACAAACATGATCATATTGATTTTACATCTGAGATAGGATTTTTACGTTTGGTTTTTTCTCTGTTTTTCTCGCTCTTTTTTTTTTTTTTTTTTTCACATTAGTTGCTAATGCATGCGTATTAGAAAATCTTGTTAGGGAAGTGATTAAGTTTCCGTGAAATGTTATGTGCAGGCAGGATATGTTGGGGAGGATGTTGAGTCAATATTATACAAACTACTGACGGTGAGTTCTCAAAAAACCTCATTTATATTCTGTTTCAAGGACCTCTCAATGGAAAAAGCCGTTACCCTTCATCGTTAGGAATGTCCAGTGCCATTTTGGTTGTGTTTCATTAACTTGTTGCTTGCGTGGCTTGTCTTAGATTCTCAGCCTACTCTCTCGAAACTTATGAACTGGTATCCTTGTGATTTTCTGATTTAGTGTGGATATATGCTAAACTGTCTTGGTATATGGTTTTGATTTTGCCTGAGACTTATTTTCATATTTTAACTGTTTTTTTCTTCATTGGGAGAGGGAAAAATTGAGCATTCTTTGTATGAGCAATCATTTAATTGCTTATGGTCCTTAGATCCCTGGCAACTAAAAATTTATGCTAGGAAAACTACATATTATGATATAGTTGGCACTTGATGATTATGAACTTCGTTTTGCTTGGCTTGTTTAAATTTTCAGTGGAGCATCAGTACAAAAAGATGGCTCTGTTGCACCACTTGTACTCTGTATTATCTTGCCTACTGTGAATGAACAAGTCTAACCATGTCCTTTCTTTTCTTTCTTCATATCTCAGGCTGCTGACTATAATGTGGCAGCTGCTCAGCAGGGCATCATTTACATTGATGAAATTGACAAGATCACGAAAAAGGTTATGCCAACCATTTTACCATAAATATTTTCATCTTTATTTCTTTTCCTTCAAAAATTATGTTCGCCTTTTAACATTATTTCTTTGTCTTACGCCTTCTCATTAAGCAGGCTGAGAGTGTTAACATTAGCAGAGATGTGTCAGGGGAGGGTGTTCAGCAAGCATTATTGAAAATGCTTGAAGGAACAGTAAGTGTTTCTGCCAAAAGTTGTTGGAAAAGATTGATTTAGAATCACTTTATAACTCTATCAGCACAATTCTATTACCATGTTGCTAATGAATTAGTTTGATGATCCATCTGTACCCTTAGTTATTATACATGGAAAGATTTGCTTATTGTAGTGTTTACTTTTATTTGGTTATCTTTGTACAATCGTATGTTTACAGCCATGGTTTTTTTCCGATGTAGATAGTCAATGTTCCAGAGAAGGGAGCTCGGAAGCATCCTAGAGGTGACAATATTCAGGTAGATACCACATCGCATGTTTTGTAACACATGCATCTGACTGGTTCATGAATTATCTACATAATTATAATTCCTGACAGCTATAGACATGGTCAAGTCTTTATGTGACCCTGAAAAGTGAGCTGCTGCAGTTGCATTTTTTCTTGATATTTTATAATCCATGTTGTAACAGATCGACACCAAGGATATTCTTTTTATATGTGGCGGTGCCTTTATTGATTTGGAGAAGACCATTTCTGAGAGGTTTTACATACACACACCCTGTATTTTTTATTGTTATTTTTTGTGGTAAAATATATGAATCCTTTCTTGAAAAGGGAAATGTAAGTGAATATTTATGGCAGGCGCCAAGATTCTTCGATAGGGTTTGGTGCACCAGTACGCGCAAACATGAGGACAGGTGGTGTTACGAGTACTGCTGTGACATCATCTTTATTGGAGACTGTAAGTGAAAACTGGTCTTCAATTAGCAACAGCTTTTATGGTTCCCCTTTTGTTTTTTTATGCAACTACCAGTGTTTGTCTTTGCTACTAACAGCTTTTAGATAATCACATGTTATATGAACTGAAATCTTTACCAGGCTGAAAGCAGTGATCTTGTTTCGTATGGTTTGATACCTGAATTTGTTGGAAGATTTCCCATCCTTGTCAGTTTAGCAGCTCTCACTGAGGATCAACTTGTCCAGGTATATATAGTTGAAATGTTGTGTCTGATAAATTCAATATATGTTTTCTTCTCTTTGATGATTCTATGTTTCTGATTGAATCATGAATTTCTTCTCTTTAATGATTCTATGTTTCTGATTGAATCATGGAGTGATTTGAAATTGTTTGATGTTGTGGATTACAATCCTAGACTTCAACCCTTTTCTAGTGTTTGCATTTAAACCAGCTTGGTGGAAATGAAGTAATTGATGTACTTGGTCTAAATATGGTTGTAAAAAGTTTTCTCATTGTTTATAACCACCTTGTTGTTTATTTGGTTTCTTTGTCACTCCTCACTGGAAATAATGTCCTGTAGGTTCTGACAGAACCAAAGAATGCCCTTGGGAAGCAATATAAGAAGTTGTTCCAAATGAATGATGTAAGTGTTCTTCCCAAGACCCTCTCTTTTAGATGCTTTCTTGGTGAAACCTTGTAGTTTTAATGAATTTGTTGGTTATTCTCTTTCAATTTGCTAGGCCAGTAAGCATCTTTATTTAGTTTTAAAGCCATCTAATTCATTTTCCCCCCTCAGGTCAAGCTACATGTCACGGAAAATGCTTTGAGATCAATTGCTAGAAAAGCAATAACCAAAAATACTGGGGCTCGGGCCTTGCGGTCCATATTAGAGAACATCTTGATGGATTCCATGTATGAGGTATAGCATTTCTTGCCCCAGTGCATTTTTTTTTAAAATTCCCAATTCTAGTCCAAAGTTTATATTATGAGAAGAAGCCTCACTTGGTATATTTGAAAGATGGACTTATAATCATATTTAAGTCTCTTCCAGTTCCGAGCTTCTTCCTTTTGGATTGACCTGCTGTAAACCGAATTTATTGGATTCGTCCATGTGCCAATGGCTCATAAGGCACTTACCTCCAATCCAGAGGTGGTCCAGGTTAATAAGCCATTATCTTTGCATTGACAAGAAGGGAGTCCATCCACGGGGTGGGGTAAGTATAACTTTCTCAAGGGCCAAAAGAGCCAGACAGAATAAAACCCTCATAGATGATTGGCAACGACACTATTTTACCACGAGGTGCCCTGGTTTTTGCATTTAGGTTAGGCATCCCCAGGCTTAATCTTACCAAGTGTCCTGTGAGAACCTGAAACAAAGCTCTGAACACTTTTGGTTCAACTTGATTGTGCTGTTTATTAACTGTGGATGCCTCTGCTATCTGATAATTCAGAAAATGGTAGCTAAATTGACATTTTCAGATAATTCAATTTCTGCCTCTTAAATTGTGCAGATTCCTGATGTTAGAACGGGGGATGATATTATAGATGCCGTTGTAGTTGATGAAGTGGCTATTGGATCTGAGGAACGCAGCATCGGAGCCAAAATCCTCTATGGAAGTGGTGCATTGGATCACTATCTTTCCAAAGAAAAATTAAAGTGTTCCAAGGTGCATATTAATCTCTTTGCATTCATCCCTAGAAAGTAATCCTTCTTCACGATCCTTGTCCATAATGTTTTTGGCTAATTGGTTGATCTCTTAACATAGAAAACCATGGAGGGTTCTGATGGAGAACCAGAGGTGGAATCAGAGCTTCCTTCGATAGTTGCCAGCATGTAATTTACTGGTGAATGGTATTTGTAGCCTCTTCCCACCACATCCCTGTACATAATAAGCTCACATTAATTTAATAAATTTAAATTCTGTATACGTGTTACAATTCCTCAAAAACTGTGCAGTTGCCCAACCACTGTGTTCAGAATTTTAATATTTTTGTACTCTATATACAAATCAGCCAAAGATGATCAAGTTCTCCCATCCCGTTTCTCAGCATGATTTTCTGGGAGAATTAAATTATTGCTTTGATACTTTCAGTTGTTTTTATATTGCTCGCTTAGGACCACCATTATTTGCTGCGTAGAACTTGCCATTGGATTGTGGTTAAAGTTCTCAACAAATCTTTTGTGGCAGGTCCTACAACTGTGGGGTGTCCCTCATCACCTACGACTCCATAAAACAGGAGTCATGTTCAAGCAGTATAGATTTATTGATGTTTTTACCCGCACAATTCAATCAGCACTTATGCTCTATGACCTTTGATAGGGCAGAGCTGCACTTTTGACAACTTTTTAGCAACTTATGATGCTTGAACTATGTGACATTTTCTGAGCTTGTCTTTCTTTTATCCTAATATTAAATCAAGCATTATTGAGTCAAAACCTTCAAGGAAAATGGAAGGTGGAGGAAAGTAGGTCAACTTATTGCTGAGTTCAACGCCATGCAAGAAAGAAAGCAAGACATCCTGACATCAGTTCTGCCATTTGGAAGTGAGTGTACAGGTTCCAATGAGCAGTAGTGTTTATTCAACCTTGTCAGGCTCGGCAGCTTTGACTGAGGCGACGCCGTTTTGTTGATCTATTCATATTTTTGTAAACAAATTATCAAAACAACACAATTTTGTTTAAATTTATTTATTAAAAAAATCTCGAAACATGATTTTGGATCGGCATGCAACTGATTTAACTCGCCAAAACTATATTCTAGGTTGTAAAAAAATTTTGGTTAAAAGAACAAACCGGCCATGTGGCATCATTAAATGTTAACTCATTGATGAGAGGAAAAATAGTTATTTATAGATATATAAAGCAGAGAGGAAAAGAATGAAAGAAGATTAAAAAGAATATTTTTTTTATTTATTTGAGTTTAAGTAAAAATATTTTTATATTTATAGATATAAAGCAGAGAGGAAAAGAATGAAAGAAGATTAAAAAAAATATTTTTGAGGTATTTTTATATATTTTTTTAGACGGATATGATTTTCTCTTATTTTTATATTTTTTCTCTAAACTTATGATTTACAAGTTGATAATTTTAAAACAATTGATTTGTTCTTTTACAAAATACATTGAGCATAAAATACAAAATTAAATTGAATAAAAAATTATTTTGTTTTATAGAAAAAAAGTACTAGTTTAATAAAAAAAATTGAAATAACTTTTAAAAGATTTTACCCTGTAAAACTCATGTATTAAATAAATAGATTTACTAGTAAATTCTATAAATTCATTAGTCGAAATTTTTAATTTTAAAAAAAATCCTTGAAAAAATAGATTTTTAATTTATGTTGTTAATTTCCAAATGAAAATAGGTTTAAAATGTTGTTAAGTAACGTCCCTTTCAATTTATCAACAAAATCACCGTAATTAAAAAAGATAAACAAATATTAAGCCTCTAACAACAATTAGATCTTTAATCCAACTCTCTTTAATTTCAAATCCAACGGTCATCCTTCTTTCTCGCCTCAACAAAACCATGGAAGAGAGAGAGAGAGAGAGAGAGAGAGAGCGCCTGCCAGGAAAAGATTTTTTTTTGGTTTTTGAGAGGGGGAATTCTGAGGAACCAAACAAGCCTCTGTCTCTCTCTCTCTCAAAACTTTCTCAAGAAAACTAAAAAGCTCGAAACTATAGATATAAGTAAGAAAAATAGCAAATGCCTATTATTGAAAATCCAATCTTTTCAACTGGGTTGTGTCTCAATATTGAATATTTGCCATTGTAGGCTTGTAGGGGTTTTTTTTGGGTAAAATTTGCGTTGTAATGGAGTTTGATAACATCGAATGCGTGTCATCATCAGATGGACTTGATGAGGATGAGATCCATCACCATAATTTACAACACCACCTACATCAATTTGCATCATCAAAGCCTCACAATGTAAACAACAACCACAACAACGGTAATACCATTGTTGTTGGGGGTCCTACTGCGATTGCTCCAGCAACTAGTGTTCATGAGCTGCTAGAATGTCCTGTTTGTACCAATTCTATGTACCCACCAATCCATCAGGTTTGTTCTTTGACGTGTTTAATTTGTTATGAAAATGTAAACTTTGCGGTTTGAGTTCATCTGGTCTTGTTTGCTTGCTTTCTTTTTTGATGTTTTTGTTAATTTTGATTGGTGTATGATGGATTTCGATGGATTTGCATAATTGAGTTTAAGGACATTGGTGATTTCACCTGGATGGTGATGATGTGTTGTTTTAGAGTTGATGGTTATTGAATTGAATATGTTTATGGACTGTTTTAGTGAGAAAACAATTTTGGAATTTTTGGTGAGGTGATTTGGATGGATTAGTGCTGAATTTGAGTGCATGTGAGGAAGTTTGTCTAGACTAAAACTGTGTGATGGCTTTGTGAGATTTGCTAGGCGATGATCTTCTCATGGTTATTTTCGAGCATTCCTGAAGCTGAGTCATTACAATCCATGAGATCCTTGATCCATTTTTCAGAAGATAATGCTTTTGCCTGGAGTGACATCTTAATTTTCCTATGTTAGGATTGTTGCTTTCTTACGTCAAATAATTGTTCGTATCAATGGCAACATAAGCTGTCAAGTACTATATCTGCTTTGGAATTGATGAGAATTTCGTATTTGGTTATATTGTCTGGAGATCACACGACACTTCTTTTTTGACTTCATATGTGATTCTTTCTTGTTGAGGGTTTCTTTTCTGGAATTAGACATTGATTTGTTGAAGCAGTGATGGCTCACCTGTGCTTCTGTTGCTAAAATGCAAGTTAAGGGCGTGATAGATCTATGTCGCTGTTATATAGTTTAAGTATCCAGCTTTATCTTTCCCTGCTGCATTTTCATGATGACTTGTCATCTTCTTATCTAGTTCACCCTGTTCACTTCCTGGCCTTGTTCAGTTTTCTTGCCTCTATACTGAACTTTCTCTTGTTAATCTTGGAGGGGAATGCTAATATAGCTGTGTTTGCTAAACTGTGCTTACAAACCCACATTAGGAAATGGATTTTGAATGTCACTTCCCTTGCAGTGTCACAATGGGCACACACTATGTTCCACCTGTAAAACAAGGGTACAAAATCGCTGCCCTACTTGCAGGCAGGAGCTCGGAGACATTAGGTGTTTAGCCCTAGAGAAGGTGGCTGAGTCACTGGAATTTCCTTGCAAATTTTACAACTTGGGGTGCCCAGAGATATTTCCATATTACTGCAAG
Source organism: Populus tomentosa (assembly GCA_018804465.1). Classification (NCBI taxonomy): domain Eukaryota; kingdom Viridiplantae; phylum Streptophyta; class Magnoliopsida; order Malpighiales; family Salicaceae; genus Populus; species Populus tomentosa. Next base: position 854,994 of record CM031997.1, read on the forward strand.
CTCAAGCACGAGGCAATTTGCAACTTCAGACCATATAATTGCCCCTATGCTGGATCAGAATGCTCTGTTGTTGGAGATATTCCTTTCCTGGTTGCGCATCTAAGGGATGATCACAAGGTGGATATGCATACAGGATGCACTTTCAACCATCGCTATGTGAAGTCTAATCCCCGTGAAGTGGAGAATGCCACTTGGATGTTGACGGTAATTCTAGCGTTGCTTTATATGTTCTTTAACCATTTTTGCATGTAGAACAATTTTACAAGTCATGGTTAATATGTTATAGAATATTTCTCTAACTGGGGGTGCTGACATGTGGAACTTGAAGCCAACTTATGTCCTCTCTGCTGAACCTTAATTCCAAACCAGTTGGAGTAAACATCATTAGCGTTTCAAATAAGTAATTGAATTAACAGTTAACAAACCATCCAAGGAAAGGAGTTCTATAAAAACTTTTCCAGGTATTGATGAAAAGAAACTGAATTTGGATCCCTGCCATATAAGATGCAACTAGTTTTACACTGGCTGTCAACCTCCCATATTCAGATCCTTGCACAAAGAAAGATTTGTTGAAGCTAGGTGAACTAAATTAGTCTGCAAGCTTTTCCTCCTGCATGTAGTTTGGTATTGAGTATTGACACTTGGATTTTACTTCCTCCCCAAAATATCAGACGAAAAGAAAGGAAGGGAGTAACTATGGTTGTCAGTGTGATACGGGGAACTCAATTTGCTTAACTGTGTAGCCTATATGGGGATAGGATATGGAGAGTAAGGAGAGTCATTGACTTTCATTTGATTTTTGTCTGTGCTCATGTGATTTCAGCAACCTCGACTTGCATTTTTCCTGGATTACGCCATGACCTTCATATTTGTTATAGAATTTATTGTTCAATATTCACTAATGGATTGTGCACAAATTCTTTATTTGCTCCCCTGAATCTGAATGGATGGCTTGCTGCTCTATTTGTTTTTTTTTTTTTGTCAGGTCTTCCATTGTTTTGGTCAGTACTTCTGCCTTCACTTTGAAGCTTTCCAGCTTGGCATGGCCCCTGTTTATATGGCATTCCTCCGTTTCATGGGTGATGAGACTGAGGCTCGGAATTATACCTACAGCCTTGAGGTCGGGGGACATGGCAGGAAACTGACATGGGAGGGCACCCCGCAAAGTGTTCGAGATAGCCACCGGAAAGTCAGGGATAGTCATGATGGTCTCATTATTCAACGAAACATGGCACTTTTCTTCTCTGGTGGGGATAGGAAGGAGCTGAAGCTAAGAGTTACCGGGAGGATATGGAAGGAACAACAAAATCCAGAAACTGGAGTGTGTATACCCAACCTTTGTAGCTAAGGCGATGTGATTTTGAAGACATTTACACTATTTGTGTGTTTGGGACTCTTGCGTGTTGTCCCAACCTCTTCCACCCTTCTCTCACGTGCTGTAATGGATTGAATTAATGAAACTCCCCCTTGTTTTTTTTTTTTTTAAAAAATAAAATTGTATAATAAACAGCCGTTCTTCCATGAAACTTTTGCTTGACTGTACAAAAAATAGGCTTTCAAGTTAGATTGGATGGGGTCAATTACAGGATCTAAAGACTATCCTAATAAGATAGTTTTTTATACCACTCAGAGTAAAAGCTGCCTACCAGGTTTAATTATGGACATTAAGGTTTCGTTGGGAAGCAACTGGCAATACTCCCTTACCCTAAGCTCCGCGAGGAGAATTCTTAAGCAGACTTGCTGGCACGGCTATGTTCTCAGTGCCACGGAAATTGTGTTATCTGGGTTTCACCTCCTCCAGGTTTGCGTCAGCTTCTCCAAGCAGATAGCATGGGTTTTTTCCTCTTTTATTGAACCAGCAGAGGAAAAAATCAAGCGTGTGTACTTAACTATCATCGTTCTCCTATACTATGTATGTTCAGGTTTTTTTATTATTTGAAGACGAGATCATGAGTCTGACTAATTGCAGTAGAGGACTATTTCTGGATATTATACGCAAATGGGTGAGAGATGCTCTTGTATTCTGGCTTGTCTGTTTCTGTACTCATCCACAGTTGCGTTGGAAAAGTATACCTCCTTCCCTCTCCCTCTTTCTCCCATTTTGTTGATTTTTTTTTTTTTTATGATTTTAATGTTCTAATATCAAAAATTTATTTATCTATATTTTAAAATTAAAAACGAGCATTTAACCAAGTATTTCCTTCTGTTTCTGAAGAAGTGCTGTTGGAATCCGGCAAAGAAGTTCCAGCCCAGAAGAGAGAAGAACAACGATGACTCCATGACAGGCAGACCGAGCTGTCCTGCTAACTAATTGGTCTTGGCCTTCACTTTCTAAATACGGGAGGAACAGATAGGAAGAAAGCAGAAATGAGTTGTTCTCTTGACAGACAGGGAAAACTGAAATCAAACCTCCTCTCAAGAACTAGCTACGGTCTTTAAATACAAACAAAATGCTATGCATTTTGCACCAAATTCTCTGCAGAGAAAACCCTCCCATCGAAGATTTATCTCCCCCGAATTCCTTTCTTTCACATTTGATAACTCGAAAGCTTTTTTGATGGGTTTTGTGCCAGCAAAAGGCTCCATGAGGTCGATCCGAAACTTCATGGTGATGCTGCTCATTGTTGTCATGGCTTTCATAGGAAATGCCATGGGCCAAGCCCCTCCAGCACCAAAAAACCAGACACGGTCTGTTGCCATATGTTGTATGAAGCTATTCAAATTTATTGCAATTGGATCATGTTGTGGCGTAGGTGAAGGTGAACCTTAGGTTCCTTGTATTCACATCTCTCTAGTGTTGTTACTTGTAATGTTTGAGAAACAATTGATTATTGTTAAGAAGTGTGGTGTAAGAAGACATTGTTTTATTATTTTGGGTGTTTAAGGGGTTGTTTCGAAATGAGTAATGGTTTAGTTGTTTTTTAAAGTATTTTTTATTTAAAAATACATTAGAATAATATATTTTTATTTAAAAAATATTTTTGATATTAATATATCTAAAAATATAAAAAAATTAATTTTAATAAAAAAATATTTTTTTTATAAAACATGATTTGAGCTACGTTCTCAAATAGTGCCTAAGTAAAACATCCATCAACCTTACAATAATATTTATGTTCTTGGATTTTTTTAATTGTTGGGCCAATTACTCTCTAGAAAATTATATCTTTTCTAATTGAATTGTAAATAAATTGATCATATATTAGACTGGTGCAAACACTTGAAAAAAATAAAACATATATGCATAGTACATGAAAAGATGCAATGGATCAAGACCCAACCTAGCCAATACCAAAAATTATTCCTGGTCAATCTAGTGGATTAACAAAACCTAGTTCAACTTTTTTTTTTTTTTTAAATCATATCGTTTTAAATTGAAACAACAACTTCTTGATAAATATGGATCCAATTCCACTAGTGTGGAACCCTGCTAGACCACCAATTTTGCCATGACTATATTCAATAAAGAAAAGGATAAATTTTGAGGAATAATCTAAAAATAGGTTATCACAATTATAACCATTAATATTTAACGAGAAAAGTATAGTGACATTAAGTATTTCAAGAGATAAGAATAACTAAGCAGTCCTTATACGTGTTCCAGGCCATGTGAAAAATTGTTTATTTAAAAATCAAAGAATTTAAGATTCAATCACTGTGAATTTTAGGATAGTAAAAATTAATAATGTTGCCTATGAAAAATGATTCAATCTATTAGTTTATGATAGCACAATAAAGAAATTGTTTATCTGGTAATCGAAGTATTTAAGATTCAGTAACTGTGAATTTTGAGATAGTAAAAATTGACAATGTTGCCTATGAGAAATGATTCAATCAATCAGTTTATGATAGCACAATAGAGAAATTGTTCAAAAATAATAATATGTTAATTATTATACTTATTGAATAAAAGATCTTAGTTTATCGTAGTTAAATTGCATATAATTATTTGTATGTCCGGATTCAGTTTCTATCAATTATCTTCCCCTCACAACATTTTTTGGCACAACTCATCCAAGATGAAAAAATATTAACTAGTTTTCACTTGAAGGCACTTTTATATTGTCATCATGCCTTGGAACACAATTGATTTTTGTTCTCAAATGAATCTCAAAGTAGTCAGGATAAATGTTGAGATCTCTTTAATAATATAAGCCTCGCATGCTGAAGCCTCAACATGAGCCTTGTTCTTTACTTTTCTCTTCAGGTTAAACAGAGTCCTTTAAAAGATCAAAAACCCAGTCGCTTCTGCATTTGATTCTTCATCTATGATTAAAAAAATATTGTATAACCTTGATTCATTGTCATCTATAATTTTATGCACATTGCTAGAATTAGAAATTGAACTAACCATCCTTTCTACCATAGTCTTATAAGGAATATATAGTTCTCCGTGTGTAAATCAACAAAAGTATTTTTTGCATGAATCATTTTTGTAGAAGATGCATCGTTACAACATCTGCATCGAAAAACTTTTTATTTTTACACCTCTTATATAGACATCCAATATTGTCTCCACTAATATTTCTCGGATTAGATAGTGTGTAACTAATAAAACCTCAACCCCATTACAATAACCCATCCTACGCAACCCTTCGGGTGAAACTAGATACATCCAAGAATAATCATCTATTACATATATCAAACCTATACAAAATATTGATAGCAACATATATTAATTAATTATGTGAACTAAATAAATTAACTAATATTGGTTTAACTCAAATTTATTCATTCTATTTTAATAATACCCTTAAATCATTATTAATTTTCTAAGAAAATTCAAATTCCTCCACATTTACTGAAACTTTCAACTTAGCAATAAAATTGAGAAAATATGAAACACACCTATTAAATAGACCATTATTTATTTCATTACAAAACACTTAAGTCACAAAATCAAAATCGATTTCATCAAATTACAAACAAATATATTTTTTTGAAATCTCAAACAAACTCTAAGATATACAAATCATATATTCATACAATAAATTTTCATAGAAAAAAGCAATAAAACAAGTAAACATGTAAATAAACTACATATACTATATCAAATTAAAATTCCAAAAAGCTAACATTTTTAAAATGAGTTAAAACAAAAAAAATGAGTAATTTTGCTTACTTAATCTCCAACTAAATAACTAAGCCAACTAGCATCAGAAAATTTTCAACTTTCTTTTTTCCAAAATCACATAAACTGAGTGAATAACAAATGATCTTTTGTTGTTTCTTGCAACAAAAAAAAAAATGGAAGAAGAAGAAATGAAAAAGGGGTCAATTACTAGGTTATAACCGATGGATTCACTAAAGGATATTAGCAACAGATTTGCTGTGTCGGTAATATCATTTATGAGAATGACTTGTTATTTTTTCCTTTTCTTTTTCATACCTTCTTATCCCATTGTAATTTTCTCAATGTGCACTGAAGGAGAATTTTCATCTATAAAGTTTATTGTAATTTACTAATGAAAATAATTTTGTAGATATTTTTATTTGTATTTGTTAATTTTAGTGTATATATTATGATATTTTTGACTAAATTCTACTAAATCTTGGAGAAAGAAAGGGACTCCAAAAAAAAATGACTTATCTACAGGAAGAGGTCGCATCACCCATTTGCCAACTTGTTCAGTGACAACCTCGCTAAACAAGGCTCCATTCTCCCAATAATGAGGCATTTGCATGCATAATTAAGCACTGCATGCTTCCATTTCATGCAGGTCTCATCACCCACTTGCCAACTTGTTCATAAACCAGTTAAACAAAGCCTCTACTTCAGATTTTACGTAGCTTTAGAGGCATATTTATGCAATTAATGACGAAGAAAAAACCCCAATCAGCCAAAAATCTGGCATATATCTAGAAATTGACACAAATTGTACGGGCAATTAATACAGATGCTAACATGATCTTGCCGAAGCAAACATAATTTAGTAATTTGTTTGAATTTCTCCCCAGATGATGGTAGCCAACACTCAAGAGGACAGCTAACAAAACCTGCAAAAAAACAGCTCGATGCGTATGCATGTTCTTGGCTTAATATGGTGTGTGTGTATATATATATATGGTGATTATTTTTTATATATAACAAATTACAAGTAGGGAATGAGCAGGAGGCACCGGCTGCTGTCGTTGCTGTAAACAACGACCGAAGTTATTGTTTACAGGCTGCACGCACTGTATAGAGATAACTCACGATATTATCTAATTATATTCTTTGACAAATTAATCTACATATGATGAAGATGCTTAGGGTTTCCTTTTTCTATTGTTGTTGTCGTCGTCATTAAATCAATTTTTATTATTATTGTTGTCTTTTGATTTGTTCTTAGAAGTCGGTCTTTGGAAATTTAAATAATGTAATAAACATATTGTCGTATGTACAGTCCATTTATTAGTTTTGTTTGATTTTAAAATTCTTGTCCTAGTCATTTAATTAAGAGGGTTTGAATTTTGATCTCTCTCTTAATTTCCTAACTTCAAGTCTTGAGACTATCATTTGCGTGTGTGTGTCTATATATATTGATGGGGGAGGACATGCCATTAAAATTGCCAAAAGATTGTAATTTTGATTTATTTATAAATTGATTCAAAAATACCTTTTACCATTAAAAAAACTAAAGTTTTTAAATTTGGTTAAAATATCAACAATTTAGAACAAGGTTCAAGAAATTGTTTAGAAGAGTTTATTTAGATCAACTCTAATTAAAAAATCAATAACTTGAAACAAGGCTCAAGAAATTGATTAAAAGATTTGATTTAGATCAACTCAAGTTGACTCTAATTCTTTTTAACTAAAATAATGTTGTTTTATATACACACAATTAATCAAACTTGTGAATTTAGTTATCATTGATATTATTAAAGAATAAGCTGAGTTTAATTTTATTGGTTGAAGATAAGATCTTGAGTGGAATACATATCCTTTGTTTGCCTAGTCTCTACTAAAGTATTCCAAGTTCATTTATAATATGCTTTGGTCATGGTCAGCTGTCTCAAAATTAATGTCGTTTGTACGTAGCATAAATAACTTAGTAATTTAGTACAAAGGTCAACGATTGATTTTGGATCGTGTATTCCTCTACCAAAATTAAGAAATCCCTCTCCTATTTTCAATTATTATATATAGTTGAAAAATATTGCTGAGGATATCATACAAAATTTGGATTATCAGTAGTTCTAGGATATGCATAAAGCTTTACAATTAGTAAAAATATTAAAGACATAGATCAATCAGTCAATAATTAAAACAATTTAAAAAAAGAATTAACAAAATCATAAACATCTAGTTATATATGCTTTTACACCTAGTCATGTTCGTCAAATAACATCTAGTTACTGTTTTAAAGAGATAGTTGGAATAAAAAATATGTTTTTATATATTTTTTATTTTAAAATAATAAAAATTTATTTTAAGTTGTTATGATTATAAGATATTTATGTATGGTTAATTTTAATCATTTGAATCACAATCAGAAAAATATGGATTAAATATGAAGTGTGAAAAATGAGGATTAAATTGAAAAAAAATTTCAATTCTATAAATTATTTAAAATAAAAACTAGTAATAAAAATAACAGGACCAAATTTAAAAGAAAAAAATCAAATGCCTACTTTGAAAAGGAAAGACTTTAAAACCTAGAAGGAAAGAGGAAAAAAAAAACAATAATCATCAACGCAAAACTTAATATATTTTAGCCACATACACCACCCATTAATGAATGAAACAATATGAAGATTAAAATATTATTTTAAAAATTAAAATTTGATCATCAAACCACATCATATATATTATTATTTAAAAAATACGGGTTGTCACAACCTATATTTTAAAATTAAATAATATTTTATATATATTAAAATATTAAATTACTTTATGTTAGACTCAATAATAATAATAAAAAAAAAATATAACCATAAAGAAAAGACCAAAAAAAAAAAATTCCCCGTTGATACAAGTTTAAGGCAATTTGATGGTAGGAGTATGTTGATAATTTTATTGTGATTTTAAAATGCATTATTTTTTTGCCTCAAAAGATACATCAGTCTTTTTGCTATGCAGACATCAACAAAAAGATGATTATACCCCGCTGCCAAGACCAATTATGATTCATTGATAAGGACAAAATCATAATTTTATAATCCAGTCTACAGTTCCATATAAAGCTACAGTAAAATAACTACAGCAAAACATCTACCCTTTTGGTTTCTTTTGATATGATAGTGACAAAAATTTATGTGTGATCTCTGCAAATTGTTGGAAAGCATGGAATTTGTATTTCCCTTATTTTAAAGATGCAATGCATGTGAAATGGGGACCTGAAAGTGAACGTTGAAAACAAAATAGTAATTAATAGAATGATAGAGACAGAAATCTCATATAAAGAGAGGGGGAAGCTGAGAAAAAGCTAAAGCCACAGGAACCACAAGATCCTGGATATCTTACACTGTTCCTATAAAGAAAACTGACAACTGAAAAACACAGATCAAAGTGCTGTCTCTCATCCTTTCCAACGTTGCACAAAAGACACTCACAAAGGTTAGTACTATTCTCTCTTTCATTACAGAACTTCTTCTGTTGGATATGGTTTGGCTTGGCTGCATGGCTTGTACGCAGTTGAAGGAATTTCGGCTGGTTGGTTCTCCGCTTTGCTGTCAGTGTTTTCTTTTTTCTTCTGCTTGTCAAGGGAGAGAAGGGAAGAGGATTTTCTGTGTGTTAATGCAGTTCTCTTGGTTGTTTCTTTTAGAGTCGGTGTTTCTTGACCATTCCTACGTTTTCTCAGCAACCAAGCAGGAATAGTAGGTTATCAGTTTGTAAGTTTTGAATCATGGAAAGAATTTATCATTGTCATTTTTGGTTTTTTCAGTGAGTATCCAGAAATCTTCATTCCTTTCTTTTGAGAGAATTGACTATATATATTTATTGTTATAACCTGACTTTTAAATTCAGCACTAAGAAGTTTTCTTTGAACTATGTACTTAGATATGAATCACATTTTGACCAGATCCATTACTTCCTCGGTTTGGTTGCTGAGAAAACTAAGGAAAATTACTCTGGATCCCCTGGAAATGATTAGATCGTTTTCAACCAGGTCATGTGGCTGTTCTAGGCCTGTGGTCCCAGCTAATGAAGACATTATTTTTTTTCTTAAATAAGCATGTGATGTATTGGTTTTCTTACTCTGAATGTTTTCCTGCGTTGTTAATGGAAAACAATAGAAAATTAGAGTATTTTATCCCTTATATAAGATATGTTCACCCCTAGGTAGTGCTTGAACTATAAGTTTACTGATCACATAAAGGGAAAAGGTTGGATTCGAAATGTTAGAATTCATTTCTTACGGTATCAATCATGAATTTTTAGTTGGTGGCGTCTTTTTCCCTCCTGTAGAAAGATTTTTTAGCTGCGAAAATCGGAGCTGTCGAGCCAAGTTGGGAGATGATTGGAATGGAATTTGGGTAGCATAGTTAGGCTTGGTGAAACTCCTCTCCCTCATAAAATATGATAAAAGTCTATTAGAGGGGTGGAGGGAAAGGGTGGTTTAATAGTTTATTTATTTGTTTTGTTTATTGTTGTTTAATCTACAACTTGATAGTTCCCTTCCAAATCATCTATAATTTTTTAGTAAGGAAAGGTCATACATGCTTAAGTAGGCTTTGCTGGTATCAGGAACTATAATATTTGCAAAATTCATTGTGGTGTTGGATGGTTCTGAATTTTCTTCCATGCTTCATATTAATTTATGTTCTTGAGTATCAGAGACAGCTTTCAATGTGTCCAATGGGCATTTGAGACTGTCGGAATGTCATAAGTCTAGTTTAAATGGCAGCCGCTTGCTTGGCTTCACTGGTGGCCTGACTGTGAGGTTGGAGAATATGTAGGTGGTGTTTGGTAGACCTATCAAACACATTCTCATAGTATTATGCTGATGCTTCTCATAGGATAATGAGTTTTTCCTCTTTTCTTACTGAAGAGATAGCTGCAATGACAGTTATAACCATTCTTGTCCTGAACTTCGATAATTTGTGAATCAACTGGCCTATGAAATCAACCCGTTGAATCTCGAATTGCTTAACAGAACCTTGCTTATCTTTGAAGCCCGATGTCAGTGTGTACTAATTATTAGCTGACCTCTTGGATATGGTTTAGCAACTTTCATGTCTTCACTATTAAACTTTAGCACATATCTGCAACCAAAATAACTGATGCATTTGCATGTTGACTAAGAGGCTCTTTGGCATTGAGTTTGAAACTGTTTTTGACAAAAATTTAATTTTTTTTTTTTGCTAAAATTAAATACGGTTTGTACTTTTTAGATCGTTTTGATGTGCTGATATCAAAAATAATTTTTAAAAAATAAAAAAACATTATTGGCATGCTTTTCGGCACGAAAAGCATTTTGAAAAGCAACAGCAACCACACTCCCAAACACCCTCTAAATAGTATGGTTCTGCTTTAAATATAATGTTAGCTTGTGCCTATAATTGCAAAAAATGCTTGGTTTATTGGATGATTAGAGTCTATTCCCTTTACCAGCTGCTGTCAATGTAATATTTTTTCTTGGAAATAGTGGATTAGTTTAAATTTCTATGGGAAATTATAACTGATCATGACTAGATTTCTGTCTTCGTTTTGTGTTCTTGGTCTCAGTGGTTGAAATTTGACCATTTATCTTTGCGAGTTTGTAAAAGGCAGCACATAATCAAGTTCAGTCATTAATTCAATCTATAACTTTGCACTAGGTGGTGTTTTCAAGTAGTAAAATTGGCATGAGCCTGCTGATTGCCAAGAATTCTTATTAGTGACTGGTGCTAGTTGTCTTCATGGGTTGCTACCATTCAAAGAGAACTAAAAAAACACCGGGGTACGAGGAGCCAACAGTTCTTGCTGCTGAAACACCCTGTGAGTATGCATTGTCAGAAGGATCATTGCTGCAAATTCCTGGGTGTAAATTTCCCTCCTTACTTCCTAGCTATGCTTCAATATGTTCCAGCTATTTTTCGATAAGTGTTGTTTCTAGTCTTATCTTAGGACATCTTAGTAGGTAATCACTATCGTGCGGATTAAACTAGTTGTCTGACATGAAGTTCAGTTTGTTGTAGTGTAGTAGATGGAATGGTTTGTGTATCCAACCTTTGGTGTGATTGGTCACTAAAACAAAAGACAATTTTATTGGCACTGAAAGGCATAAGAAGCATGGAAATCATGTTGTCAGGGAAGAGGAAAGAAAGAAAAACTAGGATGCTGTTCCTAATCACTAGTTTGAGTTTCAGCTAGATACTGCTCGCCTATTTTGGTTGTATTTCCTGCTAAAAATATTATTTGGTATCAAGCTCAAAAACAACCGTTAACTATGTGGGACTGACTGATGAAACGTGAAATAATTTGGTATTGCAGTTACTGTTAGCGAAGTAGAGGCCTTGTATGAACTCTTTAAGAAACTAAGCAGTTCAGTCATTGATGATGGGCTTATTCACAAGGTACGGGTATTCGGTGGGATTTTGAAGTGGTTTATGGAGTGTTTTGATCTAAGTATGTTTACAATTAGGACTTAATTAATTTGTGCTGATATCACTAAAATGGCTCTTTCTTCTCATCAGGAAGAACTTCAGCTTGCACTGTTCAGGAACAAAAACAAGAGGAACCTTTTTGCAGACAGGGTATGTAGTGCAACCTTTTTCCTATAATATAGCAATAGTTACCTGATTCCATGGCATTTTCCCTTTTTCCTAAGTTGCATCGCCTTGCCATACTTCTGCAGATTTTTGATTTATTTGATGTCAAGCGCAATGGAGTAATTGAGTTCGGAGAATTTGTTCGATCTTTGGGTGTCTTTCATCCATATGCACCAGTTGAAGACAAGATCCATTGTACGGCTAATGTTTCTCTAGGATAAAATACAAGTAGGATTGAGTTCTCACACACACACACACACACATGTTTTCTTTTGCATGTTAATTGGGACTTCTATACACCATAAAAACTGCAAGTTAGTCACTTAACCATTTTTTGCAACATGCTCCTGAATAAATTACTAATGAGAGGAGAATTTTCTGCAGTTGCTTTCAGATTATATGATTTACGGCAAACTGGTTTCATTGAACGAGAAGAGGCGAGTACTGCAATTCTTTTCTATACCATTTCTCTCTTACATACCATATAATGATGCATGCTGATGATTGTGGACATGTTTTAGGTTTATTGTTTTGTTCTTTCTGTTAAAAACTCCACATTACTAATCCAGAACTGGCTATAGTCTGACAATATATACCATCAGAGAATTAAGAGGAATGTAATGAAAAATAAAAATAACGATCCAGCAGTATATATCTGTTTCCGAATGTAAATTCTGACTCATAATTTTAAGTTGTTGAACAGTTGAAGGAGATGGTAATGGCACTTCTGCATGAATCGGATCTACTGCTGTCCGATGACTTTGTTGAAACAATTGTGGACAAGGTACAATTTTATTTTATTTTCTGTGTCAAACTTCCTTGTTCATGCTTATTCGGTTCGTTATTCTAATTTTTGTCTTTTGAGCTTTTCCACACAGACATTTCGTGATGCAGATTTGAAAGGTGATGGAAAAATCGATCCTGACGAGTGGAAGGAATTTGTGTCGAAGAACCCTTCTCTTATAAAGAACATGACTCTACCTCATTTAAAGTGAGTGCGTAGCAAGTTCACTCAGTTTGTGAATTGTGCACAACCTGGTTACTCAGTCTAGAATGTAGCTCCGAAATTCGAGTTATTAACTCTAGGCACTCCTTTTTTTCTCCAGGGATATAACTTTGGCGTTTCCCAGCTTCGTGTCAAAATCTGAAGTTGAAGATTCAGAAATATAGCAGAAAGTTATCAATCATGTCATTTCTAGCAATGGTGATCCGTGCATTTTAAACCAGCTCTATTTGGGAGATGTTGGAATTTGCATGGGTGTCGATACAAGAGCTACACAGACTTCAGGTTAATCACAACCTCCTCGGTGCAGCCAAGATCTGGTCTACAGGGTGCAACTTATTTGCCATCATAAACTTCGTTAATGCAGAAATGCCACAGCTTAGTTCAGGTCACGTTTTGCATATGTAAATTGCATTACGGCATCAGAAATTTTGCAAAGTGTTTAGAAAATGCATATAGTTTCTGGGGTGGTACTTGGAAGAAGTCTGTTTTAACATTTATTTCTCTTTGAAGCAGCACCTGACCTGTTCTATATATGCCAGTGATAAAAATTTCAAGCATGTTCAATTGCTTACAAATTATTGTATGATAAGAAATGAAATCTGTCGAAATGGTTGAATAATCTACTGTTGAAGGGCCATAGATTTTTGAAATCTGTTTGTGTTCAAATATTTCTGTAATTGCTTCAAGTTTACAATGGAATACAACATTCATCATAGAAGAGATGGAGATTACATAAACATATTTGATTGAAATGATATAGATAAAGATCTAAAATAAATATTTTTGAGGTAAGTTTTTACTCTCAAAACAGTAAATGCAGGGAAACATGTCTTCTTTGTCATTATTATCTCCATCTTTTCAAGATTTTAGATAAAATTTCCTCCAATTACCTGTCTAAAGGAATGAGGGGCAATGGATAATTAAAGAGAGAAAAAAAAAAACTAAAATCTACCGGTACCCACGTAATAGCATCACAGAGGCCATTTCATAGAATCACATACTTTATATATAACCTGAATATGTAAATTGAAGCAATCCATTTAGAGATTACAGGAGAACTCCATAATTTAGATTGGACAGTACAGATCAAACATGGGTTTAACCATGCATGTGGAAACCTTGAAGGGAACCTTCCTTATTTAGGTCAAGTCCTTAACTTCGAGTCAAGCAATGGCCGATCAGGAGATATAACTTGAAGACGGGTTATGAGAACCTTTGAAATGTTAACCAACAGGTGTGCATAGTGGATTCTGGCTGTAAGTTTCAGGATGCGAGCCTTGTTGCTTGCCAATCCATTCTACTAGTCATGGCAGCTGACATTGACGGGAACACAACACACGAAAGACAACATGCAAGAAAAAGGATGATAAGGGATTTCACATCATTAAGAATGAATAATTATCTCAGGAGTTTCTCTTTTAAGAGGTTTGCAACTCTTTAAAATCCAAAATGAAACACAACATAAAATCAAAATTAAATTGAAACAAAAAGAAGAAGAAAAATAACAAAACTTGCTCATTTAGCATTTTCCAAGCCTAATTTGAGGGTTATCTAGAACTAGACCAGTTACAGCAACCAATTCTCCTATAAAACTAGGTATATATAATTATCTAATAAAATTTAAGCCATGTTCAACAATAATAAAAAAAATTATTAGTTTTTAGTTGTTCGTCTAGCGTGAATATATAGATATTTTTTAGAACTCAACTCTATCTTGCCAGTTCATAAATGAATCTACTAAGTTTTCTACACAATCTACTAGTAAAGATTCATACTTGATTAATCAAAACTATCAAACTCTTTAGACTCGTCTACATCACTCGATCAAGAAATTGACTTAGAACAAGACTTGCTTAACTTGTGGGCCATTGGATCAAGTATGTCATCAAAAACCTAGCAAAGTCTATCAAGTTTTGTCATGTAAATAACTTTATTAATTCAACTAAGAAGCCTGTTCAAATTTGGTTTCAAAATCTACATTTTCTAGGTTAACACATGAGACGGGCGAATAGGATTTAACAACTAATGGCATACTGAGAAAAATACTCTGTTAAATGGCAGATATTATTATATAAAATGGATGGTTACGTAACATTTTGGAGCCAATTGTACATGTATGATAACTCTCCCGGCGAATCATCACTTGATGAAAATTGCTGTCATTTCAAAATCGATTTCAAGACAGAAGGAGATTTTCTAAATCATGTCAACAAACTCTGGTTCCCGTTTAAGTTTCACGTCTCTTTATCCAATGAAGAAAATATAATTTCAATGTTTTCATTATCTAAGACAAGGAGTGATGACTTGTACATTTAGCTAAAACTAGATTTTATATACAATTCATCTGGTTAAATTTGAGTAATCTATCAGATTAACCTATAATTCAATCAATCCAGGTAAATTATTTTAATTTTTTTTAAATTTTGATACCACATCATTTCAAATTGATAAAGATGAATTTGAGTTGACTATATATCCTCACCCTTATCCAGCATATCCCATAACTTGAACCAAATTACGGGTTGAATCCGATTTTTCTTTATCTGTTTTGTGAGAAGTTGTTGGTAATTATCTTTATTGTGGCTGGCTTATAGTTCTGCTCCCTTTCAGATCCATCTCTAAGCTTTTTGTACTTTACAAAGGGATGGTCATGTCAGCTTATGTAGGCTTCGTTTGGTATTAGGTACCATATAATACTTGTGAAATTCTTTGTAGTGTTCAAAAGTTTTGAAAATTCAACCATATCTTTATATTAATTTATGCTCTTGAGGATGCAGAAATATAGACGCAAGCTTTCAAAAAGATTACAAATTGGACGTGTGGCTAGAAGAGTGGACGTTTTGGACAAATGTCAACGGGCTGTGACATGGAAATGGTTGCTGAAAACTCATCATACCTGACCGGAGGAGTCTTGCCATAGACAAGTAAAGGTCTGCTTTGTGGGTTTTCTCTGTGCTGATGACACTGCCTTCTTGATCTTACCACTTAAGTTGAGCTCTTACATCCTTAAACGAAGAGGGATATCCATAAGATTCCAAAAACCGGGCAATTCAAGGTGAGAATCTTTGCTTTAAGCTTCATCTCCGTGCTTTCAGCTGTGGTGGATCAGTTGGTTTGATATTTTTTTATTTTTTGGTTGTTCCTGATCATGACCAGATATATGTCTTTGTTTTGTGGATTTGATCTTTCTCAGCAGGTTAAAGGCTGCAGATACTCAAGCTTAGCAATTATTCCAATCTAGCGAATTTCTTTGGGAATTGCCAGGTGGGATATTTTTCAGTAGAAACCACCATTGGCACGCCAGCTGATTTCCAAAAAGTTTTATGAGTGGATCGTGCTGGTTGTCTTGATCATGGGCTGCTGCCAGTCAAAGAGAACAAAAACGACAGCATGGTGTAAAGAGCTGGCAGTTCTTGCTTCTGGAACACCCTGTGAGTATGCATTATCAACAAGCCTACTTCCTAGCTATGCTTCAATGGATATTCCACTAATTTCTAGACAACTGTTGCTTTTTGTCTTACTACATGGATGGGTAGAGAGTGCCTTGATTGGTTCCTGTACGTTAACCTTTGTTGACAATATTGAAAGAATAAGAAGCATGCGTATGATGTTGTTAGGGAAAAGGGGAGAAGGAAAAACAATTCTGTTCGTAATTATTAGTTTAAGTTTCTGCTAGAAACAGCTTGCTCAGAGTTAGTTACTTGCCCTGCTAAAATTACCATTTCGTATCGTGAAAATCATTACATGAACCTCGTCCACTGGACAAGAAACTGTTAACTGTTGATTTTTGTTTATTGCAGTTACTGTAAGCGAAGTGGAGGCCTTACATCAACTTTTTAAGAAATTAAGTAGTTCAGTCATTGGCGATGGATTTATTAGCAAGGTATGGATATTAGGTGCCATTTTGAAATGGTGTGTATATGTTAATTTAAGCATGTATACAACCATGGCTTGGTGGTATCATTTTAATGTCTGCTTGCTTCTTGTCAGGAAGATCTTCAGTTTGCGCTATTCAGGAACAATAATAAGAAGAATCTGTTTGCAAACAGGGTATGTATGCCAACAAGTTCTATGATATTGGGATAGTTTGCTTTTAGCTTTATGTAGGTGCTGAAGAAGCATAGCTTTTGGTGCATCTTGCAAGCCTTTTATGTCTCCTCTCAGAGGATTTTAATAATTTACAGTGCTAGAGATTCTTCCTCATATGGTCATGGTGCGGCCGCCTGGTGCTATGGCCTTCTTTCTAAGTTGCATCTGCTTCTGGTACTTCTGCAGATGTTTGATTTGTTTGATGTCAAGTGCAATGGAGTCATTAAGTTTGGAGAATTCGTTCAATCTTTGGGTGTCTTCCATCCAAATGCTCCAGTTGAAGAAAAAATCTACTGTAAGGTTAATATTTCCCTCGACTATAATGCATGTAGGTGTACCTGCACCCACCCACCCTCACACACACAAACATCCAGTTTCTTCTGCATGTCAATTTGGTTTTTGTTAGTCAGGTGATGAATAAATTACTAATCAGGGAAGAATCTTACTGCAGTTGCTTTCAGATTATATGATCTAAGGCAAACTGGTTTCATTGAACAGGAGGAGGTGTGCTCTGTTTCTTTCCCATAAATACCAGATAGTATATTTCCTATAAGATGCTGAGAACTTAAATGTATAAAGTTTTTTTCCCCATAATCCTACATTCACGAACTCCAGAAGAATTATAATATCAGAGAATGAGTAGAATGTTTTGAAAAATGAAAATGAAAATGATTATTTTAGCAGTGAGTGTGTTTTCAAATTTATATTCTGCCTCTTAATTTTGGATTATTTGATAGTTGAAGGAGATGGTAGTGGCCCTTCTTCAGGAATCGGATCTGGAACTGTCAGATGATGTCGTCCAGACAATTGTTGATAAGGTTCCAATTGGTTTGGCCTTGTCGAATCTGTTAATTCTTGCTTATGTGATTGAAACATTCTGATGTTTCTTTTTTTTTTTCTCTAATGGTTTCCTCACAGACATTCAGTGATGCTGATTCAAAAGGCGATGGAAAAATTGATCCAGAAGAGTGGAAGGAATTTGTGTTGAAGAATCCTTCTATTATCAAGAACATGACTCTACCTTTCTTAAAGTGAGTAGCAAGTTCCAAAATCAGTTTGTAAATTGTGCAAAGGAGCCCTGCATCTGAATTTGTTACTTGAAAAATATTATTCTTGACAGTGCCCCAAAATTGAGCCTGGATCGGTGATCACTGCATTTTCTGGTGAACTTTCTTCACATTTAATCCCATAAAAACTTAACTAAAAACCCTCGCACCTTCAACGTTCCTCTTTGATAGCTATTGTTCCATCAGTCAACTTGCTGATGCAGCCAAGATCGTTGAGTTTAAGTTTTTTTTTTTTTTTTTTTCCTTGAGCTTGGTTTCAAATCATGGGTTCATATTAATATGCATGGCTTTATGTTTTCTAGGATAACATTGATTACTATAATTGACTTCCAACATGACCATTTTGTTTCTTCCAGGGATGTAACCATGGCCTTTCCCAGCTTCGTGCTAATTTCTGAAGTGGGAGAATCAGAAATGTAGCAGAAAAGTATCAAATATAAGAGCATGGGGCGCTTTTGAATGATCAGAGCTCAACTAAAAAGATGTTGGAATCTGCATGAATGCCGATAGAAGGGCTAGAAACTCTTGATTTTACAACCCTCTGAAATGCAACCATGATTTGATCAAGGTGCAACTTATTAGCCATTTTAAGCCTCTTGGTTTTGTTCTTTAATGCAGAGTCAATACAGCGTAGATTGCTTCATGTTTTGCACAAGTATATTGCATTTTAGCAGAAGAAATTCAGTGGTGGTATGTTTTGAAAATGTATGTGGTCGTATTTAAGCAGATACTTTGAAGAGTTTTTGTATTTACTGCTGTTTTTCTTTAAAGAGGCAGGTAGCATGCTCCATCTGTTTCCAAATCAATATATGATTGAAAAATTAAGGCACATCAACATATGTTTTTGGCTGATATCCATTAAAATTCCACATAGAGATCAAAGCAGGAAAAGAAAGAGAAGGAAAGATCAATGAACAATAAAAATACTGAATTAAATGCAGAGTTATTCACAAAACGAGTAAAATTGAGTGGATATGACAATTTTTCAAAGCATTTAAACTGTTGAACATCACCGTTCATTGTAACCAGCAAAATCATGAACCACTGGTGAAGAAATGACCACACTCCAAGATACCTTGCCAAAACTCGATGGTCACAAAGGAAGAGCAGCAGCAACTAAGCCAACTCCAAACATGAGCAGAGTATTATGCACCATGCATATTACTGAACCAGAAGTATCTTCAGGAACCATAGGACTCTCCGCGCCATCATCCTTTTTAGGCTTTGGTGGTGCTGGTGCAGGAGCAAGAGGTTTAGGGGCAAAAATATCTAAAGGAAGTAGCACCTTGTCAACCTGATAAATGGCAAGCTGGCTATCTGTGTATACAATTGCCGATACACTTGTATTGGTAAGTCCTGTAGTTACATTTACCATACTTTCTGTAGTTATCACATTAAGTACGAAACGACTACCAGATCCTGCTAGTGTTGTTATAGGGTTGCTGACAGTCTGAAAATTAGCAATTGTCAGAATTCTTGGTATTATATGAAATTGTACCAACTCGATCTTCTGATGATCCGTCAAGGAGTTAAGAACACCAGATTTGATAATGGCTGAAAAGGCACCATCAGTTGGGGCAAAGACGGTGACCCCATCTCTCGAGTCATTGAGCTGGGAGAATAATTGGATGTCCTCTTGAGTGGATTTTATAAGGCGGGTGAAGAACGCAAAGTGGCCAGCCTTCTGGAGGATTTTAATGACATTGACAGGGCCTTTCGAAACTTGTACAGGAACCATAACAGGTGGCGAGGCTTGAGCAGACGTTGCAGCTGGTGGTGGTGCAGTGGCTGCAGCAGGTGCTTTTGCTGGTGCTGCACTTGGTGGCTGGGATAGTGTTTGGGTGCAGTGGAGGAAGAGAAGGACAAGAGAAAATGAGAAGAAAATTAGTTGCTTCATCTTGTGTGGGTTTTTTAGGGTTTTGTTGACCTTGGAGCTATGAAAAGCAATGCAAATGCAACTATGCAAGTGCTACTCGTTCAAGTGTTTGATGTCTCAAAGAGGGGATAGAGAGGGTTTTTATTGTGGTTTTCAGATAATGAGAGAGGTGCAATGTCTAATTTTAGCTGCACAAACTTAGCAGCTGCTTCAGCAACCAATTTGGTTGAAAAGTAGGAGAGGAGATTTAATTTGATGTGTGTAAAGATACAGATGATTGCTGTAATTAGGTTTGTCTGAATCAAACAGGAAGGATAGCTTTGTCAAGCAGCCTTCTATGTGATGTTTTACCAAACATGTCATGTTTTCCAGGGAAAAGAGAATGAAAGGAAAACAATTTTGCTGTTGCAAAGGTGATGGAAAATTTGAGATAAGCATATAGGGGATTAATGTGAAAGAAAAAATCACCAGAAACACAGATTTAAGGGTACATTCAAGACTAATCTTATCCTATGACAATCCCAGATCTAGCAGGGTGTCTGTTAACATTTTACTTTGTGCCCAAGCTGCTTGAGTATTGCTGAAGAAACTGTAACTTTGTTGCTTCTGTTCTTGGTCTTAGGACTCTTACCACTTGAGTTGAACTATTACATACTTTTAACAAGGGAACACAAACGTTGAGTCAAGCTAAGATTCCAAAACCTGCCGATTCTAGTTGAGATTGATAACTTTAAGCTTACTTTCAGTGCTTGCAGCTTTCGTGGATCAATTAATTCGAAAATGTTCTGCAGTAAGTATTCCTGAAAATGACTAAATTCATCTCTTAGTTCCCTTCTTGGTCTTTGAATTTGATCTTTATCAGCAGGTTAAAGGCTGCAGACACTCATCCTCGGTTGTTATTTCAATCTAGGATATTCCTTCACAATTGCCAGGCGGGGTTTTCAAGTTGTACCATCGGTATGATCCTACTGATTGCCAATAAATTGTCTGAGTGACTTGTGTTTGTTGTCTTCATGGGTTGCTACCAGTCAAAGACATCTAAACAGACACCAGGGGATGATGAGCTGGCTGTTCTTGTTGCTGAAATGCCTTTTGAGTGCATTATCAACAAGATGATTCATGCAAACTCCTGGCTGAAGTTGCCTCTGCTTACTTCCAAGATATACTTCAATGGATATTCCAGTTACTTTTCCACAAGCATTGCCCCTGCATTATCCCTTGATCAGTGAAATCGATTTAGCCAGATGCACTTTCCCATGTCTTATCTGTATGTCCTGCTAAAATTATCATTTTGTATAATGTTTAAAACAACTATTAATTTATGTAAGATTGGCTATTGGAATGTGAAATATAGCTTTAGTTGATTGCAGTTACTCTTTAAGAAACTAAGCTGTTCAGTCTTTGATAATGTCTGCTTTTTTCTCATGTTAAAGAACTTCAGCTTGCACTCTTCAGAAACAAGAAGAAGAAACTATTTGCAAAAAGGGTATGAAAGCAGAATGCCGACCGTTTTTATAATGCTGAGAAATTCAACTTTCCTTGGCACAGAAAAATCATAGGTAGTGCTTCATCTTTTCAGCTTTTAAGTCTTATTTCATAAATGGGTTTTAGATATTTATGCTGCTAGAGATTCTTGCTCGAACCCAAAAACTTAAAGCTATCATCGAGAGTCTAAGATCTAGTTCATATATTATCCTCTAACAGCAGCATCTACTTGGTTTTACTAAACAATTTCCCAACAAAAATCTCATGGGAAAATTGAGATCCGGAAGAGTGGAAGGAAATTGTGACGAAGAATCCTTCTTTTATAAAGAACATGACTGCCGTATTCAAAGTAAGTAGCATGTTCCAAATGTTAGTAATGAAGAGAAAGAGGAAGATGACAGATAGATTTGTGCAGCAGAATTCAGTGGATTCTGCACTAGCAATGAAGAGAAAGAGGAAGTCAGTGGATTCTGCACTAGTAATGAAGAGAGAGAGGAAGATGACAGATAGATTTGTGCAGCAGAATTCAATGGATTCTGCACTAGCAATGAAGAGAAAGAGGAAGTCAGTGGATTCTGCACTATTAATGAAGAGAGAGAGGAAGATGACAGATAGATTTGTGCAGCAGAATTCAGTGGATTCTGCACAAATGTTAGTAATGAAGAGAAAAATGAAGATGACAGATAGATTTGTGCAGCAGAATTTAATGGATTCTGCACAAACTTACATAATTCTGTAGATAATCGAGTCCTTTAATTATGATTATATTTAATCCTCAAAGCTAGTATGTGTTTCCAAACCTTTTTTCCCTTGAACTTGAGTAATAAAATCATTGATTCATACATGGATGGCCTTTCCTTTGTGCTAAGTTCCAGTCTGGAAGATTCTGAAATGTAGCAGAAAGGTATCAATCATGTAGTTTCTTGCAATGACGCACTTTTGAATGATCAGTTCTACATAAAAGATGCTGGAATCTACTCGAGCATCAATACACGAGGCAGAAGGAGTTGAGTTTACAACCCTCTTGACTGCAGCCTAGACCTGATTTACAAGGTGCTGCTTTTTAGCCATCTTAAACCTTTTGCATCTGTTCTTTAATGAAGAGTCTGTACAGCTTGACTTTAGAGTTGACTTGCTCAGATCTTATATGAGTTTGGCTGGATCAACTAGTTCATGAATTAATCTATCATATTATTTGAATTTATACATGTCAATATGTGTAATAATTTTTTAAAAAAATACTTTGTTCAGGCTAAGTTCAAGGTTGATAAATTAACCAATCAAGTTAGATTATAGTCAACGAATTGATCTATCAAACTAGGTTTAATAACGTTCTATAATTTAGAGTCCGTTTGTTTGCGTGGTTGCTTCTGCGTTTGAAGCAACCACAGCAAACAATACGTTTGGTAATGTTAACAACGCAATTAAATTTCGGTGGGGCCCATGTAAATTCGCGTTTTACACGCGAATTTTGAGAAGCGGCTCCTGGCTGCTTCTCAAAATTTAATTGACGTGCACAGTGCAATTCACTTGCACTGTGCACGCCAACAGTGCAATTTATCTGCACTGTTCACGCGAACAGTGCAAATGAATTGCACTGTTCACGTTACAGTTTTTTTTTTTTTTTTTTTTATATTTATATATATATACATATATATATATAAGTGTGTTTTGTTTTTTGTATATATATTTAAAAAAAAAATTAGTTTAGAGTGAATTAAATTCAGTTGCACTGTAATATCAAATCAATTTTATTTCTGATAATATTTTATCTAATTTTATATAAAATATTATTTATTTTATGAAGTAATAGCAATAGTTAAATCCATAACATTTAAATTAAAAACCATCAGTATTAATATATATTTTTAAAATTATTTTATAACCTCAATTTCAAAAACACTCTTAACCAAACATATTAAACTACTTTTTATTCAACCTCAATTTCAACCATAGTTTTAACCAAACACCTATTTTTTCAAACCAACCTCAACTAAAAGTACTTTTTATAAAACAACTTTTTTTAAACCACAACTACAACAGCTACCGCAATACCAAACACACTCTTAGACAAGCCATTTATCATAAGAAATTATTGGATCCCTCAAGATGCAGTAACTAAAATGTTGTATGGAATTTGCTCTGTTCCTTGTATATTATAATAAAAGCTAAAATATGCAGGAAAGTATTATAACTTTTCTCCTAAAATATTATAAATTGCTATATTATTTTTTTATATTATAATTTTTTTGAATATATGGTTTTTTTTGTTAAAAAATTATTTTTATTGATTAAAATTTTTAATATTAAGATGATTGAGAATTTAATAGTTAGATTTTGTACCAAAATCTTGAGAACGGTTAAAAAAGAGTTCAAAACCATGTTTTAGTTTTCTACTCGAGCAATTGGACTGAATTTGCATCTAGCTTGAAGCTTGGCCCTAGCCTTAACAGGGCTTCCATAGCCATGGTTGGTGGGTGTAGGAAAGTAGAAAACTCCTGTCCATCCCTTTAAACACCTGAGCCTAGTTCTCGGAACTTTACTCTCGAACTTGTCTATGATAGGACTTGGGAGCATATAATTTTATTTTATTTTTTAAGAAAAAAAATAGGAGCACAGCATTAAAACGCAGTTATGTGTCGAATCTCAGCCTGTCCGTGGTTAATAATCCGCTACGTGTGATGTGATAGAGGTGAGGGTGGACTACCATAATAATTATTACGATATAATATGTTTAATAACGATATAATATACAATAAATGGTTTCCGGGGGGGGGGGGGGGGGGGGAGGACTGTTATTAGCTGGGTTGATTTTAGGAGAAGAAGGCAGTGATTGTGATCGGAGTGATGGTTTCTTTTAAAAAATATTTTTTTAATTTTTTAAAATTTATTTTTTATATTTATCTGTTAAAACAATTTAAAAATATAAAAAAATTAAAAACATGATTGAAAAAAAAAAAAAAACTGAAATCAAGCTAGGGATAAAAAGAACCAACACAACGAGACAGAGGGGGACATTGCCGACCATAGAAAGGCAAGCAGCGCCGTCACAATCTTGTGACCTACGTTGGATTTCATCTGTCGGGACTGAAGAAGATGATCAGGAATGGAAGCGAAAAGCAGACAGACACCTACACGTCATTTTCTTGCTGGAAATTAATGATTCTTTGTCCCCCATACGGTCCATGCCCATGGCTATAGATTCTATACATGGGGTTGCCTCCATGATCATAGCATACATGCCTATGGGTAATTAAAGGCAAAAGAAGCACTTTGACCCGGGTTTGATTTTTTTTTTTTGTGTATGACTGTATGTATGTTATCTCATCGTATTTTATTTATTTATTAGATTTGCAGGATATTTAATAAATCTGAATATTAATTGTGGTATGTATATACTAGTCTAGATAGCCTGAGTTGTCAAAAACAAAAATACTAATAAAATAAAATAGACCTTGACATCATACGTGTAAGCTGGCAGGGTATTTAGTGTAAGCTGGCTCGGATATTCTTCTATCCTCTTTATGCATTATTACCCCCGCAGTGTCTTACCTATCTACTGAACTTGCAGGGTGTTCAATTGATCAAGGGATTAATTATGGTATGTATAAGTTGATCGGACACTCTGAATTATCAAAAACAAAAATAATAATAAAATTAAATTAAATTAAAAGTAAAAGAATCTTGATTATTATATTTTTATGCTCAATTATGAAGTAATCGATGATCAAAACTTACATTAAATATCATTTCATTTTTTTATTGAATTATTTAATGTTATTTTGGTTAGGTTTGAATAAACTAACTAGATTATAATTGATTTATGAGTCGACAAGCAATTTAAATTGAAATCAAATCTAAATTTAATTATAAATTATAAGTTTCTCATATCAATTCACATGGTTTTCATTATCGATTGAGTGTAATGCTTTTCATAAGAATTTTTTTATTTTAGTCAATTCTAAAGTCTTTATCATCAACGAAATTATGCCAACCATTTAAATAATCTATGCATAGTCATGCTTTCCCACTCTCATAGTCTATTTATTTATCTTTAGGGTGTTTTGTGTTTTGGTTAGCATCATGGAATGAAGAAAAAAATAAATATAGAAATAATATAAATATATTTGACAGAGATAAAAATATAAAAATTAATTTATTTGCATAAAAATTTTAAAATCAATTTATATTATTTTAAAATATATCTTTATTTTATTATTCTCAAGTATCTTTATTTTTTTTTATTCTAAAATTGTTATGCGATAAATTATGTTACTGCCATAAATAATAAATAAGCAACAAGACAAGATCGTACATGGTGGGTCCAAGAACCCAAAATCAAGCATTAAAAGATGGGACCTGGCAACCCTTCATTGGCCAATTCAAGATACACTCACCTTGAAATCGCATCGAAGGATTTGATTGAAGATTTAACATCAATGGAGGTCCTAATCTACACCATCAGGCAACAAAAAGAGCTCCATGGCTTTTAAGAAAAATACACGTGGAGCATGGGCAGTGAACCAGCGCTTTTCACTTTGGTTGTAGGAATCTTTCTATGTTTGTCGTGTCTTTATTTCTTTTCCTTTTATAAACCTTAATTTTGGTCTGTAAGTTATTGTCCAGCTCCCAATTTCGTCCCAATACAAGACATTTTCTCAAATCAATCCTTCTATCCATACCCGTTAATATTCCCGTTTAATGTGAATATTTTGTAAAATAGGTGAACGGGAAATGTTTTCTAATCAAAAGAAAGTGTTTTTATTTCTTAAAATTGTGGAAATATTTCACATTTCCAGTAAATAAATAGAAATTATTTATTTAGGGTTACATTTTTTTTTTTTTTTTTGTCACCTGTGAGACATTTTTTAGAATAAAACTCTTTTCGCCTAAATTACCTAAATTCTATCGCATTTGGTTTTCACGCGCTTGTATCTCGCGTGAGAAAACTCACGGACATTCATTATAGGCTTTTGTTTAATTCTCTGCAGCTAGAACACCGTAATTGGATGTTCTCCCTGGTCAGTGACAGGAAAGGTGCTCAACTTAAATTATGTTTTTTATAAGTTTTTTTTAACTGTTTTTTAAATGAAAAACGAATAATATTGTATTCTTATTTTATACACAAAATTTTTTAGAAATGCAAAAAATTAAAACTATTTTTAATATATGTTTATATTTGATTAGTGTCATAAACTCATTTGTCTTATCAAAAATCCAATATAAAATATTTTTCTGGATTTATAAATGTTTAGTGTCATTGATTTATTTGTTTTATTAGTAATATAGAATTTTAATTGATAAAATTTTCAAGATAATTTTTATACTTAGAATGAAATAAAATTAATATTTTATACTTAGATTATCACATATACAAATGATTGTTGAAAATTACGGTTTCAATTTCTTATGAAAAATCATTATAATCTTGACATATTTTTTTATTTTTTGGGTGGAAAAATTATTCTTTATTTTCTATAAATAAACATATTTTCTAATTTTTCATTCAAACAGAAAAATCATTTTATATTACTGAATAAACCATAATTTTATCCCTTTTTTTCAATAACTTTAATTTAATTACATATCCAACTTTAAATCACATGTTTTATTTATAATCAAGTGGATATTGGTTAGCTATTTGGCTCATAGTTAAGCTGGAGGTTTCTTTTCCTTTTTTAATCAGTTTATAAGTCTTTTAGACAAACACTAGTTTACATGCATGTGTTAATTAATATTTTTATTAAACACTAATCTAATGAATTAATCTTGAAATCTTTTAATTTGATCACATGTCTAGTTTAGATTTAAAATTACTCAATGAAAATATTGTTTATATAGGACCTAACTACTTGACTCGATCAAAAACATTTTCATTGACTGATAAAAAAAATATAAGGATGAGATTGAATTTTTTTTTTATAAAATTTACATAAAACCTTCCGACTCAACTTCTTATCTAGCCTAGTTTAAAATTAAATAATATAAGAGTTATTTTGACATAATAAAATTTGATTTGGTCGGTTTAAAAATAACCTAGTTAATCATAAAAAAAAATCTAGAAAAAAATTTAAAGAAAAAAATATCAAAACTGGTAGGAAAAAAATCTCTTACTTAACTTTGATTTGAAATTAAATCGTGTGAGGATTATTTTGATATGATTTGATTGATTTGGCTGATCCAAAAATAATTCAAGAGTTCTTTTAATTAAAAAAAAATAGTTAAAATAAAAGTAGGAATTGATGAAAAAAAGATACAATTAAAAAAAAAAAAAAGAGTTCTTGTAAAACTCTCTCTGTCACTATTTTTTTTTTCTACTCTGTTTCCTAACAATGGATTGTGTAAATTCATCTGAATTTTTATTTCACCCTAGTTCCTTTGTATTCAATTCATCTTTTTAAAGAGTGTGTTGATATAATTCATGAATTTACCTTTCCATGAAATTAATGTGGCAAATCATGTTTTATTCATTATTACAATCATTTCCATGCACATGATCTAACAATTCCCCCCCACCTCTATCATGATTCACTTAAATATAACTTATAAATCCCAATTTCATCTCAATTTAATGGATTGATTGGATAGCTAAATATATTTGATTTGAACTAATTTTTATTTTAAATTATTTTAAATATTATTTTTAATTAAAATTAGATGATTCAATGAACTAATTTATGATTTAGTTAATCCAATCAAACTCATATATAATTTGATTATGTAAATTCTAAGAAATTAAAAAAATAAAAATAATTGATTTAAGTTGACCCAACAATTTAATAATTTAAACTATTAAATAAAATGAGGAATTTTATAATGTCAAGGTAGTAAATAATAACATTTCATATTTTGTTTTTAGATTTATTTTAAAAAAAAGATAAAATTATGTGAAAAAACTCTAAATAAAAAAATTCTTATTATTTATTATTTTTTTTTTCTCGGAACACTCATGCTTTGATCACTCACTAAACACAACGCGCTTTCATTAACGCGTGTAATAAACAAAAAATTTAAAACCATGTTTCACCATAATTTATATCCATATCGAGAATTCAACTGAATGGATTTCAGGTTCCAAATTTCCTCAAGAAAAAAAAATAAAGAAGGAATTTCCCTTTTTAATAGATCTCTTCTTCTCTGTAACTTAAAAAGAGAGAATCCAATTCCACTTGGAATTCAAGATTCACAATCTAAGTAGCCCCTTGATGTTTCCCAGGAATCAGAATCTTTAAAATCTCTCTTTTGGGTTCACTTTCATGGCTGATGAAATCACTTCTCTTTTGAGGTAAATATTATAATTCGATTCCTCTTTTTGAAAAGTTTTTCTTAGCTGAAAAGTTTTGATTTTGATGATGGTGATCGAGGCAGTTTAGTAGCATGTGATTGGATCCACTTGATTGTTGTTCTTGATAGTGAAGTAATCAGTGAAGTTTCTTAGCAGGTAATTGTCATTTGGATTAATGATTTTTATTTGTGTCTTTTAATTATCTTTGTTTTCCTTTCTCTGTTTGTGGCTGCTGAGAAATTCAAGAAAAAATAAGTGGGAAATGAGAAAAAGAATGGAACTTTGATTAATGCTGATTAATTCTAAACTGGGTTTTGCTTTATTTTTCACTTTGATTAGTGAGAAAATGGGGGTAAAGATTAAGAGGTGATGAAGTTTGCTACTTTACAGTTAATGCTGTTTTGTTTGAATAAAAAAGTTTCACCTTTTAATCTCAGTTAATTTGTTTCAGAAACTTGATTTATGTTAGCCAGTTCATTTTTTTTCTTTTAAATTTTGAAGTAACCAAAAAAAAAAATTTAATTGGTTTTTTGAATTTTTTTTGGGTGGTTTAGGTTCATGCTGCCTTGCCATTTAGTAGATAGGAGTGTAGTTCATTTGTAATGCAATCAGTTGATGAGAACCAGAGCGAGAACAAGAAATTGAAGCGTTTGAGATCATTAAGTAACAATATGCCTTTGACTGACAACACCACCCCACAAAATGTTGAGGACAGCATTCTTTTTCCTATTGAAGAGATAGTGCAATCACCGTTGCCTGGATATGTGGCGCCGACTTCGATAGGTTTTAGTGCTGATGATAGTTTAGTTACTTGCTTATTTAGTCCTGATCACACCTTGAGTAGGAAGGTTTTTGCTTTTGATCTCAAGAATGGCAAGCAAGAATTGTTTTTTGGTCCCCCTGATGGTGGACTCGATGAGAGTAATATATCAGCAGAAGAGAAGCTGCGGAGGGAGAGGTTGAGAGAACGTGGGCTGGGAGTGACAAGGTATGAATGGGTGAAGACAGGCTTGAAGAAGAAAGCAATTATGGTGCCATTGCCTGCAGGGGTTTGTTCGCTCACTTCTTTTACTTATCACTGTATATGATTTCCAGTAATTATTTTTTAAAGTTTAAACAGTTAATGTCACTGTCCGCTTTCTAATCCTTGCAGTTTGGTAGCTGGGAACCTTTTATTTTAATCTGTTTACTGTAAAGTACATTGTACATAGATTTTCCTTTAGGTTTGAATTTTGAAGTAATGGAGAAGTGTTCTAATTGAACTTGTGGAGTTGGTAAATTGCTCTATGATTTTTGAATTCAAGAAAAATAATTTCTTTTATGGGGACCCACTTTGAATCCCTGGGATCACATAACACTGCAATTTGTTATTTCATGGGAAACCTCGTATGATCATATTACTCTCATACTATCAGAATTCTCTTGTTTCTACTTCAAACACATTTGTACTTTTTGCTAGGTTGTCTAATTCATGTTTATATAGTTGCCAGAAGTATCTCTTGTGTTACTTTTGAAATATGGTGGAATCGAATGCAGTTAAGTCAGTTCAATTAACTTGATTTTTTAAACTGCATGATAATTTTTAGTGCTTTGTACATATGGATCAGGAGCAATTTGTAAATATAATAGCCTAATATATTTACATGCAAAGCCACAAGTTGAAATCAGTCAGCTCTGATGATGATATTACCTTTTCTGTATTTACAGATTTATTTACAGGAACTCTACTCTCCCAAACCCGAGCTCAAGCTTCCTAGCTCCTCATTATCACCTATTATTGATCCGCATATCTCTCCTGACGGTACCATGCTTGCTTATGTACGGGACAGTGAGCTGCATGTTCTAAATTTCTTGTTCAATGAGTCCAAACAACTAACACATGGTGCTCAGGGAAATACAATGGTAAGTTTCAAATTATTGATATCTGTTGGAGGTTGGATAATTTATGATTTTATCGATGACGTGTGTTAATTATTGGAACTATGGATCTTGTCCATAGAGTAATATCTGATGTTATGAGCTATCAATATCATTATGATTACATGTATCCATCAGTCTTTATTTACTGAATCATTGATCTATCTAAATCCTATTGATTAACTTCTCTTCAACTGTTTGTGGCATATATTTGATACTAATTACACAATAATTATCACTCATTGTACCCTATGAATTTGAATTTCAAACATGTAGGATCTGCTCCATGCATTTTCCCCTACATCACTATCTAGTGCTGTATCCGCCACTAAACCATTGTTAATTAACTCCTTTCTTTCCAATTTGACCCATCAGATATTGGGACAGAATAGAAACTGTCAGTTTTCTGAGTATTGGTTTGCTTGACTTTCTCTCTACAGCAGAATTAAAAATGCACAGGAATTGAGAGAGTTTTAATTGTACTCTTTTTACCCGGCTTTGTTCATAGATTTCCGCTTACCCAAAATCATCTATTTTAAATGCTACATTTATGGTGTATTATTTTGACAGCTTTTTATCATGCTCAAACTCAAAACAAGGCCACCATCATAAGCTAGAAATGTTGATAAGTTAACCAGTGAAATAATACAATAATATTTGGTTTTGGTAATCGATAATTATTTGATTGTTTTATTTTCATTTGTTCTGCATCATTTTTCTGAACTGAATATGACATGGTTTTTTTTTTTTTTTGAACTTCACAGACTCATGGCATTGCTGAATATATAGCTCAGGTGAGAACTTCATCCTTACTCTTGGCATGTCATCTCCACACATGTTAACTTAGACACTGCTGGTTTGCAAATACTTTTACTTTTCAGCAGAACTTAAATTACTTATTTTCAGTTGCTAGGTTGATTTTACAATGGTATTGGAATATGTGGGTTCTATTTCTAAGTGAGTACAATTGAACTTTTTACCTGAGGTTTTTAATTTATTGATTGCAGGAGGAAATGGACCGGAAGAATGGTTACTGGTGGTCACTTGACAGCCAATTTATTGCATTTACACAAGTTGATTCATCTGAGATACCTCTTTTTAGAATTATGCACCAAGGAAAAAGCTCTGTTGGTTCAGAAGCACAGGAAGACCATCCTTATCCCTTTGCAGGAGCTTCAAATGTCAAAGTTCACCTCGGGGTAGTTTCTGTTCATGGTGGTTCTGTGACTTGGTTGGATCTTCTCTGTGGAGGAACAGAAAAACCAGATAACGAGGATGAATATTTGGCCAGAGTCAATTGGATGCATGGAAATATTCTCATAGCTCAAGTTTTGAACAGGTCTCATTCAAAATTAAAACTTATTAAGTTTGATATCAAGGCGGGGAAAAAAGAAGTCATATATGTGGAAGAACAATTCCCATGGATTAATTTACATGACTGCTTCACTCCCCTGGACAAAGGAATCACTAAATATTCTGAAGGATTCATTTGGGCGAGTGAAAAGACAGGATTTAGACATTTGTATCTGCATGATGCAAATGGGACATGCTTAGGACCAATTACTGAAGGTGACTGGATGGTTGAGCAAATTGCTGGTGTAAATGAGGCTGCTGGAATGATATATTTTACTGCAACTCGAGATGGACCATTGGAATCGCATCTTTATCGTGCTAAACTGTTCCCAGATGAAAAAAATGCCTTGCAGGCTCCAGTGAGATTAACAAATGGTAAGGGGAAACACTCGGTTGTGCTTGATCACCACTTGCAGAATTTTGTTGATATCCACGACTCCCTCGATTGCCCCCCTAGAGTTTCGCTCTGCTCCTTGATCGATGGAAGAGAAATTATGCCTCTGTTTGAACAGGCTTTCACCATTCCAAGATTTAAAAGGCTGGAACTTGAGCCTCCAAAGATAGTTCAGATACAGGCAAACGATGGGACCATATTGTATGGGGCTTTATATGAGCCTGACCCAACTAGATTTGGACCGCCACCATACAAAACCTTGATCAGTGTGTATGGTGGCCCCAGTGTACAGTATGTATGTGATTCTTGGATAAGTACAGTTGACATGAGAGCACAATATCTTCGGAGCAAAGGCATCTTAGTGTGGAAGGTTAGTGTTTTAAACATAGATGTATTGGCTGTGTACTTGATTTGATTTTATTGTTTTTGGCTCCTCATCTAGTCAGACCAATTAGAATATTTGTTACTTTCTTACCTGAAATCACATAAATGGTTCAATTCTGCTGTTTGTATCCATAGACAGTTGCTTGTTCGAATCCCCAGCGTAAGCATGCTCCCAATTTGTAATATTTTCTGCTCGTTTTGCTGAATGGAAGCTCACATTTTTGTAATGCATGTGCTTAAGATAGATGCTACTTAGATGTTGAATTCATTCAGTCACCAAAATTTAGGAGATGGAATGTTGTCAAATCTGAAACTGGTGGTGGTTAATGTTTCAATATTCATGCACAGAAACTTAACAAGTCTGGAAGTTGAGCTTGAAAAAGACTGGGAACTGTCGTTTTATTGGTGTAGATACTTGTTAACTTGGAGACATCTCGTAGGTCAACATCTTACAACCACTAGCTTATAGATTAGTTGCTTAATGGGTGATAACAAAAACAAAAAAAAGTTTATGCCTATACATTAACATCTTAAATATTTCTTAAGTGAAGAAAGTTTGTTACCTGAATCGTCTCTTTCTTTCACCCTTGACAGTTGGATAACAGAGGAAGTGCTCGTCGTGGGCTAAAGTTTGAAGGTGCTCTGAAAGGAAATCCCGGCCGCTTTGATGCTGAGGATCAGCTTACTGGAGCTGAATGGCTCATTAAACAAGGACTGGCAAAAGCTGGTCATATTGGGTTGTATGGATGGAGTTATGGGGGATATATGTCAGCTATGATCTTGGCAAGGTTCCCTGATGTCTTTCGTTGTGCAGTCTCTGGTGCACCTGTAACCTCCTGGGATGGATATGACACATTTTATACTGAGAAATACATGGGATTGCCTTATGAGAATCCAACAGGTTATGAGTACGGCTCTGTGATGCATCATGTGCACAAGTTAAAAGGGAGGTTGTTACTGGTGCATGGGATGATTGATGAAAATGTGCATTTTAGACACACTGCAAGGCTTGTCAATGCACTCGTGGCAGCTGGAAAACCCTATGAACTATTAATTTTTCCAGACGAACGACACATGCCCCGTCGGCAAACGGACCGAATTTACATGGAAGAGAGAATTTGGGAGTTCTTCGAGAGAAATCTGTGAAGTAATTTTTGTTTATAGATTCATGTTGTCGCAGAGAAAATGCTGCATCTTTTTTCTTCAATATTTCTTGCATATCATAAAATCAAGGATTCCTTCCCTTTTCAACATCAACTTTCACTGCATAATGTTTTGATATTGCCTTCTGTACTGTGCATTTTCTTATTATTCAATGAGCCTCGTTTCAAATTGATTACTATCTGCATATTCAGCTGCCTTGAAGTCATGGATAGCAATATCTGCATAAAATTCGAGCCCTTTGTTCTCCTTCGTGCAAAGATGCAACACATTAGCTCCAGTGATACAAGGAGACCGAATGATCTATTAACCTTGAATATTCTTAGCTTGTACAAAAATCGAAAGAGTAATTAGGTTCTTATTGTACGAAAAATGGATGGCTCGGCCTTCCTTCACTGCGGCAGCCTCTGAAACAACGGATATTCAACAACAGATTAAATCTAAAAATTAAGGTGACACCTCCAAAGTTTAACAGGCAAGCCCAGATGCTATCCTGTGTGTACCAAGCAGATAAGAACCCGTTTGGTTACATGGTAGCGTTTATATTTTTTTGTGGTTTTATTTTACAAGCTATTTGATTAATTAACAAACGCTTGTTACTGTTCATGAATCCTACGATCTATTGTGTTTGAAATGCAAGAAAAAAGGAAGCAGCTATGCACGGCCAAATGCTGAATCATGCTTTATTGTTCACGTGAACAATGGAGCATGGAGAAGGAGTTAGGAGCTGTTTTCTACACGGCTAAATGCTGAACCGTGCTTTACTATTCACGTGAACAATTTTTTTCTCTCTTAAAAAACCAGTGCATTTAATTGATTTTACTCGCATTGTTCACTATTCACGTGAACATGAATAACAATTTTTTTTTTGTTTTTTTTAAATTAGTTTTAGGTGAATTAAATTTATTTGTATTGTAATCTTAATTTTATTCCTGATAATATTTTACCTAATTTTGTAGTTCTTGTCGGATGAATTTTATACATAATGGAATTGTAGATAGTTTTTTGTTAAAGTAATTTTTTTATATAAAGTATGATTTATTTCATGATGTAATAGAAATAGTTAAATCCACAATATTTAAATTAAAAACCATCAATATTAATATATATATATATATATATATATTAAATTATTTTATAACCTCAATTTCAAAAACATTCTTAACCAAACACATTGAACTAATTTTTTTTCAACCTCAATTTCAACCATAATTCTAACCAAATACCTATTTTTTCAAACCAATCTCATTTAAAAGTATATTTTACAAAATAATTTTTTTCAAATCACAACCACAACAGCTATCACAATACCACACACACTCTACCAGGCATATATAATGAAATAGCAAAACTCAAATTTTCACAGCTTTGTCCCGGGATAGTGTATTTTAAGCATCTTCATGGAGATCGAAGCAATTGCTCGCCCAATTCGACAAGTCCCCCGAAGCCCTTCTCATCTCTACTGTTTCCAACCGTTGGTCCAACACCACATCATTGCTCCAGCAGACAGAAGCAGTAACGTTTCCCCTTCGTTGTGTAAACATGCCACGATCCATCAAGGGTTCTGCTCCTGCATTTCAAAGAAATTTGATGAGGAATCCATTAATTTGATCGGGACATGTAATCAATTCCACTATATATAGGTTCTCGCGGCGGTTTGCATTGCTTTAAACTTGATCGTCGTCTCTGCTGTGATACAGAGTATGATTTGTGGATCCTGCTACTGGAGAGTTCAACTATGTCAGCTGGCTATGGACATTCATTCTGAAGCGTTTCGCTATAACAGTAAGATAAAGGCTTCTTTTCCTTGCGATTGATACAGTATCCAAGCGAATAATTGTTTTCTATTTTTATTATTATTATTAACAAATCACGTATAAATGTAAGATACTGCAACATCATTGACAGTTCAAAGACGAATCCATTTTTAGAAATCATTAAATCCCATCATCATTATTATTATGATATATTATAATTTTCTTGAAATATAAAAATGTAATAACTCTTTGTGGTATATCTCTCTCATTCATCCTCAAATAAATTCTTCGTTTTGTTTCTTAATAAAGGAAGGATCTCATGTTGCCTTGAGGGGCACGCTAATCCTTTGAATCCTACCAGTGATCAGATATGGCGAAAATCAGGTTTGTACTCTTCTAATGATCAGTGTTTCGATGTTACTGGGATTAATTAAGGACTGGCTTGTTTTGTATTGAGGTTAAAACTATGCTTAAGTGTATTTGATTTGAAAAATATTAAATTAATATTATTTTGGAGTTTTTTAATAAATTTAATGTGTTAATTTTGAAAATAAAAAAATTATTATAATATATTTTAAAATAAAAAATAAAAAACCTATGTATCCTGATTAAAAAAAAACACAAATTTACTTATCCTGATGTACTTTTTTTTGATTTGTGGGCCATTAATAAGGTTGGAAGCTATTTGTTTGGGATTATAGTTATAGTTGTTTTTTAAAGTTTTTTTTTTATTTAAAAATATATTAAAATAATATTAATTTATTTTTTAAAAATTATTTTTGATATCAACACATTAAAATGATATGAAAATACTAAAAAAAAATTAATTTGAAGTTAAAAATTTTTTTTAAAATTTTTTCAAAAACACTTTTGAAACATAAAAATAAATATGGACAAAACTATTTGTTTTGCTACAAACCATGAAGATTACAAAGTTGGTTTTTCGGTTTTTTAGGTTTTTTAGTGCATGAATCAATTTATCAAATTGATTAAAATATTTTCTAAATGTTTTGAATTAAAAATTAGTTAAAAAATTCGGTTTTCAAGTCAAAAAAAACTTCTACCTCGATTTGTTATTTCTTAATTCTCATAGAATGACAGTAGGATGGCTAGCTTACATCAAAATATAAACTGATAAACTCAATAAATAGCTTGAAGGAAAAAAAGAAATATTATTTTTGAGATTCATTTAAGGAGAAAATAAATGCATGAACAAGGCGGTTATAAATCTTAAAGGGTTAGTCGTCTGGCGATTAAAATCACTAAATAAAAAAAAAAAAGATAGCTCCAAATCCCGAAGATTTGTCTACAAAATCATTAAAATATATTAAAATCATGCTTTTAATCCGGCTTCTCTATTTAAAACCCTAGGCCTCTTGCCCTCCCTATATTTTTCCCCTTGAGCGATTGTTCCCACCGGCTCTAACTCCAAAACCATGGCGGCTAGCATCTGCTCCTCCTTCAACAATGACATGGTCATAGATATTCTTGCCAGACTACCGGTCAAAACCCTCCTTCGTTTCAAATCTGTTTCTAAACCCATGCTCTCCGTCATCACCAACCCTAGATTTATCACCAACCATCTACACCAATCCACCAAAAACTCCTCCCTCGTATTTCATTTTTCCCACGATGAGTTCCCCATATCAATGCTCTACTACGCTGAACCCACCACTCTCCGTGTCGTGCATATACCACCATCTATGAAGGATCATTCTCTCAAACCACGTATACGTATTAAGGGTTCCTGTGGCGGTTTGCTTTTCATGGAAATCTATTTTGGTTGCTGTATGTTTCATTATGGTTTGTGGAATCCTGCCACCAGACAGTTCAAGAAAGTTACAGGGCCCCAGCAGTGTATAAATCTTCTTGCTGAAGGGTTTGGCTATGGCAGCAAGATTAATGACTATAAGTTAGTCAGAATTGGGTATTTCTTGCACCCTCGCACCCTAATAACGCGTTACGATCGAAGGCGAGTGGATTCTGTTGTTCGAGCTTTGGTGTTCTCTTGGAAAACAGAATCTTGGAGAACAGTTGAAGATGGTGCGCTGCTTGGCGGTCGCTTTAGCGATGCTGTTGCTTTGAAGAGTGACTTGTATTGGAAGGTAAGTGGAGTAGAAAATTTGGCCAACGAAGGAGTCCTTGCATTTGATTCTGACACTGATATGTTTAGAAGGATAGAGCTTCCGAGTTTGAATCAATCGATTCCGAACTATTCGACGACTCTCACTGCATTCAAGGATTCTCTCGGACTCTTTGTATTTCTCGAATCTAGTTCAAACTCATGTTTTGATCTATGGGTTCTGAATGAGAGTAGGATTGGTGGTAATTATATCAAGAGCTGGAGTAAGTTGCTTACTGTTGGTCCAATGTCAAGAATTGGATGGCCAATATCGGCATGGAGAGGCAAAATAATCCTGAAGAGTCCGAATGATCAAAAAGATGGTTTTTTCTTGTATGATCCAATTAGCCAAGAAGCCATTGATGTTCCAATATCAAGTTCTGGAGTTTATGATAATGCGGAGACTCTAGCTTCAGTTGATGGAACATCCAATCTTTTGCTGGAGGATGCTCCTCTCTGAGTTTGTGATGCAGATTACAATATTTTGTGATGCAGTTTCTTCCTGTAAGGGGAAGGTAAGTCAAGGTTCTGTCCTTGCATGCATCAACGCTAAGGTATCTCTCTTTTTCTATATTTTCCCTCGATTTTTTCCCTAGAAAGAAAAACCCTCCATCTTTAGAGATTAATTCTGCTGATATCTGTGCTTTGTGGAAATTGATAATTCCACTTGGAATTCGTAGCCAATGTGATGGATTCTGCATTATTTTCTTGGTTAGCTAAAGTACTTTTAAATCTTAAATTTCAACTAGAATGTTTTTCTCTCAATAAAAGTCATTTTTGAATGAGTTTATATGTGTGTGAATTGAGACACCGTCCACTATCATGATGAACTCTTGACACGCAAGCAATAATTTTGAGATTTTACCTAATGATAGCATGACATGCCCTTATAAAAAAAGAAATTTAATATTTTTCCAAAAATAAGATAACTAAATATGGAATAAATGATTATAACAAATATTATTTCATTTAGAAACATAATTAAGCCTAATTAAAAAAATTAAAATAGCTAATAACGGGATTAGGGAATTTTTTTACCTTAAGCCTCTTCTTTTCCTTTCGAACTAAAAGGAAAAATAAAAACAAAATCATTTTAATCAACCCTTTAATCTTTATATATATATAAAGAAACTTGAAGTCGGTTCCTCATTAGCTAGGTCGGCAAATATAGCATTTATAAAATCTTAGTTGAGCCCTAGGGCATCATACACAAATTCTGGCCCCTCAATCCTACATCTATTGCCTCCTCTTTCCCATGAAATCCTCTGGAAATCAATCCTAGCAAACGCCATGGAAAAAGGAAAAAAGTAATGGTTGTCCATTATCTCTTGCCGTAAGATACGTAAATTTATATATATACGATCGCATTCTCTCAAGATTGCCTGTCAAATCTTCAATCGGTTTCGAGTCTGTATCAGACACTGGCTTTCTCGCATCACGAACCCTAAATTTATAATCACCCATCAAGACCTTTCCAACAAACGCCCCTCTCTTTTATTCACTGATTCCCAGAAGAATTTATCCCCTCGAATACCGTTTCTCCGCCACACAGAAACCATAACTTCCCATCCTGTTCGAATTCCACGATGCATGAAGGACACAGTGCTGCATTCAGAGAAAAAATTACTTGACAAATCCATAGCAGGTTCTTGTGGCGGTTTGATTTGTATAAAACTTTTATGCTACAAGGACTTGGAGTGTGTGCTGTGGAATCCTGCTACCAGACGGATCAGCGAATCAAATTCCCCAACAGGCGCGTGCGTATTTTGTCAGAAGGGTTTGGGTGTAGTAGTGAGATAAATGATTATAAGACGGTGAGAATTGGTCTTTTCTATCGTTTTCCGAGTTCTGATTCTGATGATGATTCTGGTGATAGTAGGGAACGAAGGAGGCTGGATCCTGTTATTTGAACTCTAGTGTTCTATTGGAGAACATATTCCTGGAGAGTAGTTGAGGGTTGGGGGATGGGTTAGTAATCTAGTCTTAAAATCTGACATATATAAATATTATGTTATTTAATGTTTGAAATAATGATTAATTACTATATTTATATACTTAATTTTTTTCTTTTTAGACTAAGAAAACTCAGGCTTATGAAAAAAATCCAATTACCTGCAAAAACATTTTTAATTTGGGAGATTTAAAGACCCTTTAATAATAAAATTAATATATTTATAAGAAAGATAATAAATAATTTAAAAGAACTTTAAAATCAAGAAAAAAAATATTTGTTATTGAGTTTTAAGATGATTAATGCTCTGAAATCTATATAAATTTAATTTAAAAGATACAAAATTCTGAACCCTTACCTGAATAATTCAGGGAGTATCTACAACATCGATAAGGAGCAAATATTTCATAAATATTATTAATAAGATAATAAATATGGTAGGTCTCTTAATAATTTTGTATAAAATTATGAGTATTAAAAAATTATTATATCAAATATGAATGACTCACATAATTATCTTAGATTGAGAGGCATGATGATTTATCATGTCTTTAATATTTTTAATTTAGAGTATAGTCTAGGATCAAGTATATAACACTAAAATTTGATAATGGTTGAATCCAAATGTTTTAGATCGGATCAGTCATATTTGATTGATTGCTATGTTTAGCTAGTTGGATCTGACAAGTTTACATCTATTTTACTTTAAATTTGGTTGATTATAAAGCTTAAATAATTGGATCTAATAAAATTTTCAAATCTATGCTACTTTTTAAATCTGAAATGTTTGTTAAATCTATTTTGTTTTTAAGATTTTTTTATTTATAAAAAATCTATAACAAAAAATATTTACTCATTAGTATGCATGTGTTCTTTTAGCAATTAAGTGTCTTTGAAATGGTGATATATATTGGATGGCATGGAATTTAATTCTGGTCCAGGCAGAAGGTTGATAGGAAGTTTATCCTTCTGTTTAACTTATAAACCAAACAAAACCATAATAATAATAATAATAATATAGATGTTTATATTGGGGAGAGAGAAAAGCTTGCCTCTTATGTTAGCAAACCATTTAATCTCTAATGCCCCATTAATTTCTTAATTAGCAGTTATAATTAGTGCATCCCAAATGTTTTGACACCAAAGTTTTATCAATTATATAATTTCACAAACTATATCATATACATTGCAAGAGAAGAAGTGTATCAACCACATCTTAAATATATTTAATTTGATTCAATATTTTTTTTCAGCTTATTTATGAAAAAAAGAATTTAAACTCAAGGTATTTTTAAAATTTTCATGATTGATACGCTTTAATTATGAAAAAAAAAATATAAACTTGAGAGATTTAATGCTTGTTTTATATTATAATAATTTTTATTTTTCAAATTATTTTTGGTATGGAATATAAAAGGCAACAAGTTTTATCCTAAAGGCACCGCCCTTCATCATTCTTGGTAATGTAATTATGATATTACGATAACAAAAAGTCCGTTGACCAAAACAAATGACTTCTCCGAAGACAACTAATAGAGTCATAACTCTGAGGTGGCAAGTTTTCATTGGGTAATCGACGTGTAAGCCGTATAACTTGTACACTGGATGATGACTGTTTGTGTCCATCCGCTAAAAAAATCTTGGACACCAAGTCGGATTCAAAGACACGCCATTTCCCGTCAAGTTTAACGGTGTGGGTCCTTACCTTCAATATCAGCCAGGCTCCAACGTTTGCCTAGTTAATTACCATAATAGCCTTCGTTATTGAGTAGAAAATTGTGCTCTTGAAACATTTGGTTTTGCAGTCCACTAGCTTTGAATTACCTGTAAATTTCATATAAGAAAAAAAAAAATGGAGATGGGTTTAGTATAATTAAAATATCCAATTTAAATCTTGTGTTAAAATTATTTAAAGAAAAATAAAATAATATCATTGTAAAGTTTTCTTTTAAATAATATTATTTTGATTGAAAATTTAATTTAAAATAAAACATGTTTCAACGAGAATTTTTTGAAATATAATAATAACATATTAAAATGATATAAAAAATAAAAAATTAATTTTAAATAATTTCTTTTTAATTTTTTTATGTAACATAATTCTAAACACTTGTAAGTTGAAACAAATGAAAAGATTTAAAATCTTATCTAAATTTTTTATTCTAGAAAAGACTTAACGATAACGTGTTTATCTAAAATTTAAGAATTTAATTAATTCTTAATCTCAATATTAATTGACTAATTTGCAAACTAAGATTTTTATAAATTTAAAATTTATTTATTTATACAATAAGTTTCTTATGATAGCAAAAACAAATCCTAAATTAATTTATTTATAAATTCATTTCATCGGATGAGATATATTTCAAGTAAATTCTTTAATAAAATAACTTATTTCATATATTTTGCGGATAATAAAAAGTAAAATAACCTATAAACAATGAAAAAAAAATCAAAGTATTTTATTGGCTAATTTAGGGTATGCTTAAAAGTGTAATTGTGATTGTGGTTATTTTTTAAAGTGTTTTTTATATCGAAATATATCAAAATAATATAATTTTTTATTTTTAAAAATTATTTTTGAGATCAGCACATTAAAATAATCAAAATACATATAAAAAATATTATTTTTAACAAAAATAATTTAAAAATTTTAAAAACATGATAATAACTTCTTATTTTTTTATTATCACCGCTCCTAACTTATTTTTTTTTAGTTGGAATTAATCTCTTCAATCAAATCCTTTTTACCGACCATAATCCAAAATTAAAACATCATGAATTCTAGGGGACAAATTCCAGCTAATCAAATTTAAAAAATAAAGTACAAATTAA
Organism: Populus tomentosa; assembly: GCA_018804465.1. NCBI lineage: Eukaryota > Viridiplantae > Streptophyta > Magnoliopsida > Malpighiales > Salicaceae > Populus > Populus tomentosa. Next base: position 897,352 of record CM031997.1, read on the forward strand.
TTACATTTAATTTAAGACGTTGACTCCGTTAACTTCCTTAAACTTTCGTCACAAGCCAACGTCTTCACTATAAATAACTTAACACATCTCCAAACATTGTTCACCTCTCTCTCTCTAGAAAATTTCTGAAGAACGAAAGCACGGGGTGCAAATTATTTAAAAGGAAAAAGGGAGGATTTAATTTTCAAAATCAAGAGACGAGAAAATGACGCGAAAAAAAATCAAAAAAATTAAATTTCTCCTTTTCTCGTTCCTCTGATCCTCGTCATTTCACCTTCGATTTCAGCTTCTTCAGGTAATAATTTTTTGAATTTCTTATTTGATTTTCGGATTTTTTTTTATGAATTTCGATTCGATTTTTGTATGTTTATTAGGTTTTTTTTTGTTTTGTTACTGAGAAAGTGTGAAGAAAATGAACGAATTAGGAATGGAAAATGAGTTCTGAACTGATCTTGTTATGTTATGATCGTGTTTTGAATTATCTGTTTGGTTACCGAGAAATGCAAGTGAAATAAATTAAAGAAACTCGAATATTAAGATTTGAGAAATTTAACTAATTCATCCGCATTTGACTGTTTAGGTTATTAGGAAATTGAGAGAAGAAAGATTTTTTTTTTGTTCTTTTGTTTAATATTTTATTTTGATTGCTAAGGTTATTCTTTGATTCATGATTCAAAAATTAGGAAATTGAGAAACTAAAGATTCATTTTATATATATAGGATTTGATATTGCTATTTGAATGGAGCTAAGTAGTTAGGGTTTTTAGGATTTGATGAGGATATAAGATTTTTTTAGTTTCTGATTGGAGATATTGTTGTTTCTTGCAGAGATACATTGGAGCGACTGGTGAAAGTTTTGATCTTTCATAGGAAAAGAATCCTGTGATAGGTCCACCCTGTCAAAACCTTTAGCGTGAATACTTTTGGAGTGTTTCTTTGGGTTTTGATGCGTGTCTGCCCAGATTTTAGGGGAAACATGGGGGTTTTGGTTCTTGGATTTGCATTTGGTTTGGACGTTTTGAATGAATTTGGGATTTCTTATAGAATTTAGGATTTTGGTGCTTTATATTAGTGTAAGAAGCCAGGATTTAGATTGATAAGATTAACAATGTCGATGGCTAGTGTAGCTCTTAGTCCTGTGCATGCTGAGTCTTTAGATTCTCATCGCAATTTCCCTTGGCTGTGTGGTCTGCACTCTAGTGACTCTATTGTAATTTTTTTTGCTTTTGGGAGATCAATCATTCCATTGCAAGTTATGGAGTCAGATTCGATTGCTTCGGTGAAGTGGAGGATTCAAGCTTCCATAGGTATTTTTGTGAAGAAGCAAAAATTGGTTTTTGAGGGGAGGGAGCTAGCACGGGGCAATTCTCAAGTGATAGATTATGGTGTTGCAGATGGAAAAGTACTGCATTTGGTGGTCGGGTTTCCGAATCTCCAAACTATAACAGTTGAGACTGTTTGTGGGAAAGTGTACAAGTTTCATGTTGATAGGGGTAGAAGTGTAGGCTGTGTTAAGAAGCAGATAGCTAAGAGAGGGAAAGGTTTAGATCTTATTGATCAAGAACTGGTATGTGATGGTGAGGAGCTTGAAGACCAGAGGCTCATTACTGATATTTGCAAAAGTAATGATGCTGTGATTCACCTGCTCATTCGCAAATCAGCCAAAGTAAGGGGAAAACCTGTTGAGAAAGATTTTGAATTGTCTATTGAGGCACTGGATTTGAATGAGAAGAAAGCTGACTGTGTAGGAGAGCACCAACAGGGTGCTTTATCTATGGGATGTAGGGTTATAGAGAGGAAACCACTATTACGAGAATTCCTTTTGGAACCTCTAATTGTCAATTCCAAAATCCAACTGCCATTAGTTATCAGAGAGCTATTAAAGTCTACTTTCAATGGGTTGGATAGGGGCAATGAACCAATTCGATCTTCTAAGGGATCTGGGGGAGCTTATTTCATGCAAGATTCATCTGGTCAGAAATATGTTTCTATCTTTAAACCAATTGATGAGGAGCCAATGGCTGTAAATAATCCTCAGGGGCTACCCTTGTCAATTGATGGTGAGGGATTGAAGAAAGGCACAAGAGTAGGAGAAGGTGCACTGCGGGAAGTTGCAGCTTACATCTTGGATCATCCAAAGAGTGGACCACGCCCATTTTCTGGTGAGGAGAGAGGCTTTGCTGGGGTTCCACCCACAGCAATGGTCAAGTGCCTCCACAGAGGATTCAATCATCCCGATGGTTATGAATTTGATTCCAAGAATATAAAAATTGGTTCATTGCAGATGTTCATGGAGAATAATGGAAGTTGTGAAGATAGGGGCCCTAGTTCTTTCCCTGTTGCTGAGGTGCACAAAATCTCTGTGTTGGACATTAGATTGGCTAATGCAGATAGGCATGCTGGGAACATATTGGTCAGTAAAGATGGTGAACATGGCCATATTGTGCTTATTCCAATTGATCATGGCTACTGCTTTCCTACAAATGTAAGTTTTACCTTTCTGCCTGTCTTGTTGTTTTTAACTGTTTCATTCTGTTTTGCCACTTTATGTTATTGTTGACGTGCGTTGGTGTTAGTTCTGCTTCTCTTGATTTCTTATGTGCACCGTGCATTTTTAACAGCCTTCAGCTCTCGTTGATCTTGAGGGAGCATATGCTTGTGATACTTTTCATGTTTTTTTTCTCATAAATTGTCTTCCTATGTAAATTCCTGCAGTTTCCATTTAACAATTTACTTGCACATCTACCGTTTTTTATCTTGTAACTCTTGTCTTCTTTAGCGCTTCTGACTGTTGAGGAATGAACTAGTTGCAAACTAAATTAATTTATCACTAGTGTTCCTCTATGACTTGCTTTTCAAATTTGGGCATCGCTTGGCCAAAGGGTTATTGATCAGTTTTTCTTTTTAAGAAAGATAAACTGGTTAGTTTGTCAGATGTCCTGCCTGGCATGCTTTCCCCACTCTAATATCTCAACTTAATTGTTAGTGCTTTCAAGCTCATTTTTTATTTCTCAAATTTGCTTCATTTCACTGCAGTTTGAGGATTGCACATTTGACTGGCTTTACTGGCCTCAAGCTCAACAACCGTACTCTCATGACACTGTCGAGTACATCAAAGCTTTGGATGCTGAGCAGGATATTGCACTTCTCAGGTTTCATGGGTGGGATATGCCACCTGAATGTGCTCGCACCCTCTGTATCTCCACAATGCTCCTGAAAAAAGGTGCAGAGAGAGGTCTCACTCCCTTTGCCATTGGAAGCATCATGTGCAGGGAAACAGTGAGGAAGGAATCTGTGATTGAGCAGATTGTGCAAGAAGCTCAGGATTCTGTTCTCCCAGGAAGCGGTGAGGCTACCTTCCTTGAAGCTGCATCACTAATCATGGATCGTCATCTTGATAAGCTGTCCTCGTGAGTCCGGAATATAACATGTAGATATGTTACTTATGTGCATTAGCTATCATGCCCATGCATGGAGTATGAATGATGGTGCATTAGCTATCATGCCCATGCATGGAGTATGAATGATGGGACTTTATCCATATTTTACTGGTCTTTGGTTCTGCGCAATCCGGGACTGGTTGCCAGAACTTGCGGCCCCATCATGTTGTTCATGCACCTGATCTTGTGCAGCAACCCTCTTCTCTGGTGCTTGTACTTTACCCCCACCATTGATAGAAAATAGCTCTCAACAATTCACCTTTAAAATGTTTTTTTATTTTTTATTTTTTTTTAATTTCATTTCACCTTTAAAATGTGTCGTACTGGGTTATTATCTCTTTCAGTAAATGGGTGTGGGTAGCACAAAAATGGGTAGATTGTTTATGGATAATGGGCAACTTGACAGGATAAGACCATCTAATCACAGCTGGCCTGGCCAGCGTGCAGGTTTTTTGACTCAAAACAACATAAAGCCAAAAAGGTACTCAGCACCCTAGCCGTGAATGCTCTCTGTCCAGTCTTTTTCATCGCTGTCGACCTTTTTCAGAAGGTAGATATGAAGGCGGTGTAGGAAAATCTCACTTTGATCGAGTACATATAGGAGCAAAATCCAGAGATGAGTTAGGTTTCAAGGATTGAACAAAAATAAGAAAGAAAAAAGGTGAGAGAGTTCAAAGACTTGGAAGGTCTTCTGTTCTTTTGTATGTGAAACAAGATAACACGGCGGGTCATTGCAAGAACTAATGAAGGGGGAAAAGTCTGAAGACTTAAGAAAGTTATTGAATGACTTGATATGGAACAAGGAGTAGGTCATGGGTTGGGTAAGTAATTAATTTGAATAAATCAAAATGTGATGTCATTTTAGTTTTTTTTACAAGTTAAAGTGATTTTTGTTTTATTTTTTCTTGAAGTAATGCGTGGATTAACTTGTTTAATCGTGAAGTTAAAGTCGGGTCACAAAATCCAAATAGTGTCGTAAAGAAAGGCAAGAACAACAGGATGGTATCTCTCTTAAGAGAGTTAGGACAGGGAAGGCAAACAAGAATTAAAAAAACAAAGGAAATGGGCCATCTCGCAAGCTCAACTTGTCAAGGACAGTGTTAATGAGTCACCTGATTTTTGAACCCACCAGGACGATGATGATGCACCAGTCCACCACCCAGACCCCAGTGGTGTCGGTGGTAGGGCAGGTTTTGGGTTGGAACCTTTGTGCCTCGTCTTGCATGTGTACTTGGGCTTAGTCTTGATAACCAGAAGGCAATAATAATGTGAGTAGGTTTGCGCATTCATATTTGTCACCGCCACGGCGCCACCAGTAGATTCAATATATAGATCCTAGCCTCACGTCCTCCCAAGTGGGAAAAAGAGTAAAGGCACTGCCACCAACCCACCAGGCACAAGAAACCATTGTCGAAGGGTCAAATTATAAATCATTCATTATCTTGTTCTTGTCCCACGTATTTCCATTCATGTCTTCAGAAATTATGCCCTACCCCCGCCATGGTTAAGACTTAGGGTTCTTACTTGGAAACATGAGTTTACAATTCTGAAAATGTTTTCAGATTTAGAAAAAAGCAAAAGATTTACCTACAAGAGAGAAAATAAAGGCCTGTAGAAAACTCCATGATCTTGAAAAGCTAGAAGAGAGAGCATTTAATCATTGACTTTCTATATAGCACTTATAACAACGAGTTACAACTGTAAAGGAAGGAACATCATAGGCTGTTGAAATGGTTATTACACTACGAGAAGGGAAAAAAAAAAAGAAAAAAAAAATAGAACAGAGAAACTAACACTTGCAGGCGTACAATTGCAATTAATTAGAATAGAAAAGCCTATATCCATTTTATGGCAATTCAAAAACACTTGCATATATGATACAGAAATGTCATTTAAAGTGAGAGACCAGCTAAAAATGACACCCCGGTAGAAGGCAACCAAGATGATCCATAAATGAACTGTGCCACGGTGAATTTACTTGCCTCAATGGGCGATGTAACGACCCGGTACCCGGGCCAGTTAACCCTTTGCCCGACCGCCCCACCGGGTCCATAATTCATGTATTCACCATAGTATAATGTGTCGAGTGCAAATGTTGTGTTCCATTCTAGCCACCCTCTTGGATGAACATGATCGCCTATGTATGATAACATGTACACAGTTCTAGAATAGAGCTTCCATGGACGGCCGAGAAATGTCGGGAAGCTGCCTTTCAACGGTGTGAGGTCCGACGTGGCAAGGATCCTGCAAGCGTGGATTGATATGCCTGTATTTTGATTAGGGTCCTTACGATTTTGGGCAGTGATGGTGTTTTTTTGGAAGGCCATTGGTTTCCTGGCGTATATGCTACAGTTCTGAAACACAACTGCAGCATTGCCAAATATGAAATCTACAGTTCCATAGATGTCACATTCCCTGAAGAATTGGCGATTTGAATGCACATAAAGGGTGTCTTGGTAGCCAATGATGTTGCACCTGTAGACCACAGCGTGGTCTGCACCGATTCGAAGAGCCACTGCTTGATGCTTGGCTGGACCCGCCCAATTCTCAAATGTCATGTCTCGAGCAATAAAACCAGCTCCTGTTGCAGCTGTAGAGTTGAAACAGACAAGGAATAATAAGATAAACCAACCAGCATATCTTAAGAAGAAGAAAATGGCGAAACCACTGTGTGATTACTTGTTGCTTTCATTATCTAATGATCAAAGATTGATACATTCAATGCCACTGCCAAGAGCATACCTATTAATCATGTGATGCTCATGACCCACCACCAATAATATGACACTACTCTTGCCTTTAAATTGTTTCCATCAGTTGAATTTGGTCAATATTATGCATGAGGAGCTATTAATATTTAAAATAAACAAAGAGTCGTGTCCATGATTTTGCAGCTGGAATGAACCGTCAAGTTCTGGTTTTTTTTCTTTTTTAAAAAAAATATTGAACTATTAGTCTGCTAAAAATCAACTTTCGAAGTGAATAAGCTCTAGCTCAATATCACAGGTAAAACTTCCAATCAAATTAAAGCTTCTTTGTCCATTCATCTGTACTTCTGTTAATCCATGTAAATTCCACTAATTTCATCTATAGTATAAAATTAATGGTCCACACATGCAAATGGACCCACTGAAAGGCAAGTGCTAGACAGAATTATTAAACTCGGTTCGATCTAACATATTAATCTATTGTTTGGGAATTTATTTCAATTTCATGTTGAGTCAAATGGGAGTTCAGTGGTCATAACCAAATAAGACCCGGTTTGATTTAAAAAAAAAACTTTGATTATCCTTATCAGTTCGGTTTGACCTGAATCTTGAACTAGGTTAAAGGTCGGACCAGGTTTAACATAAACTAGTTGCAAGGGATGTGTATAGCCGAGGCAATAGCAAAAGATGAACCTAATTGTAGAAGATTAAAACTTATTTCTCCAAGGTAAATATTCTGGCTAGAAAGATCACATCGGATGCTCTAGCAGTCAAAGAAACTAGAATTAACAAATAAAGAAAGATAGATGAACTTTTATCCTCTCTTTTTTTTCTCGGCAAAAGAACTTACCACTGGTGTTGATGTCACAAAAGCTTAAAAAAGGCCAATTTCTTTTACTTTATCATCTGATAAAAAAATGGAATAAAAAGGACTCTGATCTGCAAGCATTGTCAAGAGTATAATAAAAAAGGGGCTTTCACGTGCCACTTGGACAACTTGTTTATGACCCACAGCAATTCTTTTCAGCTAAAAGCCAAGAGGTAAATGCAAGCCCCAAGTAAACACAAAAAGCTTGCGCTGTCCAAACTGTGTTTCACATGAAAAAACGCGTTTCAACATAATAATTGGTGCAAACCTTTTCACGTGAAACGCGGGTTGCACCGCAGATGCTAATTAGCAGTTGCTTTTCAAATAGTTTTTTTATAATGAAATATATGTTAATGATTTTTTTATTTTTTTAAAATTATTTTTGATATTAGCACATCAAAACGATCCAAAAAGTACAAACCGCACTCAATTTTAACAAAAAAAATTTAAATTTAACAAAATACAGGTTCGATCGCAGAGCCAAACAAGATTTTAAACAATACCAGATTAAAAGAGAAGGTAATTAGAAAAGAGTATCTACCAAAGGATGCTGTATGGAATGTGGTAAGGTTGTTAAAAACACTTTTGCCTCCTGAGATTATAGTCTTTCCCTTCCCATCTCCGATGAACATTAAATTCCATTTCTTCCTCCCGACTTTCAAGTTATTCTCTTCGTACCTGAGAAAAAAAAAAAAAAAAAACTTTTCACATCCTACTCAGTAGATTAAGGTTTCAATTATCAGATCATTTCTCAAACATTATGAAACAATGCATGAACTCATTTCTCTGAAAAAGAAAAATCATTAAAAGGGCAAACACTCATCAATGATATTTTTTCACATAATCATAGCTTCATGCATGATTGCGGATTTGTTTTTTTAAAAAAAAACAAAAAGTCAGTTCCTCCAAAATTGTAGGGGTATTTATGTCCTTCACTCATAAAAAAGCAACGGTAAAAAATAAGAATATGAACCAAAAGCCCAGGAACTTTCGAAAAGTGGTTAATTTTTTACCGAACTTTACCTTCCTGCCCTCACGTAAATTACAGTTCGCCGAGTACTATACTCGGGCGCCTTTTTTATCGCCTCGGATATTGTCTTGCACGTTCCATTTCCATCTCCCGACACGATAATATCAGCATGTATCGCCGGTACTGGCACATCCAGTAATTTCCTGTCTCTCCTCCCTAACCATCTCGGGAAATTCTCCTCATACGATACGTCTTCATTCTCCGTCAGTAGTCTCCTCTTATTCTGTACCGGCACTCCTGAGAAGTCGTCTCCATTTGCCGATGAGAATATTGCCAAACAATTACTGACCAGCTCCGTCAAATCCTTCAACCTCTCCGTCATCTGATTCTTAATAGCTCCGCTAACTCCATCGAATCCCTCCGAGCATGTGTCCTGGTTCGTCAACGCCGCGCTCAGCCACGTGACTACATCAGCCGGCGATCCGCCACCAGTTCCCCTGCCGTGGGATGGTGAGACGGTGGAAAGAGAGCGAGAGAGAGCGTCTATAGAGTCATCCAGTAGCTCGAGGCAATCATCAAATGCTGACCGTACACGTGTCTCCATATTGACATAGGAGATTGCCGAGGATAGGTACAGGGCTTTGCTGAAGTGTTGCAGAGTCATGTTGAAGGAAATGTGAACCAAGTCTGACTCGGACGCACTGACTGAGCCAGGGAAGTCGAGGAGCGAGCTGACACAGAGATTAGGGAAGCGAGTTTTGCTGCAGGTCTTGGAGATGGCCTGGGTCGGTTTCCGGTGAGTAAGACTGCTCGGGTGGGGCTGACCCGATGCCCTGGTCCGAATCCCGAGGAGGAGCGCGGCCGAGACGGCCGAAGCAGCGATCAATGCGATGGAGAAGATGGCAAGGAAGATGATTCTCTTTTTTCTCGTTGGGGAAACCCGTGACGTGGCAAGTTGTGGCTCGTTCATGTTAAAAGAAGTACCGGATCCTTCTCCCGGATCGGATTCTGTTGGCCCGAGCCTCCCATAACCCATTTTAGCTCACTAAAATCTATACAGCAAGGCAAAGCGAGCGCCTACTAGAAACACGAGAGAGAATGTGAAAGTCTTTTTATGAACAAAGATACACCAAGGACTCTTTTGCAAGAACTAAAACTTCGAGGTCTAATCTACGCACAAACACAAGATTACATGTATCTATTATACAGAGTAACGCGGGGTTTTCTTAAGAAGAAGAGAAGTGGGATTTGCTTACAAGGAAAAATGGAGGAATGTGTGTTTTATGCATAGGAAGATGGGTTTCGTGAGTCCATAAATATAGCAGAGCAAGGAGGTGGGGGGAGAGAGGGAGTGAGAGAGGTTGGTGTGGAGTCTATGTCCAAGGAATTAGCTGGCTTCTACTTTCCACTTCTCACTTCGTGCCCATTGTTTGTGTTCTAGAGAGTGTGTGTTTGTGCTTTTTAGCAAGTCATATACAGGGCTACTTTTTTTGCTTGTTGTTTCCATTTTTTTTCTATTTTGTTTGCTTGCTATCTTTTCATTTTTGTTTATTCATGAGGATTAGGGAGATAGATGGGAGGAGAGAAGGGGCGATCCAAGGTGGGTTTGGAGAGGAGATTAGATCCTTAACCTTTAAGATTGAGAGATCCCTTCTCTACAATTTTATACTATTTTTCCTGTTTTTTTAAGAATCTGTATTTCAAGGAACAAAAGACACGTACATTGAGCTTTCTTACAAGCGTGGAATCCACGTAGTGAACAAGACAACTTGAGTGATTACGTGTCTTCTTGGGAATTTTGCAATATTTAACGGTAAAGTTTGAAGTATCCTTCTCTTGAGTCCAATCCCATGACGCTCACCTTCTTTAATGTCAAAAAGAAAAATCATTTGTAGTCCCTCTAGTTATTAGATTTGGTTGGATCAAACCTCTGCTTTAAATTAATTTAGACCACTCTCTTTGTTTCGTCCAAAACTCAATACAAATTGAGCACTTGGACCGATTCCATGGATTATAACATAATCAAAAGAAGAGATTCAAACCACCATCTCGAGAATAATGTTCTACGATAAAAGTCATTTCAATTTAAATTCATGTAAGTTCATAATTATATTGTTTTAAATTATTAATTTAATTATAAAAAAGACATGAGAGGATTCAAATTCATAATTACTTGACTAAATAAATTTTATGATGCAGACAGAAACTAAAAACAACAACAACAAACAAAGTGTCGCACCCGACATCGCGGCGGCCCTAAAAAATAATTCTCTTGAATTACTATGAAAGAACAGATTTCTGGCATCCGGTTCTTTTAGGGGAAAATGTCTTGTTTGAGGAGTCGCCACCTAGTATTATGGTCACTAGGAACCCTAACTGGTCAACAGAGATTCTATGACTCGGGATTGGTTACGTAAAAGGAAAGATATTATCACCCCTTAAACGTTCTGTCTAAGGCAGACTGCATTGCTGGTTTTGTCTTAAATTGCTAAATTTTTATTGGTTTATGCTGTGATAATTTGTTTAAATATTCCTGACTCTGGCGCCAGTGAATATTCGAACTCGAATAATTCCAACTCTGGCGTTGGTAAAAATTCGTAGCTACGGAAAAAAAAAATTAGATCAATATTTTTTAATTCCCTACTCTAGCGCCGATAATTAAATTAAAACAAAAATTATTTTTAAGCATGCACATATTTTATTTTTTCTAGCTAAATAAAATAAAATACAACGAATAAAAATAATATAAATTTAAACCGGTATTTTTATTCCTGACTCTGGCGTCAGTGAATAAACCAATAAATTTACATTATTTTTAAACATGCATACATATTTTTTATTTTTTATACTTTTTTTTTGTTTTCCTATTTTCTATTTTTTTTTTTTTATTATTTTTTTTGGACTGGACCCAGCCGGCCCGGCTGGGCTCAGCAGCACGCGTGCACTAACGCACGCGTGCTGCTGCACTGTGCAAGTGAATTAAAATTCACTTGCACAGTGCAAAAGACATTTGAAATAAATGCAGAAGAAGAAATCGCTTACCTGGTCTGCTGGAATCGACGGAGAAGCTCTGGCTGGTCGACACTGCCTGGGAGCAGAATGAAGGCGATGGCGCTGTGCTGGACGAACGACGCTGCCTCCTCTTCCTCTGCTTTTTCCTTTGCTTTCTTTATTTCTGTGTTCACCGATTGCTTTCGTGTTTCAGTAGCTTTTGAGATGATGAAGGAACTAAGAAGATGATGAAGACGTTGGCTGGGCTTATTTTGACTGATTTCTGGGTTGTTCCTTTTATGTGCAGGAACGAAGACAATAGCAAGGCTAATTCATGTCCCTGTGTTGCTGAGGCCTTTTCTGGATTTTGCTTGAGTCCTTGTTCCCGTTTTTGTTCCCCTGTTTATGCTGGGTTTTTTCCTCTGTTATTTGCTCTCTCCTGGGTATTTTTTTTCGTTCAATCTCCTGGGTTTTGCCTCTGTTTCTGGGTTTCTTCCCCTTTTTTTCGTCTGGGTTTTAGCTTCCCGGTCCTGGGTTTTTCTCCTGCCGTGTGTATGGACTACCTCTGGCTTTTATAGCCAGAGAACACAGCCGTTTCTTCAAGCCATAAATTGTGTTAATTGCAGGTGTAATGGTGGGAGCGGCGGTGGGCGTCCGTTTTCAGTCGGGAAGAAGATGAACAGTTGCGGGAAAACAGCGCCGTTTTGGTGTTTTGTGTTTTGATCCCTGACATTTTGCATCTTTACAGTCCAGTCCTTGGATAAATTGCAATTGAACCCCTGCATCTCAGCGCCATTTACACATTGGTCCTTGGGTTTTAATTTTGCAATTTTGACCCCAAACTTTAATATTTCTTCAATTAAGTCCCTGCTTTAATTAATTTAATTAAATCCAAGTCCAATTAAGTCTTAAAAATTATCAATTATCCAATTAAACCCTTAATTGGATTAATTAAATTAATTCCAAGCTTAATTAAGTCTCAAAACTTATTAATTCTCCAATTAAATCCTTGATTGGATGAATTAAATTAATTTCAAGCTTACGTAAGTCTAAAAATTTATCAATTCTCCAATTAAACCCTTAATTAAACAAATTAATTCCAAACTTTAATTAGATTAATTCCAAAGTTTAATTAAACCCCAAAACTTCCATTCATATTGCCCTTAACCCAAAAATTAATTCATTCTTCATGTATTTCATTTTACTTGTTTTCTCATCATCATTATTATTTTTTTCATCAATTTCTTTTATCCTTTTCAATAAATAAAATAATAATAATAATAATAATAAATGATCAAAAATTGGGTTATGACAGTTGCCCCCTCTTTATAATATTTACTATGCAAAGATATTGGAAAATTTCATTTTCTTTTATCTTTGTGTAGTAAATTTATAAAGAAAAGTAGATAGAGAAAGAACCCCTTTTTTTTTTTTAGTCTTGAAAACTTTAAAAACAGTAGATTGACACACGACTTTTACAGAGAGATGTAGAAATCTAGAAACAAGTCATTTGGAAGACAACCTATTTTTTTGTTTTATTATTTTTTTAGTCTTGAAAATAGTAGATGGACACATGACCTTTATAGAGAGATGTAGAAATCAAGAAACAAGTCATTTGGAAGACGACTAACTTTTTTTGTTTTTTTTTGTTTTTTTTTTAGAAGTGGTCTCATTATAATGGGTGACCTACCCAAGTAAAAAGGAAAATGAGGGCTCGAATGCACACTCAAATGAATGTGAGGGCTCAAAGAGGAAAGGGATGGCTCAAAGGCGCTCCAAAAGAAAAGTGAAGGTTCAAAGGCACTCCAAGAGAAAAACGAGTGCTTAAAGGCACTCTAAGAAGAAAATGAGCACTCAAAGGCGCTCCAAGAAGAAAGCGAGTGCTCAAAGGCACTTGAAGGCGAAAACGAGTGCTAAGAGGCACTAGTGCTCAAAGGCACTTGAAGGGAAAAGCGAGTGCTCAGAGGCACTGGTGCTCAAAGGCACTTGAAAGGGAAAGCGAGTGCTCAGAGGCACTGGTGCTCAAAGGCACTTCAAAGGGAAAGCGAGTGCTCAGAGGCACTGGTGCTCAGAGGCACTTGAAGGCGAAAACGAGTGCTCAGAGGCACTGGTGCTCAAAGGCACTTGAAGGGGAAAGCGAGTGCTCAGAGGCACTTGAAGGGAAAAGCGAGTGCTCAGAGGCACTTGAAGGCGAAAGCGAGTGCTCAGAGGCACTTGAAGGCGAAAGGGAGTGCTCAAAGACACTTGAAGGGTAAAGCGAGTGCTCAGAGGCACTAGTGCTCAAAGGCACTTGAAGGGAAAAGCGAGTGCTCAGAGGCACTAGTGCTCAAAGGCACTTGAAGGGAAAAGCGAGTGCTCAGAGGCACTCGTGCTCAAAGGCACTTGAAGGCGAAAGGGAGTGCTCAGAGGCACTTGAAGGGTAAAGCGAGTGCTCAGAGGCACTAGTGCTCAGAGGCACTAGTGCTCAAAAGTGGAAAGCGAGTGCTCAGAGGCACTGGTGCTCAAAGGCACTTGAAGGGAAAAGCGAGTGCTCAGAGGCACTCGTGCTCAAAGGCACTTGAAGGCGAAAGGGAGTGCTCAGAGGCACTAGTGCTCAAAGGCACTTGAAGTGGAAAGCGAGTGCTCAAAGGCACTCGAAAAGGAAAACGAGTGCTCAAAGGCGCTCGAGGAGAAAAGCGAGTGCTCAAAGGCACTCGAAGAGAAAAGCGAGTGCTCAGAGGCACTTGAAGAGGAAGACGAGTGCTCAAAGGCACTCGAAGGGTAAAGCGAGTGCTCAAAGGCACTTGAAGGCGAAAGCGAGTGCTCAGAGGCACTGGTGCTCAAAGGCACTTGAAGGGGAAAGCGAGTGCTCAGAGGCACTTGTGCTCAAGGCACTTGAAGGGAAAAGTGAGTGCTCAGAGGCACTTGTGCTCAAAGGCATTTGAAAGATAAAACGAGTGCTCAAAGGCACTTGAAGGGAAAAGCGAGTGCTCAGAGGCACCAGTGCTCAAAGGCACTTGAAGGGAAAAGCGAGTGCTTAGAGGCACTAGTGCTCAAAGGCACTTGAAGGGTAAAGCGAGTGCTCAGAGGCACTTGTGCTCAAAGGCACTTGAAGGAAAAACCGAGTGCTCAGAGGCACCAGTGCTCAAAGGCACTTGAAGGGTAAAACGAGTGCTCAGAGGCACTAGTGCTCAATGGCACTTGAAGGCGAAAGCGAGTGCTCAAAGGCACTCAAAGAGAAAAGCGAGTGCTCAAAGGCACTCGAGGAGAAAAACGAGTGCTCAAAGGCACTCAAAGAGAAAAGCAAGTGCTCAAAGGCATTTGAAGAGAAAAACGAATGCTCAGAGGCACTTGAAGAGAAAAACGAGTGCTCAAAGACACTCGAAAGGAAGGCAAGTGCTCAAAGGTACCCGAGGAGGATGGTGAGTGCCAAAGGCACTTGAAGAAGAAACAAATGCTTAAAGGCACTCGAGGAGGATGATAAGTGCTCAAAGGCACTTGAAGAAGAAACGAATGCTCAAAGGCACTCGAGGAGGAAGAAAAGCAAGAAGATTTTTCAGATGGCCTGTTGCTTATAGGCGGCCTGCCCGGGATGAAAAATTCTCAAAAGTGAAAAATTTTCAACAACAATTTCAATCTTTGGCCATTTCAAGTTGGCCTTCCACTCGATGGATTCCGTTGGAGTTTTCTCTAATGAGATTTGCAAAACTCATTGTCCAATGTCTCAAAGTTTAGATGATATGCATGCATCTTTACCTGATTTGAAATATAGGCCCCCATTTCTTCTTAGTCTTCTTGTTGCTTGACTGATGAGGACTTGCTACCTCTGATTTGGGTTATTTTTGTCGCTTGGCTTCTAGCCCACTCGAGTTGGCCCATGTAAGTCTATTTCCAGATTTATTTGCACAACTTAGCATTTGTGATGCCCATCGTGACCCACTTGCTTGCTAAAGATTTTCTGACTCGTCAAATATTTTGAGACGATCATTCATTACTCATTGTCTCACTGATAAAAATATTCGGTGTCACTTGCTGAGAGGATCAAATTGTCTTTCGTAAACCAAAATGCCCCTTTGTCTTGTTGTAGGAAATATTCCATCTCTTTTTTCTAGAATTTTTCCTTCTATACAATGTTGCCCCCTTGTACTGGTCATTGCCCCCAAGTGTACTTTGCTAGCGACTTAAACAAATAATGGTTTTAAAATATCATTCTCTCATTTCTCTTTTTGTTCATTTTGGTGAAGGAATATGGGTCTAAAATGAATCTTGAAATCTTGATCTTGCATTTTGAAAACAAAAATTATTTCGATGTGAATCTAAAACAATTTGCTTTTGAAATCTTGCAACTCCTTGGTTATTTTCTTTCTTGGAAAAGAGGGTATTTGCTCTTGTGTTTGGCAATAAGATCTTCAGGGAAAAATACGTCATGAGATGACCTTTTGTTTCAAAGTGAAGGGCTCGAGAAAAAGCTCGAGGTTTTATATGAGAAAAATTTGTCTCTTTTTTGAATCATTTATTTTTATCAGCATGAATAATAATGAGTAGTTTATTCTTGATGTCATGAATCTTATGAAAAAGTATTCTTTGCATTTCGAGAGCATTGTTTATTGTTCCAGGTTGCTTGCTTGCTTGATTAGAAAGGACTTCTACAGGGACGTAACGTAGGCTGTGGTTTTTGGCTATGAAAGAAAAGGATTCATAAGGCTCAAAGAGTGTTTAAGGGTTTCAAAGACTGAGGATCACTATCAGTAGTTCGACTCTTGATGTCATTTCTATTTTCTTTTGCTGCACTTCTTTGATTTGCTGCTTCTTCTTTTTTATTGCTTTGCTAGGGCATGCTTATTTTATCTTGGATGTCACTTTTTCTAGTGATTTGGGCATGTCCCCCTAGCATTTGAGTTTCTTGAGCTTTTATGCCTTTTTTGGCTTTCTTGTAGCTTTTTCTCTTTTCTCATTGGAATTTTCTCTTGCCCCCTAGTGTAGGGTGTGATCCTAGTCGGGATTTTTTCATGAAAGAAAAATTATTCAGGCTCAAAAAGGGATCGCAAGGGATGTACTTATTTCAGAACGTGAAAGGAATAACAAAGATGGCCTTTCCTCATTTCAAGCACAAGCAGTTAAGATCAATAAACTTTGACCTCACCCAATATGATGTTTTGGTCTTTGCAAAGATGCATTTCATGAATTATGAGCAACGAGTTCACTACGTACCATTATTCATACATTTAAAAACACACGATTCAAGAGTCATGGGGTAAGGGTGTTTATTCATTTCTTTTTTCTTTTTTCCATTTTTCTTTTTTTGTTTTTTAGGTTTATAATTTAATCACCTCAATGATGGAGTTGCTTGATTCAATTGTCATTCTATAAATAGAATGTTAAAAATATCATTTTTGAATAAACATCAAATTAGTTTTTGAAATCCAAATGCCAGATCAATTTTTCAAAACTCCAATAGGGAAACTGAATTTGGTAAGAGAGATGAATTGCCTCTATGAAATCGCACAAGGCTTCAAAGATGTGTTTGTGAGTCTTTATAAGAAAACTCTCTCAAAAAAATGAATAATGATTGGTCGTAAACACAATTGAATGAGAAACTCATTATTTCATTGAAGCTTTGGAAAAGAAGTTTAACAACAAACAACTTATGCCAACATGAATATTGGCATGATAACACATAATAGGGCTAAACATTTAGTGATCATTCATTGGAATTTTCAGGAATCTTTCAATCATTCATTCTCCTTGACAAAGGCATCTTTTCAACACTTAGTTGCAGTCGCATGTAAACCATTCTCGACCTATTATCACCATAGCTTTATCTTCAAAATAGTTGATTTCTGGGAGTCGGTGTGAAGCAATTAGCTATAGGAACAATAAGTGTCTTGGCAACCACCTTCAGTGAAACCATTCTTCTTAGTCGGGTTAGCAATCTTGCCTAACCCAATGGCTTGTTCAATCCTCTCAGCTATAATAACCAGGTCAGTGAAATGTTGTGCAGAGCTTCTAACCAAGTATTCAAAGTACGGAGCTTTAAATGTATTGGAAAATAAACTGATCATCTCTTTTTCCAACATGGGAGGATTAACTTGTGCAGCTACCTCGCTCCATCTCCGGGCATATTCTCTTATGGACTCCTTGTTGTTCTTCTCCATAGCTTGCAAGCTTAACCGATCAGGACTCACGTCTATATTGAACTTATATTGCCTCATGAAGGCATCAACTAAGTCCTTCCATTTTTTAACCTTGGTATTGTCCAACCACATATACCAAGTAAGGGCAGCGTCACTCAAGCTGTCTTGAAAAAAATGAATCAGCAGTTTCTCATCATCAACCACCTCAGCCATTTTGTTGCAGTATGCTTTGAGATGAGTTATAGGGCATTGAGTTCCCGTATATTTGACAAATTCTGGCACTCTAAACTTTTTGGGAATGACAACGTTGGGCACCAAACACATATTGACAGCTTTCACCAGGTCACACAAATGGTTTCCCTCAACTGCCCTTATCCTCTTCTCTAGGGTAGTCCATTTTTCCAAATCCTCTTCTTTCACCATCTTGCCCTTTTGAGATTCTTTCTCGGTGGAATCAGTGGTAGATGAAATTCTTGAAGGGTATGCTGGCTGGAAATGCATAGCTTGTTGAAATTCAGATGACTCCCTATTTGCCCCCAGATTCTGTGGATTGAAATGAGTTACATGCATATCTCCAGGTTGAGCTATAAGTGTTGTTTTTCTGGATTTATCTCTCAAGGCCTGCTCGAGTAGACTAGTAAGCCTTGCGACTTCTTCCTTAAGATTGTCCACCTCTTTTTGATGTTGGGCTTCCAACTGGGCTCTTTCTTCATTTTCCATTTGTCTTTTTCTCAAACGAGTGTTATAAATGAGTTTCAATGGGGGACCTATATTTCAACCTGCTAAATGTAAATCATGCAATTATGCAAAAATGCTAAAGCAATAATAAAAAATAAAAAAATGCGTATGAAAGGCGAACTTGCCCTTCACGGGGTGACAACCTAATTGGAAGATCCTAATTACTGAGTGCATCAAGAGGTTGGTCATTATCTAGTCTCAAAAGGGTCTCTCGCATGCTCAGTGATCGTCCATGAAAGGTCGATATGAGGCTTACAAGTAGTGTGAAGATAGAGGCCCTGAGTAAAATCAGTTTGGCATATCAACCACTTCCAAGTAAACAATCAAGCGAGAGTTGGATGGTTTCACGAGTCTTACCCAGGCTAAAGCCATTGGGGTACCGTTACTTTCCCACTTATCCTAGGTTGTCAAATGTGTGCTCTCAAAGTGATGCATGACAACATAAATAAGGATGCATGCTAAAGCAGTAAATACAGGAAAAATAAACAAATAAACACAAAAAAAAAATAGCAATAATAAGACAAAAGACAAAGCTTAATCCTAGGGTCCCCAGTGGAGTCGCCATTCTGTCGCACCCGACATCGCGGCGGCCCTAAAAAATAATTCTCTTGAATTACTATGAAAGAACAGATTTCTGGCATCCGGTTCTTTTAGGGGAAAATGTCTTGTTTGAGGAGTCGCCACCTAGTATTATGGTCACTAGGAACCCTAACTGGTCAACAGAGATTCTATGACTCGGGATTGGTTACGTAAAAGGGAAGATATTATCACCCCTTAAACGTTCTGCCTAAGGCAGACTGCATTGCTGGTTTTGTCTTAAATTGCTAAATTTTTATTGGTTTATGCTGTGATAATTTGTTTAAATATTCCTGACTCTGGCGCCAGTGAATATTCGAACTCGAATAATTCCAACTCTGGCGTTGGTAAAAATTCGTAGCTACGGAAAAAAAAAATTAGATCAATATTTTTTAATTCCCTACTCTAGCGCCGATAATTAAATTAAAACAAAAATTATTTTTAAGCATGCACATATTTTATTTTTTCTAGCTAAATAAAATAAAATACAACGAATAAAAATAATATAAATTTAAACCGGTATTTTTATTCCTGACTCTGGCGTCAGTGAATAAACCAATAAATTTACATTATTTTTAAACATGCATACATATTTTTTATTTTTTATACTTTTTTTTTGTTTTCCTATTTTCTATTTTTTTTTTTTTTATTATTTTTTTTTGGACTGGACCCAGCCGGCCCGGCTGGGCTCAGCAGCACGCGTGCACTAACGCACGCGTGCTGCTGCACTGTGCAAGTGAATTAAAATTCACTTGCACAGTGCAAAAGACATTTGAAATAATGCAGAAGAAGAAATCGCTTACCTGGTCTGCTGGAATCGACGGAGAAGCTCTGGCTGGTCGACACTGCCTGGGAGCAGAATGAAGGCGATGGCGCTGTGCTGGACGAACGACGCTGCCTCCTCTTCCTCTGCTTTTTCCTTTGCTTTCTTTATTTCTGTGTTCACCGATTGCTTTCGTGTTTCAGTAGCTTTTGAGATGATGAAGGAACTAAGAAGATGATGAAGACGCTGGCTGGGCTTATTTTGACTGATTTCTGGGTTGTTCCTTTTATGTGCAGGAACGAAGACAATAGCAAGGCTAATTCATGTCCCTGTGTTGCTGAGGCCTTTTCTGGATTTTGCTTGAGTCCTTGTTCCCGTTTTTGTTCCCCTGTTTATGCTGGGTTTTTTCCTCTGTTATTTGCTCTCTCCTGGGTATTTTTTTTCGTTCAATCTCCTGGGTTTTGCCTCTGTTTCTGGGTTTCTTCCCCTTTTTTTCGTCTGGGTTTTAGCTTCCCGGTCCTGGGTTTTTCTCCTGCCGTGTGTATGGACTACCTCTGGCTTTTATAGCCAGAGAACACAGCCGTTTCTTCAAGCCATAAATTGTGTTAATTGCAGGTGTAATGGTGGGAGCGGCGGTGGGCGTCCGTTTTCAGTCGGGAAGAAGATGAACAGTTGCGGGAAAACAGCGCCGTTTTGGTGTTTTGTGTTTTGATCCCTGACATTTTGCATCTTTACAGTCCAGTCCTTGGATAAATTGCAATTGAACCCCTGCATCTCAGCGCCATTTACACATTGGTCCTTGGGTTTTAATTTTGCAATTTTGACCCCAAACTTTAATATTTCTTCAATTAAGTCCCTGCTTTAATTAATTTAATTAAATCCAAGTCCAATTAAGTCTTAAAAATTATCAATTATCCAATTAAACCCTTAATTGGATTAATTAAATTAATTCCAAGCTTAATTAAGTCTCAAAACTTATTAATTCTCCAATTAAATCCTTGATTGGATGAATTAAATTAATTTCAAGCTTACGTAAGTCTAAAAATTTATCAATTCTCCAATTAAACCCTTAATTAAACAAATTAATTCCAAACTTTAATTAGATTAATTCCAAAGTTTAATTAAACCCCAAAACTTCCATTCATATTGCCCTTAACCCAAAAATTAATTCATTCTTCATGTATTTCATTTTACTTGTTTTCTCATCATCATTATTATTTTTTTCATCAATTTCTTTTATCCTTTTCAATAAATAAAATAATAATAATAATAATAATAAATGATCAAAAATTGGGTTATGACACAAAGAACACCGAATTTTGATGAGAGAAAGAAGTTGTAACAGGTTATTCTCTTTATAAATAATAATAAATAAGTATATCTTATTCAGAGATTTACAAAGCCTTAAATTAAATAAAACCTTAAATATGACAAAAAACATGCTTCAACTAAAAACAAAAATAAAAATCCAAAATTACAAAGAAAAGAACATAAAGTTCGGTTGAAAAATTTGAAAATAATAAGGAAATTACAAAAACTACAAAATCAGAGGTTTGGATAAATTTTTAATATCTAAATATCTGACAATTTATGTAGCGATGTTGTGGCTACTATAGAAAAAATAACGTCTAAAAATTCATATAAAAATTTTAGTGTAATCCAAGAGTCTGAAAAAAATTATGATCCTTTCAAACTATTATTTTGGCCTAATAACAACTAGATCTCCTCTTGAATCTAGACATATCTCACTGATATATAAATGCACATGTTAAGTATTTCATATAATCTGCATGTGACAAATTTTTTCTAATAGTGATAAATCTCACATTTAATTATATAAAATTACTTGTTATCACAAGCCTGACTTCATCACTTCGATATTATTTTAAAAAATCATCTCAGCTTAGGACTTAAGTTGCCAGGAAGGTTTTATACTAGCCCTCCGACACCTTTAATAAGAAATGAAGGGGTTGGTTTGATGTTATTTAAAATATAGAGGTTTTATGACAAAGTAAGTAAATTAGAGGGACCATAAATGTTTCCTATACTTTCATGGATGCTTTAGCTTTGGTCAGTCTGAGTTCAGTGGATGAGAGACTAAAAAACAGAGTGGTGTTGTGACGAACATGCAAGCGTTACATATAGTGCG
The DNA here is from genome assembly GCA_018804465.1 of Populus tomentosa. NCBI lineage: Eukaryota > Viridiplantae > Streptophyta > Magnoliopsida > Malpighiales > Salicaceae > Populus > Populus tomentosa. The sequence goes on from CM031997.1 coordinate 918,668, forward strand.
AAATATATGATCACTTCATATAATTAATTGACAATCTAATCTAATGTTAATAAAATTAAGGTAAAGCAGGCTACTAATCTTCCTTTATAAGTTATCATAAGAATTTGTGTTATCTTTTAGATAGTGATGTATTTGAAAGTATGATTGTGATTGTTTTTAAAAATATTTTTTATTTAAAAATATATAAAAATAAAGCTTTTTATTTTTTTAAAAATTATTTTTAATATCAACGTATTAAAATGATCTAAAAATATTAAAAATATATTAATTTAAAATAAATAAAATTAATTTTTTAAAAAAATATTCAAAAAAAAAGAATCTTAAATTTTGGTGAAAAGATATATTTCCAACTAACAATAAGGTGGGAACACTTTTTTTTTTTTTTTTTAGTATTCATCATAGTATTACGTCATATGTACATCATAACATAAGGTTTTTTAATTAAAAAATATAAATTATTTTCGAATATATTTCTTTTCTCAATTATGGGGTCTTTTTTTCAACGATCACATGTACTGTTTGTACTATCAAGAAACAACTGGAATTTTTGGACGTTGACTGACAGATTCCAATTTTGAAAAAAATACAGTGATTTATAATTATCATAAGATTTTCATTCCCGTTTTATCTTTTCATTTATTTTATTTTAATTCCAGATTTCCCTTTTATTTTGTAGTGTATTAATTTAGTGATTTGATTTTATGTATTAAATCATATTTATTTTTGTGTTTTAAAAATATTTTTAAAAAATTTTATTTTTTTTTAAAATTAATATATTTTTATATTTTTCAATCATTTGAAATTAAAAATAAATTTTAAAAATTAAAAAAATATTATTTTAATATATTTTAAATAAAACAATTTTAAAAAAATAATTGACCAGACTAGAACGACGCCGTGTAATTCTTCAGCAGTGAAAAGTGAGAAAAAGGTACATAGTGACAAAAAATTGTGTGGGAGCACCAGCTATGACGCTGGCTAGCTAGACCTATATGTCTTCGTCCAAAATTGAGAGCCCGTTTTTTCTTCTGCATTCAGTGCAACTCAATAATACTATATGTTCATGGAATGGATTTTAACCTTACAAACTCATGAATTTTTGCGAGTAAAAACTATAGCATAATTGCCAACTCATGAGATTATTTGCATTCAACTTCATTAATAATATATATATATAATAGCATTTTATCGTTACCATTATGTTATATATATGCACAGCTTTTTGGGGGTATTTGGCACAACTTTGATTTCTATTTCTCCTTTTAAATGTTTTTTAAAGTATTTTTAATTTTAAAAAAATATTTAATAGTTTTGATGGGTTAATATTAAAAATAAAAAAAAATCTCTAAAAAAATCATTAATCTAATTTATTTTTAAATAAAATATTATTTTAAAAAAACTCTGCACCATAATCTAGATTACTTCTTTAATGAAAATTATGATAGAATAGTATTTCAAATAATTATCTTTATACTTAAATAAATATTGCTAAACATGTATAAAAATAATTGCTCAGAATCTCATTATAATATAGAATTTGTAAATACATTTGATTTAAAATGATGGTATAAGTATTTTTTATTTAAAAATATATTAAAATATTTTTTTTAGATTTTATTTTTTTAATATTGATATATAAAATTTATATATAAAAAAAAAACTAGAAACATATTAAATAAACTTAATATTTTTTAAAATAAAATATACTTAAAAAAAAAAAACCGAGCAGAATGCCGACGTGAAAGAAATGCCTTCATTTTCACCATAGCTTCAATTATATTAAATTAATGCCTTCTATTTTGGTTTATAATTCAATACTGGGAGCGTTAATTAATTAAAAAATGGAAGCACCAAACCAGCAACAAAACTGGCTTCAGGAATTAATTAATCATATGGTATTTATTCATGCAGGGGGAGGGACCAGGAGGACCAGGAGCTGCATTCTGTGTGCCTTAAGCTAGCTTCTGTCATGAGGGGCAGCAAGCTAAGGACAGTTATTGCATGCCCAAAAACATATCAAAGAGCATTAATTCTTTTCTGGAATTAAAAAAATTATACCAATATATAATCATATTTTTTTTTATTAAAAAAATGCTTGCAAGAACGTAACTAATATTTCAGAGCAATGAAGCACGCGAAACATAACTAATGTTAACGAATTGTAGAAATCGTAAGTCTTTTTCGCTTGGTAAGAAAGAAACTATGATGATCCCACTAATTAGCAAAGAATCATAAAAAAATTTATATAATTGATAGCTAATTAAAGTCATAAAGAGCTTTTAGTTAGATTAGTGTGTTACATTATTACTGAATTTTTAAGTCAAAATTATCATCAATTTGATTTCTAACCATAAATAATCATGTGTTTTCTTAACCTATGAACAATATTGTGGGGTGAGTCTTGCTAGTCATGCATGTTTCCTAACTCGATTTCTTGAGTTTTTTTTATTTTTATTATAATTATAAATATTTAGATTAGTTTATATATATTTTAATTAATTTTTTGAGATTCTAGAGTTTTATAAGCTCTCTCTTTCTTCACCTTTGTGTGGCTTTCTTCCTTTCTCCTCTCTTTTTATTTTAATTCTCACACGTGTTTGGTTTTTGGTGTTACATTGCTATATCAACTGACATTAAATTTGTAAAAATGTGATTTGGTTAAATAAATTTTTTAATTTGTGATTTTTGGGTGTAATTTAATTTAGTTTATTCCTTATCTTCCTTTAATCTACAATGTTTTTAGTGTTTTAACTAGGCAATTAACTTTTCACATTTTGACATCAAAGTCTTGGTTTGATGCACCCATTTTGAATATTTAAGAATTCAAATAGTTTATCTCATAAAATATTTGCATTGAACCCCACATGTAATAGGGTTTCAATCCTTAATTTTGTAAAGCTAAAATAATTTATTTTTCATTTATTTTGTAAGAAAAAATTCATTTTTTAAATAATAGTTTTAATCACACACTTATTAAAATTGTAACTAAAAATATTTTTTTCAACCTATTTTTTTTAAAAATTGTAATAGTGAAAGTTATTACAATGTCAAACACGTACTTAGAACATGTTTAATATTGTGATAATAATTGTTTTTTAAAATATTTTTTTAAAAAATTATATTTAAATAATGTTTAAGATTTATTTTTGATACCAGCATATTAAAATTCTATATCAAAATAATCTAAAAATATTAAAAAAATTAATATTAAAAAAACATTCAGAATTTTTAAAAATACACAGCCAACCACATTCTCAAACAAGCTCTAATAGAACTGAGATCTACGCAAGTAAAAAGACTAATTAAGGGTTAATTTGAGGAAATATTTTTTTTTAAAAAAATGTGTATAGAAAAATATGAGCAATAAAAACCATAATAATTTTTTTATTTATTTCTTTTATTAACATGAGTGTCTGGACAGTTTGCGAGTATTTTGACCAATCTCATGGACTCTAAAGTTAACAATTATATAAGTCTCCAATGATTATCATATTAGCAACTACAAAGTTTGAATTTAAAATTACATGAAAGTAAATATTTTAATCCTAAACTTTTATCATTGGATGACTTACTAGATAATTTAACTATAAACAATTATTTTACATTGTTGTTGCTAGCCGTTAATATTTTCACTTTTAACATAGAATTCGTTATGTTACGCTTCTTTGTCATTAATTATATTATGCAGTGAAGCAACTTTTCAAGAGCTAGAGCTGGACATATATAATTGTCTTAAATAATTTTCAACAGATAAATAAGATGGGTCCCCTGAAATCCACCGACAAAATTCGGTGTCGATTCTTAAAGACAAGAAACTATTTCAACATGTAGTTGACGAAAGGTGTAAATTTAATGACATTGAATGTGTGATGTTTCTTGCTGCTGCAATATTCAATGTTGGAATTTTTAATTGAGAATCAAATTATAATCTATTGACTTTAATATATTTTCTTTATCGGGGGATTGAAGGGAATATTATATATTGTTTTTTTAAATGTTGTAAGCAACATCTATATATTTGATACATGAGAATAAAAGATGTTATTTATCCAAACTACCGTTGAGGTGATTGGGACAAGAAATTATGGTGAGACGGTGGTTAACGGCAACAACACATGGAGGACGAAATTTTTCAAAAAAATTCTATTAAGTACTCATTTTCTTAAAGGTGCAATTTAGTCCTTTAAAAATGGCCTATTTGACATCAGTAATTTATTGGGGCCAATTGATCAATAATTTATCAACTTTAGCTTCAATCGATCAAATCTCCGTTTGGTAACGTGATTGCGGGTGAGATTCACCCACAACCACACTAATAAATATTTGGTTAAGAAAATAAAAATGCTTTCAGCTGGTGGAACCCATATGGTACCGCAGGTTTTAGAGAAGTAGCATTTCATCTGGGACATGCTCCACTGTTCAGTGAATAGTGGAGGGCTCCATTGTCGTACTATTCACGAGAATAGTTTTTTTTTTCTTCTGAAAAACCAGTGCAGTTAAGTGATTTCACTCGCACTGTTCATGTGAACGTGAACAATATTTTTTTGTGTTCTTTTTAAATTAGTTTAAGGTGAATTAAATTTATTCATACTTTAATTTCAATTTTATTCCTGATAATATTTTACCTAATTTTATTGCACGCTCAAAAAATCATGGAAACTGTAGTTCTTGTCGAATGAATTTTGTACATAATGAAATTGTGATTTTTTTTTAAAATTGAGTTTTACTTAAAAAAACTAGTATTTAATATTATTTAATAACACTACATAAATTAGAAAAATATTGCATGATGACATAGCATTTGTGGAATTTGATCGCAATTCTAATTATGTTTTTACCAGGTCCGCCCTAGTTAAAAAAAATCAGTTTTTGTTTTTATTTTTATTTTAATTGTATTTTATTCAAAAAATTAAAAGGAGATTACTTGATGACATAACAAAAAATTCAATTTTTGTTGTTGCGTGCTTAAGAAACCATGGAAAATATAGTCATTGTTAGATAGATTTTGTACGTGATGACATTGCATATAGTTTAATGGAATAATAAAAAAATATTTGATATTAATATTATTTATTTTATGATTTAATAACAGTAATTAAATCTACAATATTTAAATTAAAAATATTTTTTAATTATTTTATAACCTCAATTTGAAAAGTATTTTTTTAACTAAACACATTAAACTACTTTTTATTCAACCTCAATTTCAGCCACAGTTTTAACAAAACATATATTTTTTAAAATCAACCTCAACTAAAAATACTTTTTATAAATTTTTTTTTTTTTAAAATCACAACCACAACAACAATTTTAATACCAAACACATCCAACAGAACTGCAGAGGAAAGGGCACTTTTTACCGCAAGCAAACATAGGGAGAAAAGGGTCATTTTTCAAATTAAGATCATGCAAGAATTTGAGCACTTGATCATGTATATATTTTAATTTTAAGAATCAAACATTAATTTTAAGCTAATTTCTATAAACTCTAGCTGATCCTTAAGCAGGTTTTCCACACTAAAATTCATACATTCTCAAAATATTTCTTTCATTTCAAAATCTTTTAAATTCGAGAACCCTCTATCTCAAATTTAAAATTCTAAAATAATAATCATCTCTTGTATAGTTAAATTATGTACCCAACGTATATACTGGTGCTAAAGTTCATCTTTTAAAGCTTTTCTGCTGTGTTACTGTGTTTGATACTGTAGTAAATAGTATTAAATTATATTCATAAACATTAAAAAATCATTAATTTGATGCTTTTCAAAACTTTTAAAATGCACTTTGAAACTAAAAAACGAGCCTCTCTAATTATAATTTTTTTTTTTTTTAAAAAAAAGAGTATTTTACAGAAAATATTATTATTTCATGATGGATCGGTTGTCAAGATCATCTAGTGGGATTTCTACAGTGTTCATGATGAAGCTAACACAGCACAATATTCTTGTAATGTTACAGCGAATCTTCTTCAAGATACTTGAACCAGTTATGTTGAAAGACTGCTGCATTTCCCATGATTGAGCAGAAAATAGACAAATGATGGTGTAGAAAACAACAATACTCAGCAGGAGGCAGCCATCGATTTCTGTCTTCTTGCACATGAATTGCTACGAAGCTGTTCTTGTAGAGGTTTTTCTGCACACAAGAACGAAGAAGAGAAGTCGACGGATGATAAAAAGAACAAAAGAGAGGGCACATGGACATAAATGGATGGCGACGAAAGCAGCTCATAATTTAATAAGCATGTGCCATTGCGCCTCCTACCACGGTGGTGGGGAACACGAAGCAAATATCCAGAACTTATCACATGATTTGTTGCTTGATTTGCTTCGATCGTCCATGAATATATCACCATCTTGTTTCCGGATGATCAAGACATGATGATTTTTAAGGTAAAACACATCGTATTTAGAGTACTGAAAGTTATATCCATGGAGGTTGACGACGATGTATCAGTATCCCATATCCGGCCTTACAAAATGGAGGGCCTGGAGAATTTAAAGAATTTATAAATCTTTTTTTTTATATATATAAATTCATGAATAATTTATAATATTCACCATTTATTATGAGGTCAGAGTCATCAATAATTGGGCTGAATCAGATCCATAATACAGCAACAGGCTAGCTAAGTAGACATGACCTCCTTGACGATGGCCCCCGAAGTTGATTTTTATTATATATTGACGATTTAGAGATTAGTTTAATAATTTGGTAAAATTATTTGTTATGGATACTCAGAAATTAGATTTTACTTGCATTTTGAACAAAATACGTGCATATCCTTTTATATAAGGCTGATATTTGACGGGAATTCTTTAAATATTTTGAACAAAATACGTGCATATCCTTTTATATAAGGCTGATATTTGACGGGAATTCTTTAAATATAAAAATTCTTGTTCGATTTGTAGTAAAGTCCATCAATCTATAACTCAATCATTATAGTGAAAACTAGTAAAATCTTAATAAAATTTATTGATTTTTTAGTATTTATTTTAAAATAATATTATTTTTAATTTTTTATAAAATAAAAAAATTAAATTGATCCAGGTCAATTCTCCTAATTCATTAATTATCTTGAATCGATTCAAATCCAAGATTCATTAACTATGGGTTCTTAGATGACGATGGCAATTACAATGCCAATCTTTTTTAATGCAATTTTCCAAGTCCAAGATTGTCATTGGATCATTGATAAATAGATATTGTAGGTCCAAAAGCACTGTTCTGAGGATAATTAATACAATTAATAACCAGTCAAATCAATTTAGTAGTGGCCAATTCTTTCATTGGTTGTTACAAGCCTTTAAAAGTTTTCAAATTATCATTGTCATCCACAGAGAAGGAAAGAAAGAAACAATTGCCCTAAATTATTAGGATGGTTTTTGTATTTTATTACAAAGTGTTTTTTTAAAAATATATTAAAATATTTTTTATATTTTTATATAATTATATCAAATTTATCTAAAAATACAAAAAAAAAATACTCATTTGATTTTTTTTTTCATGTGAAATACAATTTTAAAATATATAGAAACACAATTTCAAAGGAAAAAACAAATAGGCTTTGTTTATCGTATAAAGTGGTCATTGATTGAACTTGCCGACACCATACTTATTTCCATATTATCCTTGGAAAATTATTCCATAAAGATAAATTACATTTAATTATTACACATATCCATGTTTTAAAATTTAACCTGATTTTATAATTTAAGTGCTTCAGGGTTTAGAAATTTCAGTAAAAATAGAGATAAAATTAATTTAGCATGACTCAGTTAAAAATTCAAGTTAACTCATAACTAGATTATCCCTATATAAACCTAATCAAAATAAATTGACTTTCTTCTTTGTTTTTTTTAAAAAATTTCAAAATAAAATTATTTTTATTTTTATATATATAAAAGAAATACAATTAAACTGACCCGAGTAAACTCTTTAGACTCATCATCCAAAACTTATCCTCAATTTAAAAACTATGTTTAAAGTACATCATCTATGAGAGAGGTTTAAAAACCATGGTTAAAGTACATCATATATGAAAGTGGATCCTTAATTAATTATTAAGGAAGGAGAAAAAAAAAAAAGGGGTTATAGTCATGCTTGCCCATGTCAGACCCCACGGAGCGGGCATATAGTAGGAAAGCCAGCACGCTCGGGGACAGATTCCGAGCAATTGTTATGCACCAAGAAACAAATTATGAGCTAGTGGTGGTTCGTGCACCCGTATAAAATATGTACCAACCTACTCGTCTAAAGCAGCCTAAGTTACTTGCTTTTTTTAAAAAAAATAAAAATAAAAATAAAAATTATATTTCGAAATATATTAAAATAATTTTTTTATTATTTTTTAACATTTCTCCATATCAAAAACACATAAAGCGAAAAACACAGCACTGCCAACCACACCGACAAAGACATACCTTTTTCCATTATAGACAAGTCAATATTTCCATGACATAAAATGTTTATGGAAAAAGAGGCAGTGATTAGAGGGCCCTTGAGAATTGGTTAGACTGTCACACAATTCAATTTGTGAGCACAAGTGTGTTATCCAATTTAAAGATAATTATAGCAATCTCTGATAGATTCTAGGGGGTTGGAGCCTGTTTAAGAGTGTATTAAAATAAAAAAAATATATGTTTTAAAATATTTTTAAAATATAAAAACATTGAGAATTTTAAAACTCAAATACAGTTAAAAAGCAAGTGGTTAAGTCAATGGAGGGGATGGAGGTTAAGACTTCTTCAAGTGTTGCTGGTTTAACAGGCACGAATGCATGTGAAAATTATTGATTGGACTGCTTTCTATGACTCAAAGATTACGACTTGTTATCTCTGGTAGAATTTTCACTTCTAGGGTTCATTTGTAGTGATGCCATGAAAGGAAATGATTTCATTACATTTCCAGATGTAATTTTTATTATAATTAATGTACAGATGAAACTACTTTAAGTGAATTTAATTAGTTATGTAGTTATTAAATCATGTCCGGTTTAGCTAATCAATTTGATAATTCATTGATTTTAAAAAAATATTTGAGACAATGATAAAGATCAAATATAATTTGAAAAAACTAAAAAATTCAACGTTTTATAAAATAGTGATTTCACAGCTGTTTCAAACACATACTAAAACCTAACTAGTTTTATATTAAATCAAGTAAAAATTAACCATGCATGTCGACTTGAGATGTTAGTTCATGATTCGATTAAAAATCTTGAAACTACTTGTTTGTATTAACCGAGGTGTTGGTCATTAGAGGGTTGATAGTTTCAAAATCTGGCCCAAAGGGTTGACCCGGGGCTGGAACCAGGTGGGGTTTGTGAAAAAATAAGAGAAGTTCAAAACCTAGCTAACTAGGCTGACCCGACGGGTTGATCCAGTGGCCCGATGGACCGGTCAAAACCTGGTTGCAACCTGTTAACTTTTTTCTAAAACCATAGTTTTGAAACCCAGCTCGACCTGGTGGGTCGACCCGGGTCTGGGGCCTGGTCTAAGAAAAATACAGCTTGGAAATTGGCCCAGTGAGACCCGACCGACCTGGTGGGTCGCCCGCAACCCAGCTGAGACCTAAACTTATTATGTTTTGATATATATATATAAACGAAACAACGTTGTTTTTTTGCCTAAACACTCAATTTGATTAAATGTCATAATCTCTCTCTGATTGAATGTCATTGTCTCTCTCTGTCTCCAACCCAAAATCTCTATGGATCTCGATTCTTGCTAGTTGCTTAAACTCTTTCTCTCTCAAAAGCTCACAAAAAGAAAGCATATGGCTATGATATCTATTAAAAATCTGGTCAAAGAAAGAAAATACCCTTTCATCTTTGCTCTTGCTATCTTACTCGTTTCCACCAGTATCTTCTTCTTACACTCAAACAATTTTCAATCTCTCACATTCTCTCTCGAAGATCTCTAAAAATCTAACCCCACTACCTCAAAACCTTCTAAAAAAAAAATCCAAATCCAAGGTGTTTGGTGTTTCTTTCTAATGGGTATAAAGTGTCAATTTAGTGGCCGAAAAGCAGGGATATGGTGAGATTATTTTGATTAATTATTTTGGTAAGATTTTGGTTTTAGTTAGTTTTCTTCCTTTTTATTTCAGGTTTTAATTGTTGTGCAAAATTTGAATGCTTAATTTTAAGTGGAGGATTGAGGATAACAGAAGAGCGCATTCTATTGGATAGTTCACCTGAGAATCCACTTGAGTTCATCCAGGTCCAAATTGCTTATGTGAAATCTAAATTTGCCATTGTAATTTCTGACTCTAGTGAGATTAAGGTGGAGGGAAGAGTGAAAGACAGGAAGCCCCACCTCACCAAGGTAGGTTTATTTGATGTTGATGTAAGCATGAAAGGCAGCCTTATACTTTACAGTTAGGTTGATCAACCAGATATGATTGGCAGTGTGGAGAATATCCTTGGCGAGGAGAATGTAAATGTGAGTTTCATGAGCATTGGTAGGATCGCTCCATGAAAACAGGCAGTAATGACCATTGGTGTGGATGAGAAACCCAGTAAAGAAGCGCTAAAAAGGATTGGGGAGATACCAACAATTGAAGAATTTGTGTTTCTTAAGTTGTAGGGTGCACAATTCTGTCATTCTTGAACCCATTTTTTTGGGTTGACTCGGGTTAATCTGGGTCAACTCATCTGACCCGTGACTCGATCATTATACCGGATCAACCATCAAGTTGGGTTTAAAAACTATGTCTAAAATAGCGTCGTCTTGATTTATATTAAAAAAAATTGAACCGGGTGGCCCAGTCAAAACCTGGGACCCAGGACTTAAGCCAGGTTTGTGAAAAAAATAAGGAAAGTTCAAAACCTGGCTAACTGGGCTCACCCGACGGGTTGACCCGGTGACCCGATTGACCCGGTCAAAATTCGATTGCAACCTGTTGATTTTTTTTTAAAATAGCATCGTTTTGATTTATAAAAAAAATTAAAATTGACTCGGGTGATTCATTCAAAACCCGGGAACTGGGACTTTGACCGGTCGAATACCGAACCAGTTTAAAAACACCGCATTGGATCCATATAATTGATAAGGGCCTTGAAAAGTAGTGAAGAGAGACGAAAGCTTGATAACTTAAAACTCGTTTGAAGCAGATCATCAAGTGATTTTGGTAGGGCATCCTTCTGTTCCTGTCGTGTATGACCTTCCAAATCATTGAAGTGAAGATTTACATTTCGCTGGCCCATCATGGCGGCAGGCTAGCTTTCAGGTGACCAATCTCATCGCTGATCAGAATTTCCAGACCTAATGATTTAACGAAGGGGACGGTGCTGCTTTCTACCGTGAGTTCCATTCTTTGACCTAATTATTAACGAAGCAAACTAAGTGGTCTGTGCCGCTGTCCCCTTTGTCTTCGTCGTAGGGCAGCTCAAGATTCTCAGTCATCTGGGTTTGGGCGGCAATCATCCATAAAGTGAGAAGAAAAAAGAAGGGAAATTGCCAAGAGACAACATGTTTATGTTCTAACATAGGAAAAAGAAGGGAAATTAAATTAAAATGCAATTCCTGGAAATTGCCAGGGAAATCACGCTGGATGACGACGACGACAGGGGCCAAGATTAGCCCTTGGGGTGCCATGAGGGTCCACAGTTGCAGCTGTTTATCATCGTTTTCTGGATTAGTTGTCAGTTCTTACTTGACTTCAGCATGGTAATGTAATTCAAGAGATATCGAATACAGACCTGATATTTACGTTGTGATTAATTTTTAAATAAATTTTTATGTTAAAATATATATTAATAATATTTTTTTATTTTTTAAAAATTATTTTTGATATTAATATATCAAGATGATTTAAAAATGTTAAAAAATATATTAATTTAAAATTAATAAAAAATAATTAAATTTTTTAAAAAATAATTTTAAAACACAAAAATAAATATAAAAAAAATAAAAATGGATGGAAAGTTCCTACAATGAAAAGTTACGTCCTCCAATGTTGTTATATCAACATATTAATTTGAAAAACCGTGATTTAAAACTTAATTTAAGTTATGTTTTAAATTGAGTCGATGAAATTCAGCTGATTTGATATAATTTTTATACGGGTTGCACACGCAAAAAAAAAAAAAAAAAAAAAAAACTGGGTGTAAAATGAAGAGTGTCATTATCAAAAATCAAAATCGTAATTTAATTAATAATGCAAGCTGGCATATGAAGCTTTATTTGAAGATGAAAAAGATGGTCAGACGATAACGATTCCTTCTTATCGTCACCTGGCCTTGCTTCCTCTTCTTAAACAAGGATGGATATAGACGTTCAACGTCCATTTTTGGTTCTTGCTAGAGAGACCTGCAATTCTCAGTTGAAAAGTGCTAGAAAACAACATTCATCGATTTTTATTTTCTTTTTTGGAATCTAATCACGATTCAAGCAGGAGTTCCATTGTTTTTTTCTTGATTTATCTTTGATGTGAGTCCTTTTCAGTTTTCACCACTCCTGGCATTATATATTGTTTTGGCTTAACTGTAGTTTAATCGAATGTAACAATCCTTCATTTTTTAGGGAGCTTGGCACCTCCAAAATTGTAAAAAGTTCAAATTTTATTTTTTAATTTATAATTTTTTTTATAATAATTATGTATTTAGCCCTTCTAAAACCTAGTTGACTCGAACCCGACTCGAAACCCAACTCAAACAACTTTCACAAGAAATAAAAAAAATTGATCTAATGTTACTTGATTAAAAACTCAGATTGATTTGCAATTCAGTTGTACTAATTAAAAACCTGTTGAATTTAAAAAATATCATTTTAATTTTTTAAAAAATAAATTGATTAACTTATATTTATTTAAATGTTTGAGAATGTGATATTAGTTGTTTTTTAAAGTATTTTTCACTAAAAAAAATTAAAATAATACTTTTTTTATTTTTAAAAAATTATTTTTTATATAAATATATTAAAATGATGTGAAAACATCAAAAAAATATTATTTTAAATAAAAAAATTTATTTTTTTATAAAGTAAAAAAACAGGATATGAATTCAATAACCGGTGTCTTGCACCTTGTTGACTTTTGGATTCAACAATAATGGAAAGGTAAAAATGTAATAACACACCAATTATTGTTGCCTATACTATGAGCCTTAATTTGTCTTAATCATCGATAGGATCTGCATGCTCTCAAATCAATAAGAATAACACAATTAGTGGCATGCAAATGATTTTTATAATGAGATAAAACATAATTAATTTTCAATTAATGCAATACGGAAGAAAAAAGAGGAAGAAAACAATTAAATTAAATACCCTATTAAATTATCCATCAAGCACCCTGTTCAGCGTGCTGAAATGAACCTAAATTCACTGTTTTGAAAATGTTGATTTGAAGCCTGAGTTGAGGCTCCAAATATCCTGACAAAAATGGTGTCGTGTCGCAGTCCCCACTCCATCACTTGTTTTGATGGGCAATCTCCTTGGCACCGAAGCATGTTCATTTCATTTCTTAAGATCACCACGACCTGCAACTCTGACAACCTTGTTGTCTTCTTCTCTGGAATCAAAGCCAAATCCTTCGCCGAAGCTGAGCTTGAGACGTCCATTTGATCTTCACACTAACGGGGTGGTGGAAGAATCCTGAATTGCGGTGGAAGAATCCTGAATTGCCTTGTTGCAGGGCTCCATAAGACATATTTATCATATAATATTTCAGGACAGACCAAACCATGACAAGCTCCAGTAAAATCCATGGTGTGATCTCTACTCCATCCGTAAAGATAGCCAAGAGCTCCACAGGCTGACTTCAAATATCCAGGATGTTGTCACTAGCTAGATCACAGGTTTGATAACGATAAAGAGAGAGGCAGCACTGACAACCAAATTTGATGATTGCTCCATGTTAGCTACGGGAAGACATAAAACAAACAAGATACAAGTCCACAAAATCATGTAAGCATGGAGGGAATACGAAGCATAGAGGAAAGTGACAGCAGACCAAAGAAGCAATTAGAGGATTCTTTAAAACAGATTGCTCTCTAACAATCATTGCCTCTAAGTTGAATGAAGAACAGTTAAAATGTCACCTGAAAAAAGCAGAACCAGCTAACATGATCGGAAATGTAGACAATCAGACTAACACCTCCCGCATATAACTCCTGCCAACACTGCCTGTCTCTTTAGACGACTGAAACCAAGCTGTCTGTATGAATAGAGGCCTGACAGAGAGAGAATTGTCGCTGGAGTTGAGGCATTCTAAGACTTGATTGATTCAAATCAAAGAAGAACATCTTATCATAAACATTAGCTTCTTGAAATATAACTTCGCTGTCGCTGCATTTACCAAGTGGCCTTCCCAGTGAAGCAGGAAATGCGCAAGGAGGAATCGTAAACACTTTTGACCAACACCTATCTTCACCGCTGCCATTGAGGATCCACTTAATCTGCCTCCAAAAACCCTTACATCTTGTAAACATGATGAGAATCAAGTTTGCAAAGTTATGGCAGAGTCCAATTGAAAGTAAACAGAATAGGATTACTTGAGGAGTTATGACTTCTATTTAAAATCAACAATATTATATTTCTCTTAGATTAGGATTATTATTAGTAATTGCAATTTCTTTTTATTAGAACTCTTCATTTGATATCAAACAAGAAACTTTTCCAAAATTCTCTCTTCCTTCTTGAATTTTCATCAGAACACCTCGATGGAATATGAGAATCAAGACAAGAATTTGCTCGGACCTTTACTATCTTCAGGGCCAGACCCAAAACCGTGAATTGTGCAGTTGCCCTTAACATCCACTGAGCTGTGATTTGTTTTGTCTCGGCTTTGCCATCTGCTGGCTTGTTTGTTTGTTTGGGACTCCTAGTTTTGTTAGGTGAGTCTTTAGTTCTTGTCCTGTTGTCTTCTGCTGCAGTTCGTATTTCTCTGCAGCTATCTCTTGTATTTTGTATTCTTCCACCAAGTTGGCTTCATGTACACTATGCTGCTTATCTATTCTTATATTGGCTTACAAATAAAACAAAACAGTTCGAAACCTAAGAAGACTTAAAGGGCCATAATTGTAATCATTTGGTGCATAAGAGATTCGAGAAGGCATGGAAATTCTCCTTCATGTCATCATGGTCGTCCAGGGCCTGTATGCCTCCTTACAAAGTTGAAATATCGATAGGCGAACATTAAATATTTGAAAATTGGCAGCCAAACATTAAATAAGATTGGAATGTGAGCTGGTGTGGGCAGCGGACATCTTTGTCTTGATACACTTGTACCCCATTAATAAACAAGAATAAGCTTTTGATTTCATAACATATCCAGCAACCTTTTAGGATTTCTTGCGGCGGTTCAACCCAAACATACAACAACTGTATAAGCCAGGGCATGCTGGAGAATTCTTTCCTAGAGTCACAATACTAAACTTTAGGCCCACCGAACACTGCCTGGGTGGACCAAGCTGGGTTTGATTCAATATTGTCTCTATGTCCAAAAAAGTGACACAAGTCCATGATGATAGGAACATTGGAGAATCTGGAGATTTAAAGTCTTGCAGTGGATGCCAATTTAGAAACACAGAGCAAACAAAAGATGGGGTAAAGCAAGTTTCTTAGCACAAGAGAAGCCACAAGAAATCAAGCATGTTGGAAGATTGAGAAGCCACAAGAAATCAAGCATGTTGGAAGATTCCTATGGCTCCCTTGTGGCTCAATTTCAAAGAAGATTCACAATCCAACATTGCACCATCACAAACAACATTAGAGGAGCCAATAGAGCAAAACCAACAAGACTATTTTATAAGGCATCAAAGCAGCCAAAATGAGAAGGGCAAACACACTCCATGATGAAAAAAGCATGTGCTAGTAAGCTCATTTTGGTTCACTTCACTTCAGTTATCACTGTAAGCAAGTCAAAATTAAAGCACTAGTCCCTAAAAAACACAAAAAAAGAAGCTGAGTTATTATTATCAAACTACATAACTTCATAGTAGTAGATGATAAAATCCTACCCCAAACATATATTTATATACCCTTGGAGTCAGACTCCAGATTCCAGACTCCAATTAGACCTCACTAAGCACCTCCTCTTCTATAACCCGATGATCATGTCCAGCACTCACTGGAACTAAACTTTCCACATAACTGTGAATGTCACATGAGTAGGTAGCTTCACAAATATGCAACCTTCTGTAATTTTGATTACTTGGATCACACAAGAAAAATTGAGTAAACTGTCCATCCAATTTCCTCATTATCAATCCAGTCTCATTTGTAACACCAACAGGGTATCCAAGAGCATTTAATTGAAGAGAATTCAGTTTAGTCCAATACTTACCATCAGCACCACCATAATCATCCCATACACATATCTCAACTCGATCGGTCGCAGCAGGTCTTCCAACCAGACTCTTTGAAGGATAATATGCCAGTGCAAGTAACCCTTTAAACCCCATAATTTTAACACAAACTCCGGTGGAAAACTCAGGTGTTGGTATCTTCCTAAACTCTTCAGTATTCAAATCGAATGACAGTATAAACTTCTGAATACCACCTGATTTTCCAGCACTGTTACCCAACCAATGCAATCCTCCATTAATAACCACGCCGTTTTGTCCTTCATGAACAACACAAGCCCCAATCGCTCTCCCATCAATCACTTTCCAGCAACCAGTCCGCCACGAAAAAACCTCAACCATTACAACAGGTGATTCACCCTTTTCGCAGGCGAAACCCACAATCCTCACAACTTTGTAATCATTCTTTTCCCGATCAAATCCAAACCCAGTTGAGACCATCCAAAAGGGCCCACGAGAATCACTGATTATTGGACTAGGAAGACACGAATACTGCTTCCTAGCAATATTCCACAAAACAAACCCCCTCGCATAACAAGAAGATATATCAAGACAAACAAGACCATTGCTAGAACCAACAATTTTTGGGAACCTAATTAAGGAGCCCAAAAGAGGAATCTCAACATCAATGGGTTGGTTATTGGTCAATGAAAAAGAGAAGTTAGACCCGGATGGGTTATGGAAGTGGCGAATAAAAAAGGTGAAATGTCGAGAAGAACGGCGGAGATGGGCGGAGATGAAATCAGGGGAGTTGATCAGAGCAGAAAAGGGTTTAGAAACGGATTCGAAACGGGTTAAAGATTTGATGGGGAGCCTCGATAGGATGTCAGTTAGGGTTTCTTGGGGTAAAGTGGCTTTTTTATCCATTGATCTTCGCTTGCTTCTCATGGGAAGGGAGAAATCTGAGGTGAGAAAAATTGAGGGAAATGGGTTTACAGACGTCCATACATATATATACACATGTATACACACACACACACACACACACGTATACACACACACATACACACACACACACACGTGTGTGTAGATGATTAATGGATAGGTTTAATCTAAACATACCTTTTATTTTCAGGTTAGATTTTCTTTTCTTTTTAGTAATGTGTTCTTGGGGTTGGTAATGAGATTATTTTGTGTGTGTGTGTGTATGTATATATAGAAATGTTAATGAGAGTTCAAAGGAGACTTATTGAATTGAGTATTTATTATAAATGGTATTTAATTTATATTTTTTTGGAGTTGAGAAAATCGTATTTAATGTTTATATTTTTTTGGTTTTTTTCATGGAAATAAATTATTTTTGTATTGCTTATCACTTTTTCTTTCTGTTTTTCGCTTATAAATATTTTAGTTATATGGCTGTGAATGTTTTCAAACCAAATGTCATAAAAAAATTCTTAAAAAAATTTTATATTGATATTTCGTTTATCTACATTAAATTTTAAATTAATAATCTATGTTTGCAACATATATATTTATAGAAAGACACTTCTTTCAGAGTCAATTCATCCAAATTTAAGTTATCTCACCAATTTGATAAGTCTTGCATAATGGCTAACAGCAAATTTTTTAAAAAATAAAAATTAACATGACGTGGAAAATATAATATAAATTTATATTGTAAAAGTGTAAATAATTTTTTTCCATGTATAATTCATAAAAATAATAAGTAATTTCATCAATAAAAATATACTGTATTTGTTCTTGCACAATAAAAATCTATCATACAACATCCAAGAAAAAAGAAGAAGGAACTAGTTGGTAAGATTTTGCGTAAAAAAAATATTGAAAACAATTATATCTTGACAACTATTTTTTTTTTACTGGCTAACATGCTCCATTCAAATGCATGATTATCTGTAATATTTTAATTTATATGATGTATTTTATCTTGATGAATAATATATTATTTTTAAATATAGTTATGTTTTTTATATATATTATTATACTTTCATAAATTTCACATATTATTTATTACATACCATGAATTTAAACAAGTGAATTAAAAATTTTATTTCATAATAGATAATTTTTTATCGTTAGAAAATGAAAAAAATATATATATAAAATGAAGTGATAGTTGGCAGCCAAACAGACAATTTGATTTGAAAAACTTGGAGTTTAACTGAAGCTATGATTTTAGTTAAATTATATAGATACTGACCTAGCAAAACCCTAACCATATTTCTAGTTAGTCGGTTGACGTAGTAAGATTAAAAATAAAAGGCGTTGTTTTTTGAAT
This sequence comes from Populus tomentosa, assembly GCA_018804465.1. Classification (NCBI taxonomy): domain Eukaryota; kingdom Viridiplantae; phylum Streptophyta; class Magnoliopsida; order Malpighiales; family Salicaceae; genus Populus; species Populus tomentosa. The sequence continues at coordinate 937,225 of CM031997.1, forward strand.
AAAAACGAGTGCCCAGGTTGAAAGATACCTTTTCCAAGTCGGCAAGGTTGGATTTGTGCTGAAACGATGCGTTTTACTTCGAGGCCAATTACGTAGAGAAGGAATTACGTAGAGTCGTAGAGGCTGGGTCAAAAACCTAATAGGTGGAGGTGCGGGGAATCGAACCCCGTGCCTCTCGCATGCGAAGCGAGCGCTCTACCATATGAGCTACACCCCCTCACGTGGTGTGAATTCCCAGTCAACATCTTACCCTAATTATCATAGCGTACCTTCTGATTTTACAAGAAAATGCTTTACACTTTTACCTTATCATAAATGTCATGTTATTGTTTTGGAAAGATACTGGTTATTTAAAGATGACATGATTTTAGAAATTTAATTTCTTTTTAAAACGAAAATGAATATTTACATGGAAATTACAATATATATATATATATATATATATATATATATAATATAATATAAAAGAAGTTATTATTTTGCAAAATTATTTGCTAGTCTTGTGAAAATATCAATCTAGTAAAGAATTAAGTAAAATCCAATTTGATTTTTTTCAAAACATGATTGTCTCAGTGTTTTTTCTTAAAAAAAAATCTTACAAACATTGATTTATATTTACACATTTAAGACATAACTCCAATTATAGATCAAATTGAATTTTATAAATACAAGGAGCGATTGAAGGTTGGGTTAGGCTTTTAGACATTTGTGTACCATTGGCTTGTGTGGCAGGCACAAGGTTGAGCCGAAGGGTTCATGACATTGGAATGTTAGGTTAAAATTAGTTTTGTGTTGCTTGTCATGTAATGATTTAGAGGTCAATTTAGAATTCGAGTGAACTAAAAAAAAATTAAATTCTTTAAGAAAATTATTGTCATCAAGATATAAATTATTATTCATTGTAACAATGTAATTAAGATTTTATTCTTGAAAAAAGAAAGTAATGCACTAGGTGTCAACACTTCGTTAAAACTGCAAATCCCTGAATAAATCTATAATAATAATAATAATAATAAAACATTATATTAAATAGGAAAAGTGATAATTAAATTATGAAAACTATGATAATTTTGAGAATTTGAAGTAAAATGCTATATACGAGTGTTCAAAAAATACAAAACAAATACAAAAAAAAAACACATCAACAGAATGAGATTTTAATGGAAACAAATTTTTCAGAATTAAAAATACCAACATGTAACTTAATGAAATTGAAAGTACTAGTATGCTCGTAAAGTTTAGCTTGCTTGATTTTTTTTTCCAGTTTATTTTTTTATTTTTATTTTTTATTTGGGTTTTGTTTTGTTATTTTTTGGGTTAGCCCTTTATAGATTTTTTCAATTTCATCTCTTATAATTTTTTAATCTTTAAAAATTGATGTTCATTCTTTTAATTGCTATTTCTTTTGTTTGAGATTATTTTTTTCTCAAATTTCATTCTACTTTGCTGTTTTTTCTTAAATCTTATCTTCATTATTTTTTATGCGTATTTTTTTTTCTTCTGCAAGTTTTTTTATTAATATATTTTTTATTGATTTTATCATTAAAAACTAAATTGATCGATAATTAAGTTTTTTAATTGAATTCAAGTCCATGATTCAACGAGTTATTAATTTTTTTAAGCTGATTTTTTTTTTTTTTTTTTTGTGATTTTGTTTCTTGTTAGATTAGTGTTAGGTTTTTTGATAATCTAAATAAGCTCGTGTGTGTGTATATATATATATATATTGGCACTCTTGTTTTTCATTCTATTTAAACTAATTACCTGAGACTTTGGTTTTTTATTAGCCTCTTTTTATTTCTCGGTCACAACACACACACACATATACATATACATATACATAAATATACATATACATATACATAACAACTTCTCTGTTAAGGATGAGGTTTCTTTCTTATGAAGGAGAAGAAAAGAAAAAGGATAAAAGTTAGAAAGACGACATTGCAGTCCTCCATTTGAAAAGCATATTCATAAAAGTAAATATAATTACAGTTATGGATCTTGAAGGAGAAGACTCATCATTTCTCATCCGACTTTATTGCCGTGTCTCACCGCAAAACATGAAGTTTCATAACAAGACACCGTTTCAAAACATGGTGCGAATTGTATTTTAATTTTTTTTATATATATTTTAGATTATTTTAATATTTTGATTTTAAAAATAATTTTTTAAAAAATAAAAAAATATTATTTTAATATATTTTAACACAAAAAACACTTTAAAAAACAACCATAACTACACTCCTAAATAAAATTTAACAAAAATAATAATAATAAATTATAATAATATTATCATGGAGTCATAATTTTTTTTTCATGGTGACATAAATTATAATTTTTTTTTATCGTGGTGTCATAATATTTTTTTTTAAATTGATTTTTTTTATTTGCTCAAAATGTCCTTAATATCTTAAAAGTTTTTGTACTATTAAAGAGGATTATTAAATGCATTTCATGTATATAAGGGAATGTTGTAATATCTTTTAAAAAAAAAAATTGAATAGAGTTTTTAAAATTTCAAACTTTTAAATTGTGATAATGTAACTGTAGAATTCTTTTATAAAGTTATAAAAAGAAAAAGATAAAGATTGAGGGAATATTTTTTTTTAGATTAACGTTGATGTTCGGTTAATTTATGTAAATCTTGATTAATTTTATAGGTTCTGAAGTTAATTACTATATAAGTTTTCAATGATCTTAAGATTTATGAAACTTGAACTAGTAATTTTTATAAAATAAATTTAAAGTCTGACTAGTTAAGCCTTCCTCTTGAAATTTAAAGAGAGATGTTAAACAATCAAATTTTAGTATTAAAGTTTAAAATTAATAATAATAATAATAATATAGTATAGATAACTATACTAAATTTATAATATCACCACATGGTCCCTTGATTTTTTACATTTGATCAAATAAAACACTCTACATTGAATTGAATTGCTAGTTCTCTCTCAATCAAGGATTTTCTGACCCCCTTCATCTAGTTCCATGTAAAATCAAATGGTCGAAAACTAGAAATAGTCTAATAGAGATGCTGATTTGACTTAATTTAAATAAAGTTATTGATGTTATCAAATGTACAAAGTTTAGGGACCTAATTGGATTCTTAGCATGGCGGAGTGATAATAAATGTTCTAGAACTCTCTATAAAACTCCTCGCAGGTCTCCCCTTCTTTACTCCTTTAAAACGTCCTCGAGCAAGAAGCCAAGTACACCTCCACTCACGCCAACCGAGTCAGCTCAGTTCAAGAAAGATACGCAAAAATGGCTATAATCTCTGATTACGAAGAAGACCAAACAGACACAAAACCATCATCATCATCCCATGCCCCTCCCAAAACGTCAACGTTTACTGCAACATTTGATCCACAAAACCCCATAAGGATTGTGGAGGGAGTTCTTGATTTCCTGGGGAAAGAGAGTGATTTTCTCGAGAAGGAGACGGCGGAGAAGGAGATCTTTGCGGTGGTGAAGAAGGCAATAGAGGAGGCGAAGAGGAAGAAGGCGGCGGAGGAGGAGAAGGTGAAGGCGGCGGAGGAGGCGAAGGTGAAGGCGGGGAGTAAGAGGTTGAAGGTGGAGAAGGAGAAGGAGAAGGAGAAGAAGGAGAAGGAGAAAATGGACGAAAACGAGAACAAAGAGGAGAGTGCAAAGAGAGGTAAATGAGAAAAAGTGTTTTGTTTAATTTTGTGTTTCCTGTTTTTGTTTTGAGCTGTTTTGCTTTTGTGGTTGGTTTTATGTGTTTGAAGTTTGGAGATTTTTTATTTCTTGGTTTGTGTGGATTGGTAGAAGATTGAAGGTGATTGAAATTTAGGAGAACATTTTGGCCTGGAGGGTAAAGTCTGAAATGTTTTTGAGATTTTTTAAATGGGGTTTAACATTTTGAAGGTTTTTTATTCCCTTCTCTTGGAGGGGTTGTTTGTGTTATGACTGAAATGTCTTTTGGTGTTCTTGATTGTTTAGGAAGTTGAGAATTGAAGAGCAAAAGACTAGTTTTTGAACCGTTTGTATCTTCAAGTGTCTCTGGTTGTTGGAAAAGAGGAGTGGACATTTACTGCAATCTAACTTATTTGAAGTAGTGAATTGTTCAATTCTGTTGTCTGTGAATCATTTTGGTGGTGTTGGTTGTGAAATTGTTCTGTGGATACTTAGTAGTTTGGCTTGTGATGTTTTATTTGTGATTAGATGATATTTTGTTGAACTTGCAAGGGTTAAGGTACCAATTTTTGTTTTTGCTCTAGATTTTGGATAAAGTTTTAAACATTATGCATTGAGAGCCGTATAGGGTGATGAAAGTGACCATTTATAATGGATGGGTTATAGTTGGTGAAAATGTTTGATAGATATTGCAATATGAGTTTGTTGATAAATCAACATGGCTGCAGATTTTCTTGCAACCCAACTGTATGTTTCATGCAATACTTTATGAAAATCTACACGTGTAGTCTGTAGCTAGGCTGTAGCTTTGAGTTTATTCTGTAGTTCCATGTAGCTTTTGCATGAATGACAGGATGCGTGCTGCAATCAGATTCTTAAGTTAGTATGTGCATCCAATTGGGGATGGGGCATTTAATTAGTTGCTTAGAATATCTATGACTTCCATGCTAAATGCAGATTGCATATTCATTACTGATATCTTTGAAGTTTGAAGGAAAGGTGTTCGTTGCATGCTTTACTTACTTTTCCATTGCTGCTTGTTGTTTCTAATGGGCAGTTCCAAATAATGGCAACGGGCTTGATCTGGAGAAATATTCCTGGACACAGACCTTGCAAGAGGTTAATATACAAATTCCAGTTCCTTCTGGAACCAAATCAAGATTTGTCATATGTGACATCAAGAAAAATCATCTAAAAGTTGGACTCAAGGGCCAACCTCCAATAGTTGAGGTAAGTTTGCTTGTAAATGTGTGTTCTTTTATGAAATGTACCCTAGTGAGCTATCTTCAGTTTGCTCAGGTGGTTTTCTCTTCTAAATTTTTGCTCTCAAATACTTGTAGGGAGAGCTCTATAAGCCCATCAAGGTTGATGATTGTTATTGGAGCATAGGTATGCTAACTACAACCAGTCATTGAATTTCAAATGGAATTATATTCATGGCTGCATACAATATTTGGAAATTCTTAGCAAATACTGGAATGTGTAAATAATTGAGCATTTTCTTTCATTGCATTATTTGCTCTTTGTTTCCTCGTCAAGAGCCATTTGTTAAATGTTAGTTATTCTTCATATATTTCTTCAGAGGACCAGAATACCATCTCAATCCTTTTGACAAAGCATGACCAAATGGATTGGTGGAAGTCTTTGGTGAAAGGAGATCCTGAAATTGATACTCAGAAAGTGGAGCCCGAAAACAGCAAACTATCTGACCTTGATTCTGAAACACGGCAGACTGTTGAAAAGATGATGGTAAATTTTTGTGCCATTTCCCCTTCTTGATCATGCCTAGTTTGTCCACCTTGATTAACTGAGTTAGCTCCTTATAGCTGCTTAATTTGGCATGGCATCTGATGTTTGTCCACCTTGATTAACTGAGTTAGGTCCTTATAGTTGCTTAATTTGGCATGGCATCTGGTTGTGTTTGTCCATAATTCTACGTTTTACTTGGTTGTTGTGATGTCTGATGTTTGATTTCCTTTTTCTTCTGTTCAGTTTGATCAGAGACAGAAGTCTATGGGGCTTCCAACCAGTGATGAGATGCAGAAACAGGAGATTCTGAAGAAGTTCATGTCTGAGGTGAAACCACAACCTCTTGAACAGTCTTCCCTCTCTTCAAAGCATTTGCATCCCTAGTTTTTTACTTCGCCTCTCGCATCACATCATTAGCTAATCTGTCATTTGTTTTTGATTTGTTGCAGCATCCGGAGATGGATTTCTCAAGGGCAAAGATAGCATAAAATAAAACGGGAATGTTTGATTTCGTGGCTGATGTTTAGAAAACTGGCCAAGGTGTCTATTTTGATCTAGATTTTCTTCTTGGTGAGCTTGAATGGTTGGACCGTGTTAAATAGTTTAACATTTCCCTGTTGGTGGGATTGGAATGGTTGATTGGAATATATTTATATTTGTTTTTGATTGAAGCTTAAAAATCTTGACAGACAAGCTTTCTAGAACCAGATATTAGGGGTATTTGACATTTTTATAAGCATAAAACAAATTTTTTTATAAAAATATTTCAATTTTTATAAAAAATCGTTTGGAACGGCGCCATAGTAAAATTTACTCGTTTTCTAGGTCTTCCGTGTTTTTTTATCACAAAACTTCCTGGTTATTGCGGGTGCACCTGCATGCGTGAACGCATCCCCCTTGGACAGGACGTTCTTGACGCTTGTTGTATGACATGGGTTTGGAATCTGGAGTGTTGCTCTATTTCCCGTCAACCCACCACCTTTATGGTAGCTGCATGGTCAACAAAAACATTTGACAGTGAATGGGCTTTTAGGGTATTTTCGCTTATTACAAAAATAAGTATTTTTGCTTATTACAAAAATAAAATGGAAAAATAATAATAGATTGGCATAAATTTTTAGAAATAGATAAGAAAGGGCGGGGATAAAATTGAAAGAAAAAGATAATTGGAAATATATTGAGATTTTGATTGAATGTTTTCAAGGACATCAAGGAAGCTTATTAATGAACATAGTTGAGTTTTTTGCCATTTGTGACCACCAAGGTTAATGTTAGATTATATTTTAAGGTGTGTTTATTTTTTGGAAAGTGGTTTTTAAAAAATTATTTTTCTGTGTTTGTTTATCAATAGAAAAGTTAATCAAAAGAAAACACTTTTCAGTCAAGGAAAAATTTGGCTTGATTTCTAGGAAAATATTTTCCTTTTATTTTGGACGGAAAACACTTTCTGAAAGTTGTGAAAAATTTAAAAATATCATATTATTTGCTGATTATATCAAATTTAGTACTCAAACTTTTGATTGCTATATATATTTTGTTTTGAATATTTATTTTTCAATTTCATCCCTTAGAATTTAATTTTTATATTAACTTTGGTCCTTATTTTTATAATTGCTATTTGATTTTTTCTTATTATTTTTTAATTAAAGTTTTTTATCTATCAAATTTGATCATCATTCTTTTGATTGTTACTAATTTTATATGAAATAATTTATGAAATGTTAATTATTATTATTTTAATTTCTTCATCTTTCAATTTTTTTATTTTTTAGATTTGATCTCTATTATTTTGATTATTATCTATTTTATTTGAGATAATTTATGAAATTATATATATATTTTTTTAATTTTATTCTCATTCAACTTTTTAATTTGTAAGATTTGTTCCGCGTTAGTTTAATAAGTTTGAGAAAATAAAATATTAATAAGTTATTTTTCAGCTCATTTTCCATGACATAACCAAACACTGGAAAGTATTTTCCAACTTATTTTCCATTACACTATCAAACATCGAAAAATACTTTCTCAGAATTCACTTTCCCCGGAATTCACTTTCCAAAAAAAAACTATTTTTCAGCAAACAAACGAGGCCTTAGTGGATGTCGCAAGAACATAGTTTTTAAATTTGACTCAAGTTTTGACAGGGTTATTGAATTACTCAAGTTAATTTTTTTTAAAAAAAAATTAAACGACATTGTTTTAGTAAAAAAAAACAAAAGTCAACGGGTTGCAACCAGGTTTTTAATCAAGTCGTTGGGTCAACCCGCCCGAGTCACACTGGGTTTTGCCTTCCCCTGTTTTTTCTTTAACCTGACCTGGCTCCAGTCCTGGGTTAGGCAAGTCCTGGATCGACTCGCCGAACCGGATCGGGTTTCAAAACTATAGCAACAAGTGTTATATATATATATATATATATATATATATATATATATATTATGAAAAATTAAAATCTTTATATAGTTATGAAATAAAACTAGAAAATCTAAAGATATACATTGATTTAGATAATTAGGTGAGAGGTTAATTATCCTTGAAGAAAGAACATGTTTAGAAACATTATTTCTTACAAAAAATTATTTGTGTTTTATAATTTTAGAAAATTATATTAATTTCTAAAAATAAAAAACTCGTCTGTTAAGTCTCAAAAAGGTTTTTTTTTGTTAAAATTGCTAAAAATAAATGTAATTCTTATTTGATTTTAAAACCGGTTCATTTTAAAAGAAGACATTTAAAAAATGATATTTATCTTTCATGAAAAAAATTACATTAAAATTGTTAAAAACGAGCATTAGACCATATCAATGATAATAATTGAGTTTCGGACTTGTGTGTACAATAAAAATTGGGTTTTGGACCCAATGAGTGGTGAAAATGGGCTCTGACCTTTTTTTTTTTTGGTAAATTATGGGTTTTTATAATTCATTTAATTTTTAAGAAAACAACAAGGTATTTTTTTTAAAATTTTCTGTTATGTAGGCTCAATGGCCAATTTATTTGGTTCAAGTCTTAGTAAACTTATTATTAAATCCAAATATGTATGTAAAATGTATATATTTTTCATTTTTTATAAAAATGCTAAGCAAATGCTAAAATGTAAAAAGTATTTTTAGTTTTTTTCTTTTCCTTTTTTTTTTTTTTCTAAATGAACACAATAATTTTTTTTTTACAACTATGGAACATGCAAAAATTGATTTTTATTTCGGAAAGAACTGGCCGTGATGCACACAAAGTATTTATTCATATAAACTTTATGTTATTTTATTTTTCTATTATTTATTTTATTAGACATGAGTATGCTTACCTCAAACCCTCGAGGACAACCCATAAAACAAGGTTAGCCGAAAACCCATAAAAACCAACAGCCCAAAGCCGAAGATTATGAGTACCAGTCCAAAGAGACCAAAAAATAATAAATAAATAACAGAGGGAGGCCTTGCTTAAACAAATAAAAACATTGGCCCATGCTTCTTTCTGGGACAAAAATGGATCAAAGGATTATACTTTGCAACAATAAAAACCTTTGCCGATGCTCAATGCCACGCAACCAGCAGTGACATTTTTGCTATTTCTCTCAAAGTCATACTTGAACTTTCAATTTCTTTCAATCTTAGCCAAATTAAATTAAATTATGCCATGCAACCAGCAGTGACATTTTTTTCAATTTCCTCTGTAATTGAAACCTCAATTACGGCCCAAAATTTTTCAAACTTGGTCCAATCTTCAACCCTATATATATGTTTTTTTTTTTTTTTATTTTTATGATTTCAAACTTTTTTTCTATAAACAAGAAATTAACAAAGTAATTAATATTAACTAAAATTACTGAAAAGATATTTCTCAGTGTTTGTAGCTCTCCTCTTTTCTCTTTATTCATTTATTGAGATGACGAGATTGATCGGTAGATTCGGCAAGAATAATTTTTTTTTTTAAAAAAATTACTTCCCCACTCCTTATTTCCCCCCTGTTTTTCTTGTTGAAGATTAAGTGCATTGTTTAACAACGTGTCATGATCCCCTAAATATTAAAAAAATCATTAATAATTTGACTTAATCTTTTCAGTGATTGGTTTCAAAGTGTAATTAATATATATCATTTCATCAATAATATTTTGATTTAACATTAAAGCAAGAAGCATGTTTGCAATGTTAAATCATGTTTGTTCTTTACATAATATTAATTGATTGTTTGAATAAGACTTGAAACTCTTTTCAAATCTCATTCCACCTTGGTCAAGGATTTCTCAATCAATACTATTTAAGAACAAATGAAATATTTTCTCTAATTCACTTAGGGTGATGAATCATCTCTTGATCACTCAAATATCTTCATCTAGTTCATGCTATACCTAATGTTCGACCCTTCGTTACCTCGATTAATATACATGTAACATGATTAAAGTATAACTTTCTCTATATAAAATAAATTAGTGATCTTAAGTCTAAAAATCACTTACCTAACCATCACATGAGTTTTTCTATAGACATAGATGATTTCTCCATATATAATTCTCATATGGATCAATTCATTATATATGACTTTTGACATGTACCTACATATTAGTTCTAGGTATTCGTTATATCTCAGCTTATGAGAATATCTATTTTTTTCATAAAAAAAAACATAATATGTATCAATCTTGACATTTTTAATAAATATCCAATATTTAAAAGAGCATCGATTAGAAACATTCTAAGAATAATACGTTGATACAATATAAATCTCATAATTATAAGAACTTTATAATTTTCTTGGCAAACCATTTTTATACCTATGAACTTGATCTTGACTTTAGATTCACAAATCAAATATTAGATTCATTAATCTAATATTATATAAATTTTAAAGATAAATTAAGTATTTATTAATAATAAATATATATTTACATGAATATAATAATACTACGTATAACCAATCAATTAGTTACATGACATATTAAACTAACACCCATGTCATTAAAGAATCCTTAAAGATATCCATATTTAATACCATGAATAAAGCTCCAAAAACAAATGTGACTCGTGTCTCCTCCCTTCATCATCCTTCAAGGGTTTTTTTGATGGAGTTGTAAGTATAATAATGAATACGAGAATCGAATACAAATCCTGCAACTTGATAAATAGAGTAGAAGATTGACAAATACAAACAGAAATACTAACGAAATGTTTCTGCCGGTAAATTGTAGTAAATTATACCAAAAGAATATTATCTCGCTATATCCAATAGTAAACACTACTGAAAATATTCCATCGGTATATACCGAAGAAATTATAATGATAAAAAAAGAAATAAACAAAAAAACCAAACAAGTACGATGATGTGTCATTTATACCAATGATATTAATACCGTCAATAAAATCCGTTTGTAAACCTGTCAGTAAACAAATACAAACGGAAATACTAACGAAATGTTTCTGCCGGTAAATTGTAGTGAATTTTACCAAAAGAATATTATCTCGCTATATCCAACAGTAAACACTAATGAAAATATTCCATCGGTATATACCGAAGAAATTATAATGATAAAAAAAAATAAACAAAAAAACCAAACAAGTACGATGATGTGTCATTTATACCAATGATATTAATACCGTCAATAAAATCCGTTTGTAAACCTGTCAGTAAACTATTCTCTTTTTTTGATACTATTCATTATGTTAATTAGAAAGGGTATCACCGACAAATTAATTATGGTGTTATTTTCTTGAGAGTCATGGAACTGTTCAATTCTCAATTGCACTGTTAATCATTGATATTTACAAATGGAATCACTAACGGAATGAAAATTTGTTTGTGATATTTGGGGGGTTTCTGAAAATTTTTGATTAAATTAAATATTACAAGTAAAATCATTAACGAATTGAAAAGTTATCGGTGATATTTAGGGGTTTCTAAAAGTTTTTGATTGAATTAAAATTATAGACAAAATGAAAAGTTATCGGTAATATTTGGAGGGTTTTTGATGATTAAATTAAAATTTTAAATTAAATATTACAGATAGAATCATAGATGAAATGATTAAAAATATTAATATTTAATTATTTATTTGTAAAACAATTGATAAATTACCTCAATTAAAAGACTAGAATCCCTCATTTCATAAGAGACACGCCTCTTCTACTTCTTCTTCTTGGCATGCTTTTTCTGTCAGTAAATCAATTGGTAATTTTATTATCGACAGACTTACTGTCGACAATTATCGACAAAAAATTTCCATCCATGAGCCTATCAATAAATTTATTGCTAACAAAATAAAAATAAAAATACCGACAAAAAATGCGGTCAAATTCTGTGGTAATGGGAGTAGCATTAAGAATGCCTTCTTGACTATAAGCCACCAAATTCATGGAATGATTTGTAGGCATGGTTGTGCCTGAAGTACCAGAAGAAAGATATGAAAATCTAGTGGAAACATGGTCAGGAAGCTGCTTGAAGTACTTTGAGAGGAACTGAATTGATCAATGCTTCGTTTGCAATGGGATACACAGGAAGTTCCTTAGGCAGAAAACCTGTGGATATAGGGACCGCACATTATCCATTTTCATTAAGGTACATCCATCCACTAACAAAAGCAAGCTGTAATTAAGTAGCTAGAACAACAATTTCCTTGGTACGAAGCCCTGCTCGTATCAGACAGCTGAGGAATACCATCAATATCGCCATTAGAATTGAAACTCATCTCTGGTAAGGAATTTGAACTATTGAATAAGTATTCTTCTACGTTGTTCATCAGCTTGAATGTGATGTCATCACGGTTGCCAATGGAGATACATGCATCTTGTTGTTCTTGGTGCTGAAAATCTAGCTAAAATATTCAACCTGCTTGTAGAGGGGAAAGGATAATCGTCTTCTTGCTCAAGGAGGAGTGTTGACGAGACCATATATGATTCTCCTTAGACCTCACTTGGTGGCGCTGCCATTGTTCGAAGGCGATCAGGGGTGGTTTTGTTTTCTTGACTTCTCCATAGGCTGTTTTTGTAACCTAACATCATCTGAATGAGAAGATGAAACAGTGTAGCCTCTTCTTTCTTTACAAACAGCGAATGTCAACATCCTGCCCTATCAGGTACGCATGGATCCTCTTTTTTGTTTTTTCTTACATCAATAATGCGGTTCGAGTTATTCTCTTTCTAGAGAGTTCATAATGCATTAGCTACATATTCAAAGGGTTTGTGCCTCCAAATGTGTTTATATGGTTTTTTTTTTAATAATAGTGTCTGCACAAAGAGTTTCTTAGCTGAGAGGAGAATCATCAATTATAAGAAAGTTTTTTGTCCTTTCTGCTGCAAGGAGATTGAAACTATATATCATCTTTTTCATCTTTGTCCAGAATCATGGTCTCTCTGGGGCAGACTCTTTAGTTGATTTGGGTGTGTAGGTTGTCTGCCAAAAAACCCATATTATAATCTTCAGGAATGGTCCAACATGGTAAAAGGAAAATTTCAGCGTTAGGCAATTACCCTTCTCTGTAAAGGATTGCGCGCAACCACATGATCTTTGACAATAAAATTCTAGATTGGGATGTGATTTTTGACCTCACCTTTTATCGGTTGGCATTGGTTAAAATCCTTTGTTAAAAATTTCAGCTATACAGGCTCTCATTTTTATAGGAATCCTAAATGTATCATGAACTGGACTAACTAGTCAGGTCTATAGATTCCTCGTTTTCTTAATGTTTTTTAATTTTCCATGTAATCTTTCTTAGCAGCTCTCATCTCTTTAATGGGGACGTATTATTTATAATATTCTCGATTATTATTAAAAAAAAAAAAGAAGGTGAAGTTCGGAGGATGTGCTTGGAATTACACAGGGAACATGGAAACAACAATTGTCGATCTAAAGCTTAAATTATATCCTTGATTGTTTAACAGTAGAGTCCTTCCCATACTCATTAGAGGGCCAAGAACCCATATAGCAAAAGCAATGATACCATCTGTCATGATCAATTCAAGCACCAGAGTAGCTCCACAAAGAGCATCATCAAGGCCATGGCTGCATATTTCAGAACAGAAAAAAAAAAAAAAAATTAACCTCCCCATGTACCCGTTTCAGAGGAGGAAAAGAAGTTTGTGTAGGTGGCTGACCTTGCTCTCACAAAGTAGGAATTGTCATATTTTTTTTCCTTTGAATCAGGAAATGATCCCTAGGGTGGCTATAAAAGAAAACCATGTTACCATCTTTTGTTTTCTCTCCTTTTGTTTTTTACTAACAACGCCGTCGTCTACCCCAAGCAGTCCCTCGTCCAGTAAAGCGATCCTGCCAGCAGCTCCCCGTATTTCCCTTGCGTCTTCTGAAGACGGTCCTAGCAGGTACTCAATTTCTCATTCAACTTGAGGATAGTTTTTTTTTTTCCCTGATAGAAAGCTTTACTGTATCAATAACTGAGTCAAAATTCACCACCTAAATTCACAGCAGACGGGGTTTTGTATTTCCTCGAAGGTAGGCAATAGAATCAATTTTTCTTTGAAGTTCCTTGGAGATTTAAGCATAGTTTTGGAACTAATGGTGTACCTTTCACTCTTCATCACTGAAGCCAATCTATTATCAATGCTCTTACTTGTCTTCTTAGTTTTCTTGATTGCGACTATTTATTGATAAACTTTAGCAGCTTTGGCGGTGGTGTACAGAGCACTGCAAATGACAGCATGATTTGTAAATTGTTACATATTTTATCTTGGCAAATAACTCAGCAAGATCATTGTTAAAGTCTTGGTTAGATAAATATTTACCTGTGCGTCTTATTCAAATAAATTCCAACCATTACTTTAAACCAACCTCATCTTCCTAGGATTTTTTTTAAAAAATTTCAACCACTCAGGTCTTTATCAATGTTATATTATTTTATTAGTTAATATTGATTTATAATATCTTATATTTTATAATAAAATATCTTTAAATATCTCATTTTATGTGTCAATTTTTTATTAGCGAATAAATATACAGAAATATATTTATTTTTTATATTATTTATTTCAAATTTACCTTATTTTTTTATATAAAAATAAAATAAAAATAATAGATGACAAATTTTAATTGGTTTTTTTTTTTTTCTACGGGGTGGATAGATGAAGGGGGCATATTGAGATGCTTCTTTCATTTGGTTGGGTGGACATAAAAATAATTGCGTTAGCTTCTTATTGATTTAAACTTTACCAGGTTCTATAGCATTTTACACATATATATGCTACACTGCTAGTGCATATTCTTCTAGTCAGAAATCACAACTCACCACACCTTTTTCAGAAAATTTACTATGGGATCTTTCGTTTTCATCCCATCTTTTTATTGACCCTTTCATCTTTTCTTTCTTCCTCATGGACGATAGGGCCAATATTTGGTCATCTAGCCAAAAAAAACAACTTTCTAATTAATGCGAAAGAAGAATTCTGGCTGTTTACACACACACACACACACACATATACAGAGAGAGAGAGAGAGAGAGAGAGGAACTCCAGTGTGCATATATAGTGTCACCATTTTTTAGATTACATTTTACAGATGTTCCTTCTTTTATATTGGAGAATTTGGTAAAGGACTGGGCACTATTCATGCTATTCTTTAAAAAGTAAATATTGGCAAGCATGGTAAATTTGACACTGTTTTCTGTAGTTATCATTGGATTTACAAATGTCATGGTCATTTTTATTTCCTCAATTTTGGAATATTATAAAGGCTTTCACTACATTAATTTCTTTTTTAAAAAAACTATTGTTCACGAAATTTATTCAGAAGCAAATATGAAATTTAGATACAATTAATTAAGCACTCGAGTATATCATAACATAATTATAATATTTAATTTAATTTTTAATCTAATCTATGACAATGCGGTTTATGAGTTTAACAGGTCAATTTATAAGTTGACAAATTAATTTTAAATTTTAAATTTATTAAAATAATTCATAGTAATATCATTTTAATTTTTTTAAAAAATAAATAGGTATTAAAATGAGTTGTTTTGATATATATATAAAAAAGTTTAAAGATGAAACATAATTATAATATCTAATTTAATTTTTAATCCAATCTAAGACAATGTGGTTTATGAGTTTAACAGGAGATTAATTTAAATTTTTTAAAGTAACCCGCAACAATATCATTTTAATTTTTTTAAAATATAGGCAGATATTAAAATGAGTTGTTTTGATAAAAAGAAAAAAAAAAGTTATAAGATGAAACCTGTGTACTGGGTTTTAAAACTAAGCAATGGAGCCTGTATACATGAAGACAGATGATGTAGAAGCTGATGTCATTAAGGCAACAGTAGTTGTCTTGCAAGACAATAATGAAGCCCTCTTTTGGTTGACCGTGGAGGAGGAGGGCGCTGTCTCCTTGGTGGGAAGCCCACCGGTGTAATAATGAAGGAATAGAACGACAAATTTGAAGTTTAAACGAAGCAAACACTTCGCTTTCAAAACTATTACATGATGGTATAAAACCCAACCCAAGTCCTTGGCAACATGCCCTTTTCCAGACAAAGGTTATGGACCATATATTTATAATGATGTCCCGTCCAGGTCTTCTTAGCCTAGGGTTGGTAGGTTTTCAAGGCCTTGTTCATATCAGAAGAAGGCACTTTCTTGAGAGATATTTTTGTAGTTTTGTGCAACAGGATGACACAGTGTTCATCTGTGATCAATCTCTCTGCGTAAGATTCTGTATTCCTTGATAATGAAACCCTACGTCTATTTTAGCTGTGTAACCATACTCCGAAATCGATCTACACATGCTTTATGGGATTGTGGCGCGCGCCAATATGAAGGCTCTCCAGGAGTGCAAATGGAGTATATATAAGCTCAAGATGAGCAACAATGGTAGAAAAGTTAGTGAGAAGAGAGAGAGAGAGAGAGAGAGAGAGAGAGAGAGTACGGTTCCCTGAACTTCAGGCTCATCACTAACGCATTATTTCATAATATTTCCATGACATACAAAATGATGTTACAATGCGTATATAGCCAACAACAATCCTATCCTACTAGACTCCCTCTAGTTGCGTATAGACATCGATCATTTAATTAGTATGAGTGATTGCTTTTTTTAAAAAATATTATTTAAAAATATATTAAAATAATTATTTTTTAAAATTTTATTTTCATTATCAAACACATGATATAAAAATATAAAATAATAATTTGCAATAAAAAAATAATTTAATTTAATTTTTTTAAAAAATATTTTTAAAATAAAGAAAGAAAACTGCATGTCCTCTCTTCTCCTAGATGAACTCTAAACATATTTGATGTTATTGATATGTTTCCTCAACATTTATGAATATGACAGATTAAAAATGTACCATGTTTGATATCTTTCCGCAATAAATCTTATATTTTTGTTTTTAGGTGTCCGGGCCAGCTTGCGCACACCTCGACTAATCCCACGGGCCCTGAAGTTAACGACCATGTAAGCCTCCAGTGGCCATCATATGAGCAATCCAGGGCTCGAACCTGAGACCACAGAGGGAGCAAACCTCTTGGTTCCAAACTCTTATCACTGGTCACCACCTAGATAGTTATAAATATTTGATGTGATGTTTTTTTTTTTTATCAATTGGACTCTTCGAAATAGACTCATTATATAAATATTAATAATTATTAAGTTTATCCTTCTTTCACTTCTAGACTTTTGCGATCCACTTGTCATGGTGGATTTTATTAATGTGTTTGAAATATTTGTAACTAGCATCGATGGTGCCAAGAATTTAGAGCGGCAATGGAGGCTTATCTAAACGTTGGAGCCATCTTCGAAGCAAGAAGGTCCTCTGTTTTTAGAGATCCTTCTATTGGGTGCAAAAATAGAGAAGTATTTGGGATCCTTTCTAGCAGGCTTAAGGGTGGGTTATATTATTATACGCCAAAGCCCATAGTAAAGGGTTTGAAAGTGTTTGTAATATCGAAGATAATTGACTTGTTCAAACTCAATCCAAACTTGATTTAGTGAGCGTTAAAGGATAAAATATTTTTATTTTAATAAAAAAATTAACCCGTGTTGATCTAGTGACTCAAGAGTTAATTCAATGCTCTTGATTTTTTTTGGTTTAATTATTAAATTAGATTATTTTTTATCATTGACCCGATTATCAAAACCAACAAAAGAAATAAAAAATGAGCTCATGCAAGCAATGGTGGCTCATTGAAAACATAGAATTGGCTGTGTATAGCAAGGGCCATGATTAGTTTAATATGGAGTTAATCGGTATAAAATTAACAAAATATAACATTTAATTTTATATCACAAGTTATCTAATGGATATCCTTGTCAAAATTTAGCAAAAAGGAGCTCTCAAGCAAACAAGAGATTAATAACCAATTTGAAATTAAAGCTAGATTGTTAGATTTACCGGATTCTGAAAACCAAAATGAACTCTATTCTTGAATTTAGTTTAATATTGAATTAATAATTTAAATTAATCTGAATTAATCTAAATGATATTATTTTAAAAAACTAACATGATGTACATTTAAAAAAAAAATCACAAGATCAAATCAATTCTTATTTAAATTTTAAACCCAATTCATATCAAATCTTGAATAGATCATATTCAAGTTTAATAACGCTGTCATATTCCTTGCTCTAGTGAGTAGCGTGATTTCCCTTATGAAAACTACAGGTACCTATCAAAGCTTTTAGATTTTTTTTTTCAAAGCAGTCCATAAAAAACATCATTGTCGAACAATATATATATATTTTTTTGCTCTCAGAGTCTGTTGCGAGCTGTGATCTATTGCAAAAACAGAAGTTTTACAATATTTTGATCCATAATAATTAATAATTGGTGATGTTTTGGGTGTGATAAGCTTTTTCTCTTATTAAACTTGGATTAGCATTTATAAATCATATCAAGTTTGACCAGTCAATGGATTAGCTATTATAATCTACTATATATTGCACCGCAATTTGCTGCGGGTCCAATTAAAAAAAAAAAATGAACATGATAAAAAACAAATATGGAGAGAATAGAAAATTATTTAGTATTATTATTAAAATTAACTTTAACATTTCAATTTTAAAATCTCTAAGCCTTACTCCTTCAATAATCTAATTTTAAAATTAAACTATATAGAAATTGCTTCAATATAATTTAATCTATTTAATTAGTCCAAACACAACTCAACCAACTTGTACAAAAAATCTTAGGATAAAATTAAAAAAAAAATTAAAATTAACAAAAACAAAACTCTCAACCTATCACTTTATCTAACCAGAATTTAAAACTATGAGATTTTTTTTAATATAATTTAATTGATTTATTTGGTATAAAAGCAACTAGGTTGATTGATAAAAAAAATTTGAATATAAAATTAACAAAATTTTTTAATCTGACTCTTTAGTTAGCTTATATTTAATTTTAAATCAAGGAGGAGTTGATTCGATATTATCTAGCTAACTTCATCAATCCACACAAATCCGGAACAACCACTGAAAAAAATTGAAAAATAAACTAAAAAAAAAAAGAAAAAAAGAAAAAAACGATGAGAATACTTTATTGCAGTCAAGCATTGCAACTACTACCGAGTAAGTTTAGGTAATTATCTCGAACCATTTTTTTCAGTAAGATATTTTTCTAAGTCAGTTTCATGGGTGACACATGGCTGATGGCATGCACTTCCCTTTAACCAAGCAAGTTGGTGTATAATTAAGACTTAACAATGATAAAAGATAAGGAATATAATTTATCATTTATGGGCCAATGCCTCGTGATTTTATAAGTAAAATATTTCTATAAATTTGTTGTAACGATATATACTACCCTCTTAATTCATATATGACTATAATGTAGAGTATATTTAATATATATAGAACACAAGATATTTTAATTGTAAAATATACTAAAATAAATTAGTATTTTATTGTCAACTGCACAATCCAATCCATAGTAAAACATTAATTGCTTAGGTTTTTTTTTTTTTTTTCCTTCTTCTTCTTCTTTAAGCTATTTTTTTTATTTGTTTTTTTGTGTTTTCCAGGATTATTTTTTTTTGCTTATTTCTTTATTTTTTTTCTTTTAACAATTTTTTTTGTTTAATTTAGTTTTTAAATGTTAAGTTTTTTTTATTTAGTTATCAGACTTTCATGACGTATTTTTCGAGTCTAATGAGTTAACCTGATTTGATAAATTAACCCAGAATTTTTTTTCTTTTTAATTAATTTTTTTTCATTTAGTTTAGTTTGTTAATGTTAAATTTCTTTGTATTTAGATATCAGACTTTCATGATAAATATACAAGGTTTCGCGAGTTAACCTAGTTTTCACTGGTGAATCTAGTTAATTCTGAGTTGACCTGTTAATTTTTTTTTTCATAAATTTTTTTGTCTAATTTAGTTTGATAGTGTTAAATTTTTTTATTTTCTTATCAGACTTTCATGACACAGATCATGGGTTTAACGGGTTAACATGGTTTGATGAGTGAACCTGAATTTTTTTTTTCTTTTCTTTTTAATTAATTTTTTTCATTTAGTTCAGTTTGTTAACGTTCACTTTTTTTTATTTAGTTATCAGACATTCATGACACGAATCCCGGGTTTAACAGGTTAACCTGGTTTGACGAGTTAACCTGGAAAATTTTTTTTTTTGCTTTTTTATTATTATTTTTGGTTTAGTTTAGTTTGTTAATGTTAAATTTCTTTTTATTTAGTTACCAAACTTTCATAACACGGATTCCGAGTTTGACGGGTTAACCTGGTTTGACGAGTTAACCCAGTTAATTCTGGGTTAACCCATTAATTTGTTTTTTTCTATTTAGTTATCAAACTTTCACAATGCGAATCCAATGTTTGATGGGTTACCTAGTTTAGAGGGTTAACCCAGTTAATTCATATTTTTTTTCTTTTTCTTCATTAGTTTTTTCTTTGTTTTTTTCTTTTTAATTAATCTATTTAATTATCACACTTTTATGACACGATCCTACAGCCAGACTCACATCCAATGCTATTGGGTCTGGTATTGCAGCCAAACCCATTTAAATTTGAGTCATGCAAGTTTAATGTTATTATTAATATTATAAATATTACTCTTGGGTCAGGTGTTGCAACCAAACCTAAAACTCTTAGTTACAATTTTATAGAAAGATTTAACACTTTTAGATCTTAACTTTTTTTAAAATATAAAAAATAGTTGACCCGTGACATCACACGGGTTATATAACTAGTATATAGTCTATAAGTGATAAGATATCCTTGCAATTGGACTGATATTTTTTTCTTATCTATATATCTAATCTCTTGGAATATTATAGCTACATGTCACGAACAATGTCGTGATTCTTTTTGGGATATGATAATTCTATAAACAAGATCAACTTATCTCCGGTTTAATAATTTTTAAAAATATATTTAAATAATATTTTTTATATTTATATATTAAAATTAAAAATTAAAAAAAAACACTTAAAAAATCAATTTAATATTTTTTTATTAAAAAAATAATTTAAGAAACAAAAACTATGGTGATAATGGAGCGCATACACACATCAATAAAGAAATGACGCGTGTGCTTTCTATCTAATGAGCAAAGCTACGAGTTACTCCTTTGTAGGGTTTCCGATCCATAAAAGACGAAATGATCTTTTATTTATTTATTTATGCAAAGCAAAACTGGGGTACAATAAACTTTTGATATAATATAGAATTTAACAAGTGGCAACAAAAGGATAATTGTTGTCACCTGGAATAGAAACTCAGACGGCTTTGTCGCTCGATATATGATTGTATGAAAAAAAGGTATTTATCACCAAAATAGAGCCCTATCGAGTTTTATTTACAAATAAAAATAAATTTATAAATAAGGTATGATATTTATAATATCTATTTTTATTCATAGAATCATTAACATATAAACTATATTAATTTACAAGTCAATCTGATGATCCAATAACATGAGATTTATTAGATTTTATGTTAAACTAAGTTGAAAGTTGATTTGGTTAAGTTAACTTGGTACTAGTTTGTTATATAGATAAACAATTTTAATATTTAAAAAAAAAACAACTTAAAATTATATTGTTTTATTTAAAAAAAAAATTAAAACGATATTATTTTATATTTTATATTAATGTGATATAATCCAAGTAGAAACTCGTTATTTATCTTGACAAACATGGAGTGGTTGGATATGAAATGCCATATATATCTTGTTGCATATAGTAAGTAGAGAAGCCACGTCGAGGTTCACCAGGCACCAATTGTTAGACAATTCCAATGTGAAACGGCAAGCAACTTGCTCCCTCAATGAAATTAATTCCTACTTTCTTAAAAGTCTAAGTGGATCCCAACTACACTGCTGACTGAACAATTTCTTCGTCTAAATGAAACCTCCAAAACCTGAATTTTAACTTATTAGCAAGAGAGCTGAAAACGAGTCCCACATATCCACACATTCTAGCAGGATTGATTGGATTCTAAGCCAGCAAAAAAAATAAAAATTAGAGGATGTTTGGGAGTGTGGTTGCTTTTATTTTTTAAAGTGCTTTTCACTAAGAAAAGCATATCAATAATATTTTTTTATTTTTTAAAATTTATTTTTTAAATCAGCGATTTGAAAATATTAAAAACATATTAATTTAAAGAAAAAAAAATTTTAAAATTTTTCAGAAATGCTTTTGAAAAGCACTCTCAAACAGATCTAAATTGCAGCTGGGTTTAGGTTTGTTATTTTGATTTAATCATGTTTTTAATGTGATGATATTAAAAATAAATTTTAAAAAATAAAAAAAATATTATTTTAATATATTTTTAAATAAATAATATTTTTTTTAAAATAATAAATGTATGTACACCTATGCTAGATAGATTTATTCTGTGGCTAATCCTGTAAAGTTTAATTAGGTGTGATTTGATTGATTCATGACTAAGCTTGGAAATAGCTAACCCTAAGCCATGTTACCTAGCCGTAAAAGCCAAAAGAAGAAGAAGACGGCTATGATATTAAAGAATAAATTTCTTTATTCATGATGAGAATATCTCGAAGATATTTTTCTGACCACATTATATTATATTTAAACAATAAGTCTTTTTATATGTTTAATTCTAAAATTCGAACTTAATAAAGAAAGCAAACTATATTGACCAACTGATCTACCAACAATACAACATATGTCGATCCAGTCCAGCTTCAAAATGAGTTTGTAGTCAGTGAATTGCTATATAATCCTTGTACATTTAGCAAAATAATTTATTCATTTCCTTGATTTGAAAAAACCTAAAATTGATTTCTTATATTTTCATATTTAATTGTAACTTAATTTCTTTCATTGATTTTTCTTGACAATTTAATTATTGAGTATAGATTTATATTCTGAGTTGATAGATGTCTAGCTTGTTTTTGAAAAAACAGACTCTAACTCTTTGATATTTAAATTAATAAATATAAGATGAAAAAATAATGTAAGATAAGAGAAAAATAATTTATAAAGAATGCATAAAGCATGGAGTTTGTATAGCTTAGAACTTGTATGACCTTCAATGGCTAAGAGTAGCTATAGCTTTGTATTATTTGGAATAACGTTAGCTTTCTTACTTGATTTTAGGTGTATTTATATATCAAAATATTAAAAATATATATATTATCTTATAAAATTAAGTCACCATGAGTTATGTCATGCTTGTAATTTAATGAGGATAATGGTGATAATATTCTCCTAAAAAATAAATTAACTGTTTGTTGTTATGCCATGCATGCAAGGGCAAACCTACAACATGAGTTATAGATACCATGACAATTTAAATTCAAAATTTTCTTAAGATTTTTGGTCCGATTTTAATACCTCCCCACACTTTGGTCCGATTTTAATACCCTCAATTTTTAGTTAGCCTTCCTGGACTCGTAAAATTCATATATCATACAATTAGCACACGAAATCTTAATTTTCTAGTTATAAATATTAGTAACGGATGGTGTCATTGATGAAAAAAAAGTGTCCGCTCTATATAAAAACTGTTGTATTCTCGCTTAAAAAATAAATAGAAAGTTTATGTGCGTCTTATGAAAACTAACAAATACATAGAAACATATGTCAGACAAGATTGGACAGTCCAAGACAAGTTGGAGAACTTGCGACTAGGATTGTAGCAATTTAAGACTAAACAACTATGATTTCTAGCTATGTAGCAAGTTTGATCAACAAAATGTTAGTTGTTCAATGCATATATTATGTTTTTTTTTAAAAAAAAAATATTTATAATCTATATTCATTTGTTATAGGTTTTTTTTAACAACACCTTCTTAATCACTTATTTTTTAAAGTTCAATAGTCAAACTATTAAAATGTTATGGTTAACACCATTTCCATATAATCCTATCCATTTTCTTTTTTAAAGAATTTATCAATTAATTACCCTGTACATTTATACATTTAAGATCAAGGAAAAAATAACTCTGAGGGTGTCAATCAAACCGGACGCAATTAGCCCTTGGGATGTGTGTGAGGGTGTTTTGCTTTTTTAAAATAAAACATTTAGTGCTAGAAGACAAAGTTTAATCAATGTCTCTGTGCTGACAAAATAGGAAACAAACGAAACGATCACAAAACACAAAAATGTTTTGTCCACACGTGATGGGTCCAATCTATAACTTTGGTGCTCCACTGAGCACCCATCATTTCTCTGGACATGAAAACGATGACCAGCATTTTCATGGGATTTTCAGGTGTCAGGCATGGAGAGCTAATGGATGTGCACACAGTAAATCGATTGAAATACATCGACCTTCTTCTTCAAGTGTCATTTCTTGCTGTGATGGTTTCTGTCTCGACACGAACTCCTTTCATGGCTGCCACCATTCGTTTGTAGACAAGTACAACTCTATGTAGTACAACTCTATGTAGTACTAAAACTTAAAACACCAAAAATGTTTGTATGTACAATTGTATTGTCATTATTTCCTGTACTAAAAGTTATCCGTTTTTGAATTATTGTGTACTTTCTTGCAGTATATTGCGTGCTGGAGAAGTGTATTATTTTGAAATTTTTATTTTACTTAATTTGATTTTCTTGAATCCAAACTAACTTCTAACCATATTTACAAGGAGAAAGAATTGAATTAAAAAATAAAGGACTGAAATACACATCTTGAGTAACATTGGGTATGAGTTGAAACTTATACATGAAATATTTGCAAGTACAATTGTATTAAATACTAAAATTTAAAAATACAGATACAATTATATGTGTTAAAACCATAAACTTTCATGTCATGAAATAAATTCATGTGTCGGGATCGAACCCAATGAATATCTTAATTATGATTTGTCAATTTTTTTATTTTACATAACAACACACTATTCCAAGCTAAAAGTTTCATGCCAAAATTACAAATTCTCTTGTGATTTTTTTTTGATTTGGTAATTAATCCCAAAATATAGATATAATGATTAAAGATATTTGTTCTCTTCATTTGACTTTTAAAATTTCTAAATTTATATTTAAAAATATATTAAAATAAATTTTTTATTTTTAACATTAACATATTAAAATGATTAAAAAACCTATTAATTTTATATTTTTTCGAGGCAAACACATTTTTAAAACATATCCGAACATAATTTCAACAGTAAAAATAAACTGAAATTCTTTTAAATTTATTAAAGTCTAGGTTGATCTCAAGACATTTTAAGCAATGGACTCCTTTGTCAGCATAAGAATTTTAGAAATCAAACTTGAGGTCTATATATGTATTAAGTATCATAATTTCTACACCAAAAGGCGAGGGGACTTGAATATTTGTGAAAGATGACAAATTACAAAGCCTCAAACTTGTCAAAAGAAAAGGACAGTACAAACAAAGCAAAGCTCATAATGCTTGTCACTTCTTGCTTTTGTCAATGTCAACCAGTAAGAAACCAGCTGCTCTTAAAATGAACTTCCTCTCAATCCCTCACCCATCACTTCATGTTCACATCAAAAAGAATCCAAAAAATGCCTGGAAGAATGGGGCCATACAGAGGGGAGGGCAACAGGTATCCCCATTACCGACATCTTGATCCAAACCTGGGTGCAGCGCACCTCTTCTATTTTTTTAATATTAATTTCCTCGATTTTATCCAAACATTTAGTGTTTTGAATCATAGTTATCAGACCTGAGAGTGGACTCGATTAACAGCTGAGTCTCAGATTTCATGGGTCAATCCGGGTCTTCCTTCGAATTTCACTACATCATGTGATCTCAACGAACGAATGGTGGCAGCCATGGACGGAGTTCGTGTCGAGACAGAAACCATCAGAGCATGGAATGACACTTGAAGAAGAAGGTCGATGCACAGAGAAGGGTGTATTTCAATCGATCTACTGTGTGCACGTCCATTAGCTCTCCATGTCCGGCTCCTGAAAATGTCATGAAATTGCTGGTCCCAGAGAAATATAGAATTGCTGGTCATCGTTTTCATGTCCAGAGAAATGATGGGTGGGTTAGTGGAGCACCAAAGTTATAGCTAGATTGGACCCATCACGCATGGACACAACATTTTTGTGTTTGGTTTGTTTCCTATTTTGTCAATACAGAGACATTGATAAAACTTTGTCTTCTAGCACTAAAATTAACGAAAGTCTTTTTTTTTTTTTTTACCGACATCTTGGAAAACTTGGGTGCAACGCACCTGCTTCGCTGCATGTAAATAGTGAAGGAGGTGCTCTCTTTCTTTTCGTTTTTTCTTTTTTTAATTTTCATTCTTTTTAATATTTACTTGGTTTAAATTTTTATTTCATAAATTATTTTGGTTTGTTTTCTATAAAATTATTACAGTCTCAAATAAACATTTTAATATTTAATTTACGCTTGATTTTACAAGCGTTTATTTTTATTATTGTATAATTAAGTGAAAAATAGCCTTAAAAACAAAGTTTTTAAATTTAGTGGAGTCCATAATTTAGTTTTTAAAGTTTTTAAATAGATCTTGGATTTAACAAGTTAAGTCACGAAACTCGAATTGATTTAATATATTGTTGTCTTAATATTTATTAAAAAATTATTTTGAATTCTTTTTAAAAACCAAACCACACTTTTTAGAGGTTACTTAGGCTACCTTCGAACTTGCAAAGTCAAATGTGTTTGATTAGGGCAACTTTAAATTCAAACTAGATAATGAGTTGGGTTGGAAGATCTTTAAATTAACATGTTGGATCCAATTTAATAACAATGCCATATAATTCATGTGACCTGGACATTCCTTGTTTTACCTTTGATTTTTTTAGTTAAATATTTGCGTAGTGTAACACTATAAACTAGTTATATCTAAGTTGTTATTTTCTCTCTAACTTTGATAGTATTCTTTTGAATTTGAGTAAATGTGGATATGTCATCTAAGTTTTTATTTATATTCTTTTAATCTTTTATTTAGATGTCTTTAAAAAAACAAATTTATTTATCACCTCAAATGTAAAATCAAATGAGCAGATTATTTTTTTTTTTGCTAACTATGGATGTCCGGACCAACTTATATGTATCTTAACTAATTCTCTGAGATCTTGAAATTAACAATCATGCAAGTCTTAAGCGGCTCTGAGATTTATGATACTCAAATTAGTGACCTCTAGAGAAGCGGATTGTTTTTTTTTTTATTATTATTATTATTAACGTGGGTGTTCGAGCCAGCTTTACATACATCGACTAATTCCATGGATCCTAAAATTAACGACCATGTAAGCCTTTAATAGATCTAAGATTTATAAAACTCAAACAGATAAAAAATTAAATTTAGAATCCTAATAGATAAGCTATTGTTATTAATCGCATGGGCAGGTGTTAAAACAAGAATCAAAATTAAATTTTAAGAGGAGCCATATAAGAATGTTATCTTGACCGTCTGGATGTGGCCCACCTAGTATTATACCAAAGCATTTTCCCGTTACATTTTTGTCTGCAAAGACTAAGTCACCATAGGTGACAATCCCCTCCAGCTGTTTTTTTTTTTTTACTTGTCTTAAAAAAGCTCCATCCTTTTCACTTCTGTCTAGCTCTTGCACAATTTTGATACCTAACCTTTAGCACCTCCATCACCAATCGAATTCCCTCAACTCATCGGAGAAAAAATGTTTCCATTGTCAAGACTTTTCTTACGAAAATAACTCAGTGTCGGTTTATATTTTTTAAATAAAAACATCATTTTAATATTTTTTTAATAACTGAACTAAAATTACCCTGCAAGTGCAAACACAACCTAACACGGAGAGGGTTTTTTCCATAGAATTCTTCTTTCCTAATGTGGAAATTTAAGAAATTTCTCTTGTTTTTTTTTTTTTTGAAGTGGTTTTTTTCGTTTTTCCAGTCATAAAGTGTACATTCCTTACAACTAATTGGTAAAAGGAGAGAGTGTACATGCACTTCATTATTCTTTCTTTTCAAGGCATTATGGGTTGAAATTCTCTTGCATCTTTTCCAACTTTACACCCCAACTCCATATATATTCCTCCCATGAATTTTCTTCTAAAATAGAAAGTAATTTGACCTCAATAATGAACTTCACAACTACACTTGTGAAAGACAAGTCTCGAAATGGGCGTTGCTATTCCGAATCTTGCTTTCACTATAATAGTCTCTTGTAAAGTAGACCCAAGTTCCATGCATGAATTGCTGCTATACGAAAGCAAACTCTTTGGAGGTTAATTTGCGTGATATGCCCCCTCACTAAAATCTCCCTAAATCTTATTTTTTGGGTCTTTTTATCAATATATTTATGTATATTTGATAATAATATTTTTTAATTGATCCTGCAACGTATCATTTATTTATTTTATTGGGTCTTTTCATCCTTATTAATATTTGATAATAATAATAATAATAATAATAATTTTCAATTGTTTTTTTATTGGGTCTCTTCGTTCTATTCAGTTAATAAGTTTTTTAAATTTTTATGCATTCAAACATCATTTGATGTGATTTTATCTTTAGAAATTAGGGATCCAATTGAGAGAGTTTCTTACTATATATGTTGGAGATGATATTTAATGAGGTTTTCCCTTATTTGTTACACTTTGTGCTAAGCATGACCTGCATTGCTTGGATCAAATGCATGATTCTAGCTAGAACTTCTCCTTTTTTACACTCAACATTGCTTGAAGTCTTGCTTTCAGGTTCCATGTCATTGCTTCTGCAAAGCTGATCCTTTCTTCGCTTTATGATTTAATGTCTGCGGCCGAACTGCGGTCTTGAGTTTTTTTTAATTTTAAATAAATATTTTTATATATTTTAGATTATTTTGATGTATTAATATTAAAAATAATTTTTTTTAAAAAATAATTATTTTAATGTATTTTTAATTAAAAAATATTTTTAAAAGTAATATTTATCATAATTTTTAAATATATTTTTAAATGCGAGAAATAAACAAAAGATAGATTGGAAATTGAGAAATAATAATTATTTAAAATCAAATTGCAATGTGGAGGAATATATTGAAAGAGAATTTGAATAATTTGATCAAATTGGAATGCAGAATCTATCTACTCTTTCTTTTCTTTTACAGCTAATATTATTTTATTTTCCATCTCTTTTTTTTTTTTTTTTTTTTTGTCTTTTACAGGTTAAAATAATATATCTGTTTAGAAAATATCTTTTGATGATTGTTTTGCATTTCGAAGCGTGCACTTCTGTGGTTTTATACAGAAGCTCTGAGTGGGAGGAGGGCGCACGGGGGGTCGTACACTGTCATATGCTGCAAATACATCGATCAAATTAAACCATATTATATAGCATAAAAGTCACCACATTAACTCTTTCTTGGAGCCATCATGCTAGAAACCAACAAATCTCATTGGATCTTCCATTTTAATTAATTAACATATAAATTACATATTTTTTTTTTCTTTTCCCGTGAGTACCACATCTATGGCCTTTATGATAAGGTTGAAACTTGAAATGAAGAAACACTTAAATTCTCTCAAATTCAACGATAAATAAATTCTTTTTCTAGATATTTATAATCTCCATAATTAGAACTAATTAGTTTAACAGTTTGTGTTATGCTATAATTTAGATTAAGATTTTTTTTAATGTAAAAAAAAATATTCATGTCATATATAATTATTTTACGTTGTTATTAAATTCGTCTCAATGAATCAACCCTAAAATCCCCGATCAAACTTTTCATCCAATCTAAATTTAAAATTAAATTATACAAGATTTATCTTGACTCAACTAAGTTAACTTAAATGATTTAGAGGTGACATATGTGATTGGTAAATAAAATATGATGATGAAATTGAGGAAAACATGATAGGAAAAAAAAAAATCTTTCAACTCAACTTTTTGTCTAGCTCGAATTTAAAATTAAATTATGTGGGAGTTGCTTTAACAAGATTAGGTCGGCTTGCTTGGTAAAAAAAAATATAAGAAAAAATTTGAGAAAAAAATGAAATTAACAATAAAAAAAACCTTATAACCCTTTTTTTATGTGAGAATTATTTTGACATAATTTAATCTATAGTAACCTTGATAACTGTTGAATAAAAAAAGAGAATAAAAAAAAAAGCTAAAATAAAAAAAATGAGAGAAACAATAAAGAGAGAGAGAGAGTGCTTAATTAAACAATAATAAAAAAAGCTTTACATTTTATCTGCCTCGATGTGTACCGTCTAAGATCATATGATCGTAAGGAGTAATGTATAGATATGCCTTTTTTGGCATGCTTTACCCTGTTTGGATGTTATTAATTATTATCCTACACTATAAGCTCCAAAAATAATATTATTTTTAAATGTAACTTGCTGATGGGCAGTATTTAACTCAGTAGAAACTGAGTGCAACATATATATGGGATTCTCTTGACAATAATTTCTTAAATTATCCTCTTCTTCTTCGTTCCTAGATTATATTCTAACATTTGATTATATCATCCTTGATCACTGATAACCAATAATATTTGAGTAATTATGGATACGTAACACAATTATTCAAAAGATAATTATTTTAGGTTAAATTAACAAGTGGAGTATGAGGCATTACATGACGGAGGAGCTAGCCTTTATCATGCCTAGTTGAAGTTAATATACATAGGGCTCATGGTGAAAACTGTGTTTTCATGGCGGCAATAGACCTTTCTTTCATGCCCTAATTAAACCTTCAATGGATGGATGGGTAACTTTGCTTTTGATAACCACAAAAGGTTGAACTTAGAATTACTTTTTTTTATTTTAATAAAACTTGTGTATTGATTTTATTTTAGTTTCGTTCTCGAATCAGTTTTTGTGTGTTGAAATTGATTTTCTTGTTAATTTTTTTTATATAAAAAATTTATATTTAATTTGATTTTTCTATGAGATTCTTTTTTAATTATCTCCTTTTAGATCTTAAAATAAAATAATAACTAATAAAACAAATTCAACAACTCCCAAAAAATTTCATATGCATATTGTCATGATATATTATACTAGTTAATTTTAAAGTGATTAACAAATCATATAAATTTATTTAATAATTTGAATCATTTAAGTTTAATTTATAATTATTAGTTAATATGATTTTAAAATCTGACTCTTGATCTAGATCACAATTAAGAGCGTGAATCTCAAGAAAAAATATAATTTTTAATAAAAAACCTAAACATTATTATTTTAATAAAAATAAAAAAATTAATAATTAAATTAACTTGGACTAATCAAGGGTTTGCTAGATGAACATGTCGGTCATGGACGAGTTTAAAAGGAGTGCAAATGAGTGGTAGTTTACAAGCTTGAAAGAAAATACCTACTCCCATTACTCTAAACTAAAAATAGAAAAAGAATAATAGTAATATTAAAAAAAAAAAACCTATCTTTGTTGAGCAACGATAATTTTTAACTACAACTAGAGACGCCTTGTTTGTAGTGGTATCTTCGGTTGACCGTTTTTTGCCTAACTTTCTTCTCTAGGTTTGGATCTAGGCTGACTTGAAAACGATTCCATTAGGTGAAATCCTATGGGCTAGCGTAAAAGAATTCTGCCAAATGTTTCAAGATTTTATAATTATTATATTTTACACTCATCAAAATCATTAAAATATAAATTATAATTTTTTAAAATATGAAGGGTAAATGTTAAAACGACTAAATTATAGAATGATCATGGCAGTGTTTTTAAGAAATAAAAACTCAAAACTTTAAAATCACGGGACAACAAAATCATCCTTTCAATATTAATTGCACCAATTCATCTAACAAGTGGGTGTGTGTTCTATATAGTTATTTTGTGCTTGAATTCAATAAGAAGTTACAGGGGGGGAATTTTTCTTGAATATTAACCAGATAATTTGACTATAGGTCTTGAAAAAAAACATTGATATATGGATATGGATGAACACACCTTGGTCTATAATATATAATTATACAATTTGAATTCCAAGGAAAAAAGAAGAAGCATAACATTACAAATGTAGAGGTCTTATCACTAGATAAATCAAGAGAGGGAATTGTTCAAAAGTTTCGAACTCCACACTCCAAGTTATCACCATTTACCACTCATTTTTAAATTTTATACGGCACAACAAGAGACCTAATTAAGATACATCATATGTTTGCAAAAATATTTTTATTTTTTAATAAGTTCAAAGTTTCCTTAAACGTTTCAAGGATTAGTTCTTAAACCTGGTTTAGAAACTGATTTAAAAATAAATATGAGTCATTGAATATTAAGTTAATTAGCAAATTATTAGATCTATTATTTTTATTAAAATGCAAACATAATTATTTTTTAAAAGATATAAACTTGTTTAAGTTTGGACCGGGTTAATATTTTGTATTAAAAACTTAATTCATATAAGATTGTAAATACTGAAATTTTTGGATTTATTTTTTGGATTGGGTTTGATTTAATAACTATATTACAAAAACTTCTATTATTCTTGATGAAAAACATACTATGAGGACTACAGCTAAACTCTGTTGTTTTTGGTTTTAAATTTGCACTTGTTCTTTCAGCATTCAAATCCTACCGACAAGCAACAACAAAAATTGAAGAATTCCGATACATTATTGTACAGTCTAAATATAAAATAGTATTTGAAACAATTAAATTAATATACCTTTTCATTCAACTTGCATATTTGATAATCATAAACCATAAGCTTGCATGAATATAAATACTAAGGTAGTGTTTGACTGTGCGTTTCAACCTGCGTTTCGCTAAATTTTGAATTTTGTTTTTTGCTAAAATTGAGTGCGGTTTGTACTTTTTGGATCGTTTTGATATGCTGATGTTAAAAATAATTTAAAAAATAAAAAAAATCATTGGCATGTATTTCGACACGAAAAGTTATTTGAAAAGCAACCGCTACCACACTACCAAACGAGCTCTAATCATGGGCAAAATTATTTAGCATTCGAAAATTCTTTTCCCATTAAATCCTATATTACGTATCCCGTTGTTTGTCATAAACTACCTGAATTTGTAACAATGAATTATAATAACTTAAAAATATACACTTAGATTGAAGAAAGAAGAGCAAAAGAGAGTAATTTTACGATGCTCAATAAATAATTAGGACCTATTTGATGTACAAAAAATAAAAATAAAATTAGGTTGTTTGGGGTTACTAGTGTTAGGCCCAATGACCAACCCTCTTGGTTACCTTAAGCTTAGCCTGACCTGATCAACTAGACCTTCTGGTCGGCCTGGCTTTGCCTAGCAACCAACATAAGTTTTTTTTTTCTTTTTTTTTTTCACATTTATTTTTTCCAACATTAACAATTTTAATGCGGAACACATAATTTTTATGTCTAGTCTCACGCATACAAACCTTTTTGCAAGATACACATTATTTTTTTATCACCAATAACTATATTTTTGTCATTTTAGTCAATATGAACACCTATGAAAATAAATATGTTTCATCACACAAACATAATACATTATGAATTTGAGATAACACAAGAAAGGAAAGTGGAACAAAAAATGAATCTAAGAGCTTAACAATAAAATGTCAAATTATGAATTTGAAAAAAAAAAATTCAATAACGGCTTACCTTGTTGGAAGGAAACCATGAAAAAATAATAAAGTAAAATATACAATCGTAAAACAATTAAAAATCTAAACAAAGAAAACCAAATATGGTATTAAAACAAAATGAAAGAGACCAAATCTGATTAAAAACAAATGCAATAAAATTAGAAGGGATGAACTTGCAAATAAATAATAATCAAGAAAAGTATAAAACATAGAAATAGAGAAATCAAAAGTAAAGGGACCAAATTGGATTAAAAAATTTAAATTGAATAAAATGCTCAAAGATCAAAAAGCATCAAAAGCTAAATAAATAGTGATAAAAAAGGATTAAAATCAATCAAATCACAAATCGGAGGATATAATTTTTATTTTTTTTAAGGTTAGGTGCGAAGTTTTAGGGAATGAGAGAGAGAAGAGAGGAGAAAGAAAAAAATCACACCATAACCCAACTAAACTTTCTCTGCTAGCACGCGTCACATTGCTGCTCTTAACGTAGTTGCAAAAGTAAGTTTTCGGTAATAAAAAAAAACTTTACACACCATCTAAATGTCACAGCGGCCATCATAAGCTTATGCTTATGTTATATGCATTAACAACTTTTTCATAATAATATTTAATAACATAAAATTATTAAATAACTATTAACTAGACCAAACAATAGCAACAAAACCAAAAGAAAAAGAGCAAGATATTCTTGAAACTAACCTTATTTTTGGTGGATTCTAAAGGTAGTTTTGAAGTTTCATTGTTTTTTTAAAGGAAAAGATGTAGAATCCCCCCTACATGTTCATTTTATTTTTCTTTCAAGGAGTATGATCATAACTTAATTGTGTAAATTTTTTGGAAATGACAGAGAAGTTCTCTTACGAAAGCCTTACATTTTTTTGCTCTTAAGCGTAAAACAATTATTTAACTCTATTAAAAGAAGGTTACTAAATTAAATTGCATTCAATTAATTTTGTAATGACTAATACATTATTTTAAAAGAATATTTAAAAATATAATAATGATTGCTTTTTTATTTAGAAATACATCAAAATAAAATTTTTTATTTTTAAAAAAATTATATTTAACATCAACATATCAAAATAATTTAAAAACATACGAAACAAATAATTTGAAGCAAAGAAAAAAATAAAATAAAATAATTTTTTTAAAAAATATTTTTAAAATATAAAAATAAATAGGTTGGAAAAGATAATTGTGTCCCTAATTACCAGCCTAACTATGTTTTCTATAAGAATAAAACTGTAAAAATACCATTTCAATAAATAGAAATATATGTCTAGCGACGCAGTAAATCATTAATATCTTTTTGTAATGTCGTTTTACACATTGTCTTTATTCTCAAACCTACTATATCCTACATCATCTATTTTGATTTTGTATTTTAAGAAATTAATTATTAATTCCCCATCCATATGATTATTATTTTTATATATATATATATATATATATATATATATATATATATATATATACACACACATATATATTCCTTTTCCTTCTTGTCTTAAATCAAAGGCCAAAACAGGACCATTCTCTCTCTCTCTCTCTCTCTCTCTCTCTCTGTGTTGCATTTTGTCTGCCTGCTTTTCAGCAGTCCTAAGCGAGCTAGTGTTGTGTTTTTAGGTTACTCTGTTTTGCAAGAGGTGATTTCTACCTTTTGCTCTGTTTCTTCTCTGTTTCAAGATTTGGAAAAACAGAGTGATTGCAATTTTAGACAAAAATGTATGCAGAGACGTGGCTATTGTTTCCCTATATGCAGGATTTCTCTCAAGATATTCAACAACTTGAAGAGTATTGCAAGTGCCAAAAGACCAATGCTTCAATGGTACTCTATTTTCTCTTTGTTTTACTTGTTTTTTTTTGCACTTATATGCCTCTTTCACGGTGTGTTTTGGCTCTCTTCTCTTTGTCTATTTGAGTGATCTGCATTAATTTGATCCGTTCCGAACTGGGCTTTGGTTGTTTTAGAGTTTCGAGCTTTCGTTTTTGTGTACTTCGATTTGGTGTTTGCTTTCTGCTCTAACCTGCTCTGTCTGGTTTCTGAGAAAATGGGGTGCATCGGTAGGAAATATCTATGTTTTTCTATGGAAACCCAATTTAAAGTTCATATTTTTCTTGGTTCTTTGTGAAACTTCATATTGAAAGTTCAAAGTCTCGATCTCGAGGACTTGATTTTTTCAGTGGAACTTGTCTTCTTGATGTTTGTGTCTATTACTCCTCTGTTTGGTTGTTGAGAACATGGAGGAAAATACTGATTTTTTTTTTAAGCTTTGTCTTTTATGCTAGTGGGTTTGTGCTTATTTAGACAAGTATGAATGTCTTTAGGTTTTGTTCTCCACCTTTACTAAGCAACCAAATAGAGCTAAAATGGAAACAATAACTGTTTTCTCTTTACATGTTGAATCCAGAACATAAAGCAAAAGAAAGACTACAAAAGGGAAAATGATTTCATAGTTTCAAAGAACGTGTTCTCTAAACTTTCTTCTATTTTCTCGCTCCAATTGTGTGATGGTGAACCAATACTTAGATTTTTGTTGGCATTTTGATTCACTAACTAAGAGAGTTAAAATATGAAAAAAGTCTTGTTTTATTTTTTTAGCATAAAGAAGGGGAAAAAGTTTGGAAAGTGGAGAAAGAGAAAGCATTCTCCACCTCTAATTTTTTTAATTTTTTTTTGCTGACTTTCTCTTTCTGTTGGATGTTGAAATAGAACTTGGATAAAGGAGGTTAAAAGAAAATTAGCCTTGAAAGAGTTTCATTAGACCTTTGCTTTTGCTAAAAGTGGTTGATATTTATGCAAATAAGTTTGTGATATTTGAGTCATAGGTGTTCAGCCATTTAAAGGATCTTTACTTAGGTTGAGCTGTTTAGTGTTCTTCTCATAAAGAAATCACTTAATCTGTCTTGAAAATTTGGTCTTAACAAGTTACAATGTGGACTCCTCTTTTGCTCTTTTCTTTGGAGGAATTCTTGAACCCTAATTATAGGATTTGTTGGATTTGTCTCTCATTTTGTTATTTCACTCAAAGAAGTCTCAATTTGGTTCAGTGGTTTAATCTCAACAAATTTAAAAGAACTTTTGCATCACAAACTAAAACAATACATGCAAGAACAACATAAATTTGGTTTGTTTTCAAGAATTGGTGAGAATTGTGATTTTAACATATATTTATGGGTTTATTTAGGAAAATTAACACATTCAACTCTACTGAAAGGCCATGATTACATGGTTTCTTATTTGGTTATTGAAATTTTCAACTAAACAAAAAGCAACTAAAAACAGAATAGTTCTGATACAAAGGTGAAAAAACTAAGCATTCAAAGATACAAACTAGAAAATAACAAAGAAAAGCCAATCAACAAAATTCAATAAATAAAATCTCAGAAAACTTTGAATTGTGTATGGTTTTTGGAATTAATCAAGTGATTCATCACTTTAACATATTTTTAAAAATCTGTAGGATTTCCTCGAAAATGCATGTTTACAGCTTCTGTATCTATGTTCTTGTGCATGTCTATTTACTGATGTATAGACGTGTTCTCATATCAGCACTTTTACCAGATTGAGCTGTAACATATAACAAGACTTTATTTTCAACCTATTTAAGAATACCTTAAGACTGAGGCTAACATAATTGGTGAAGTGTTAGATCAATATTTACTCTATACCTAATTTTCCTATTTCATCTTGTTTGTTGCTGACAACCTTGTCTAATGTAGAGCAACCTACTTCAGACCACCATATCAGAATATGATCTGGGAGGCGAGGGGGATCTGTTCAAAGCACCTGAACCAATCATTGAAGAGCCACTTGTGGTCATTGATCCCATGACAGCAGCCATTTCAATGATCTCCTGTGGGGAAGAAGTCATTTCTTCACAAGGATTTAAGGCGGCAGATATTGAATCCATTCAAAATGAGCAGCTTCTGAATGAGGTTTTCTATGAATGCAAGAAGGACATCCTGGAAAAAGAAGCCATGGAAACACCATCACTTGCAGAGCTTCTGGATATCAAGATTCCTATTGTGAGGACTGATGAAAACAACATTCAAGAAAACAAATTGCTCCCTGATGCTGCACTATTAAAAAGTGTCAGCTCAGGATGTTTGAGGTCAGTGGAGTGGCTGCATGGTGCTGCAGTGAAGCCAAGTTTTCTGGATTTCCCTGGAATTGATTTTGAAAATGCTTATGGAATGAGGAGAGCATACAGCGAAGGAGACATAAAGGTTAGATCAAATCCATTATGGTACTTCTGTGTGTATTTGATTATAGGCCTTTATTGCACTTTTGAACGATTTTCTCTTCTGCTTAGATCCTCCTTGTATGTGGCAGAAAACATAGACCTTTACCTGAAAAGAATCATATCTTGGCAGTTAACTCTGCACAAGGATTCTCTGTGTGCTTGTGGTGCTTTTTTATTGTTTCTGAAAAAAATGTAGTCATAAGTTCTGATATTGTTGCAAGCCAAGCCACTGACATGAATCACTTCGAACTCCCAGCTTTTCTTTATTAGTATTGTTCCATAATGTTGCTGCTTCTGTTAGCCCTTCCAGTTGGACAGATAACTGACACCTTTCTCTTGGTGCCTTTATCAAGAATTCAATCAAATTTTTTCCCACGTAAAATTGAACTGTAGATGAAGAACGACAATATCCACTACTTCCAAAGCAGAATCTGTTGCTTTTATTTTCAGTTTTAGTTCTATTTTCCTTTATCATTTCTCTCGGATAATCCACCAGATTCCAGTGGAACATTTCTATGCAATTCAGCACCAAGCATGAATATGCTCAATAATGAATTAAGTCTACGGACTGAGAATTGTTTAGATGCTTCTGGCCATTTGCACAGGATGGGGCTGAGTCATTGATACTGAGTTTTTATGACAGACACTTGGTAACGGTAATACGAGCCTTATCCATTCTACTCTTGACCGACCATTGATTATCAACAACTGCTCTGCTGAGGACCGCCGGCAAAAGCTTTCAAGGTACAGGAATAAGAAGACAAAGAGGAACTTTGGCAGGAAAATAAAGGTAAATAATTAAGTATTATTGTTGATTTGTTGTATATTTACTTTCTGACTTGCCTGAACTTCAAATAAGAGTACCAGCCCCGTGAAAATTCAGTCACTCATTGCCTGCGTTTTAAAATCAAAGGGGTCTGCTTATAAAAGGCATCAAAACTTGCATAACTCAGATCATACTTGGTGAGATGTATCCATTCCTGATTTTCCACACTGGATTCAACTCACAATATGTTTGTTTCAGTATGCTTGCAGGAAGGCTCTTGCAGACTCTCAACCAAGGATCCGAGGAAGGTTTGCAAAGACTGAAGAATGCGATGTTTCCAAGAGGCAATAACTACCAACTAATTCATGAAAAGGAAAAAAGAAAGTAGAAGCGAAATACTCCCATGCAGCAATGGAAGAAATGAGTAATAGCATAAGCCTGGAAAATAGATTTTGGCAGAAAACTAAGCAACTATTGTTAAATAAACTAGACCCCCAACTCGCGCAACGTAGTTGATCTCTTATATGCTGTAATAACCTCCTCAGTAGAACAAAATGGCCAAGCAGTGCTGTACATAGGGTTGTGTTGAATAAGTTGAGGAAGCAAGAAAGGGTCGTAGCTGTTCATATATCTTATGAAATGAAAATATTATATTCCCTCTACTGTTGCTTCCACTATATTTGTTATGGTGTCCAAACTATTCTAATCATCATTGCTCCATGATATTTAGAAATGGAAACGTTCCATTTCATTATTTGTGTTTGATGAATCGATTTCATGTCTTCTCCCTATGTCCTTACTAAGGTTGAGAAGGAAACGAGCACGCTGGCGATCCATGCATGTCCCTGTTAATATTTCAGTCTATGCTATCCTTGTCTTTGAACCGTCAAACACGATGAGAACAGAAAGAAGCTGGAAATGGATTGCCTGCAGAGAACTCTGAAGCTAACAAAAAGATAAGCGAGAACAGAAAGAAGACAGAAAGGGCATAAAACATACAGGAATACATACATCCCAGTGGGATAATCAAGGAGAGCTTAGAAAGCAGTACCGAAATGAGTGGAAGAAGCACAGGAGCAGACCATAACTTGAAGGACTTCATATAGCCATGGATGGATCCAGCTTGTGGGCAATGTGAGCACTTGCCTAAACTGCCAAAGTAGATAAATAAATTAAATGAAGTATGTATCATGTAGAAACCGGTAATGGTTTCAACGAATAGAAAAATTAAGAAAAACTTAAAAATAGATGCGTTTTGAGAATGAAAAAAACAATCCCGAGGAATTATAATGGAAATCAGAAAAAAAGTTAAGAAAGAATTGTGTTAAAGAATATAGATAGAAATCTAGGTTAAAATTTAGTAATGTTACCGTAAAACTATAAGAAGTATATGAAGAAAACAAATGATACAAATAAAAAATTAATATATTTTGAAATAAAAAAATGGTTATGAGAACTTAATAAAATAACTGATAGGGTCGTTAATGATATTTTTATAAATAAACTAGAAAACTAGAAATTTAACTTCTCCTTGCTTGTTAAATTGCTAAATTGCTGGCTAGATCTGAAAAAAATTAGAAGAAAAAAAAAATTGAGAGCTTACTCACTAAAACTTTGGAGAGTAACACATATTTAAAGAAAGATAGATATTGAAACAAATGGCCTTCCTGTGTTTGCAGGTTCTTTATCTCCAACTTGGCGTGGCATAGTATTTGCAATTTCCTTAAATCACAGCATAACTGCTCCCATCCAATCCAATGTTGGATTCAAGGTGGGTGATGGGAGAAACATCAGGTTTTGGTCTGATTCTTGGTTAGGCTATATAGCCCCTCTCCAGTTCATGTTTCCTAGGCTCTACAACCTCTCCCTGCAACAATCTTTAAGCGTTGCAGAAGTTCATAACCCAACAGATAACTCAATCAATCTTTCTTGGAGAAACCCCTTCGATTCTAAGAACTCTGCATGTGTGAAAGCTTGATAACAGAAGTGGAACGTGGCCTAGTCTTTTCTGATGGTGAAGACAACAAGATTTGAAAACACCATAGCTCCAACAATTACACAGTCTCCTCTAGGTGCCATCTCTTTGACGGTTTTAATGTTTCAGGACATCTTCACTCCCCTGCTTTGCTTTGGAAATGGTTTGTGCCTCCAAAAATAGATGTGTTCATATGGCTTCTTTTCAATGGCAGTGTCTGCACAAAGGGTTTCTTAGCTGAGAGGAGAATCATCAATTATGAGGAAGCTTTTTGTCCTTTCTCTTGCAAGGAGATTGAGACTATACATCATCTCTTCCATCTTTGTCCAAAATCATGGTCTCTTTGGGGCAGACTATTTAGTTGGTTTGGGTGTGTAGGTTGTCTGCCAAAAGACCCATATCATAACCTTCAGGAATGGTCCAACATGGTAGAAGGAAAATTTCAGCGTCAGGCAATTACCCTTCTCTGTAAAGGATTATACTGGTAAATTTGGATAGCACGCAACCACATGATTTTGACAACAAAATTTCAGACTGGGATGTGATTTTTGACCTCACCTTTCATCGGTTGGCCTTTTGGTTGAAGTCCTTTGTTAAAAATTTCAGCTATACAGGCTCTGATCTTTATAGGAATCCTGAATGTATCATGAACTGGACTAAATAGTCAGGTCTATAGATTCCTTGTTTTCTTAATTTTTTTAATTCCCCATGTAATCTTTCTTAGCAGCCTTCATCTCCTTAATGGGGATGTATTATTTATAATATTCTCGATTACTATATATAAAAAAGATATTGAATGAGTGAGTATTGAACACATCTAACTCAAGAATCAAGGGGAAAATCTAGTAAAGGAAAACAAGTAATGAGAGAAAACTCATGACATTAAGAGGAAAAAAGAAAAGCATAAAAATTCGATTGGTTAACATTCGAAGTTCATACTATTATCAAGTAAGACATTATAAACTCGAAGTAAAGGTTTGAACAAAATTTATGCAAAAATCTTAAAATTTGAATTAGGATTCTTAAATGTTAAAGTGGGAAAAAGTGAAATTGTGATGTAATTGGGATGAAATAAGATGTAAATTACTCTAAATAAAGTATAATTGAAGAAAAAAATTGAGTGTTCATGATGAAAGTAGGGCTGATGTGTTGATGAAGATCAAAATGAATTTAATTTTGTTGTTTAGTTGTAGTTGAATTTTCAATGTAGTTTGAAAACAAAATACGAGTAATTGATGAAATAAATAACTTATGGTTATGTGTTAGTTGGTTAAAATAAATAATTTATGGTTAGTTATGAGAATGATTTGTTGTATGATTGTTTGGTTATTTATATTGAATTTTTTTTTTTAAAGTATGATAATGAGAAGATTCTACAATGTTTTCAACCTGTGAAGTCTTGTAGAGAGCAATTGTGAATTACAAAAAAATTGAATTTTATGGAGTCATTTTCTTTTATAATAAATGTAAATTTTTGAATTTTACATCCAAAACTTATAATTTTTGGATTTTTTGAATCGTAATTAATTACTTATATACTTATATTATTTTGCACCTGCTGAAATTGGATATCCGTCCCTGGTCATAGCATTTAATAATTTCAGTAAAATCTGTCATGCATGAGCATAAACTATACAAGAATTTGCATTCTATAATAAAATGTAAAACTAGTTATAGCTGAAATAAGCAGTTACAGATCCTTTTAATATTCCTGCATGCTTCAAGTCTCAAGCATGGGAAGCAAAAGCTGAATCACCATAAAAAGATTGATCTTTTGTTTGTTTGCTCCTTCTCGTAGATGCCCTCCTGTCCTGTAAACTCTCTTTTCATTCAGTCACTATCGTTCTTAATAGTGCTGTTTTGAATATAAATTTTACTCGATTACTATATATAAAAAAAAACCATCAAATGATTGATCCTGAACACAAGAAAGAAAGCGAGGAGGCTGGAGGATGTTTTACATTCTGACAAGGATTTACTCACAAATCAAATTCTATCCTGACAAGATTTTACATCAAGTACAATGCCCTCCCTCTTGTCTTTATAAATACTCCTGCAGGCTCAAACACAGGAAGCAAAAGCTTAGTCACCATGGAAAACATTGATTCTTCAACGTCCAGAGTCGAAGAACGCATGAAAGAAAGCGGGGAGGAGGTGGATGTTTTGTTTGTGACTGAAAAGGATTTGAAGGATGGAAATATCGATATGGATGCTGAGGTGACTGGCTTTGATGCTTTAGTGGCGGTTTGCCATATTGCTCACAAGAAACTCAAGCAAAAGAAGAGGGAGGAGAAACAGAAAGTGGATGCAATATTGGGGGATGGAAAGATAGACGGGCCGGTGAGGGAGAAAGCTGTTCAAAAGCCTGCTGATTACTTTGAATTAAAGAAGAAAGAAAGGTTTGCGGGAGAGAAGCTCCTCAGTTCTGCTACCAAGAGCGGTGGGACAAGTAACGGGGGAGGAATATTGAGGCGGAGATTTAATAAGGTGAATGAGCCTATGTCCGACCAGGTTCATGGTGGCTTTACTACTAGGAAGAGAACTTCTGAGGAGAGGCCTTCTTGTTCTACGGAGAGCTATAAAAGGAATGGTTTTAGACAAGGAATTATGACGGGGGATTTGATAAGAACATTAAAATTCTGAAAAGAAAACTTAAAAGATAATTCAATGTTATATACTCGGTTAAAAAATGATTTGTATATTCAATAAAAATAAATAAATATTCTTTTAATTCAAGCAAATATTTAAATTTATTTAAACAAGAAATAGATATAAAAAAGATTAAATTAATTATAAAAGCCCCAACTAATTTCTTAATGTCAATCAAATTAAATATTAAAAAACAATTTTTATATTCGGTGATGAAAGCCTTAAGAGCAATAAATAAATAAATAAATCAAGTATTTTAAACTACCGTTAAAAAACTTAATGATTTTTACTTGTCTTATTCTTTTAACTTAAAAGTTAAATCAACCTAATTCATTTATTTTTCTTCCTTCTTGATTCAAATCAACTATTACGGATAGCAAAATTCACATAAAAAAAAAATATTTACCGCATAAACCATTCAAAAAGCTTGAATGAAAACAATAGCTTACGTATTGAATTCAGGCAAAATAAATACTTGAATGTTTAGAAATAAAGTTATAAACATCCCTTCTCACAATCTAAAACAATAATGGAACAAAACTCCTCTAAACCGAAAGCCAAAGTTTACTTCATAACTACTGCAAAATTAACAAAAAATAAAGAGAAAAGAATGTTTTCGAGAAGAAGAAGAGGGGTTGTTTCTGTCATGATTTGCTTCCTTTATTCTGTTCCTCAATTGCTGTCTTTTGTTAGGATTCTTCTTTTGATTAGGGGTACTTAATATTACTTAATTCATTCTTCTTTATTTGGTCATTAAAATTGGTCAAATCCCTCAGAATTTGTGTTCAAAAC
This sequence comes from Populus tomentosa, assembly GCA_018804465.1. Classification (NCBI taxonomy): domain Eukaryota; kingdom Viridiplantae; phylum Streptophyta; class Magnoliopsida; order Malpighiales; family Salicaceae; genus Populus; species Populus tomentosa. Next base: position 980,964 of record CM031997.1, read on the forward strand.
TGACTTTGTTGTTGTCACAACTCTGTTGTAATTTAGACTTTGCTGCAACTTATACTTTGTTTTTGACTTAGTTTCTCAAAATATCCGACCATTCCAGTTGTATTTTTTCATTTATAGAGTGCTAAAGGCTTGATTTTTACATTTCTTGGATCCTAAGACCCACTGTTTCTATATCAGACTCTTAGCTGTAGTAAAATGCTCGTCACCATTAGTTTTCTCATTAGATCAGGAGATGAATCTCTTCCTTCAGATTGCGTCTGTATTTTTGCCTTCAAAACAATTTTATTTGACTTGGAATCCTTCATAAAAGTTGTAGTCCTGGATGTGTATATGATTTTCGGCTTTTGAATCGCATGAATTTGATATTCGAGGCTCAAGATATGCATATTTGAATCTATATTATAAAAACATATAATTTTGCTACAAGTAGTATTTCAATCTGATTTTACAGATTTGATTAGAGGTCCAAACAAATTTAGATTTATGCTCATAACACCTTTCTAGAAAACTTAATATGTATACTTTAATTTTCATTCATCCCATATTCACAATTTAAAATTATAACATGATGAAAAACTAGTCACAAATAGCAAGGTCCGAAACATAAAATATATAAATTTTTATCTTTTAACAATTAACTCATAAAATTTTTTGGACATGCCAAACTCATAAATAACTTCAAATTAGTTCAAATAAACTCAAAACACATTAACACACACACACATATATTTTGCACTTGTAAATATATATAACATCCACATACATGCATGCATGCATGCATGCAATAATAATAATGATAATAATTTTCCAAAAACTTTTTAGTTACTAAAGAGTCAATTCTAGAAAAAGCTGAAGAGAGAGGAATTAATCCAGAACAAAATTAGGCTATAACGTCTGACATAAACTGTGTCTCGTTTCTTTCACCCCTGTATCGATCATTTGATCTTATATCACTACATGTAAACTACTTCTAGCTAGTTGATGTAATCACTGAAAGCCTTAATATTGCAAGGGCATTGCCTTATTCTTCTTCTTCCGAAGACTCTGAGGAAGGAAGGTCGTGGTACAGATCAGCTGAAAAAATAATAAAACACATCTAATCAAAACCTGGAGGCTGACAGAAACTGTAAGAACAAAAGAGGACGGCTATTATTTGCCCTTGGGACTAGTTTCTCGAGAATCAAACAAGGTAACAGAAGATAAAATTCTGGTTAATAATATTAAAGAACATGGAATAGTTTACAAAGAATTTTGTTTATATATATATATATATTTACATAGATTTTAACATAGAAGAGAACCATGAATAGTTTCAAAATATACATAAGGAGTTCATCTCACCGTTTCCACTTGTCAACTGATCACTGGAGCCAGGCCCTCGCTGCTCCATGAAATTTTGCCCTCGTTTCCTCGTTGAAGTTTGCCCATCTGTTTTTGCACTAAAGTGTGAAATCAGTGTTCGATCAATGTTTGCGACTGATGGTATTCTGTCCGTCAACACACTTCAATAACCAGAAGAGCAGTAAAATTACTAGAGCATAAGATTTCCAACAACTTCTGCTATAACATTTCGATAATTTGAAAATTCTTTAATCTGCACCAGTTCAAGAAGATTTATGTATCTATAGAACAGAATTCAGAGTAGCGTGCCCTGAAATATATGGGAACAAGGGTATGATGAATGAGCCGTCCTTGGAGCAAATTTGTAAGATCATCTCCAATATAAATCACTCAAAATTAACATAAAAGAAGAGGACAAAATTATTTTGATGAGGAAGACTCACCCTCTCCTGTGATTAATCATCTTTGCTGGGGAGGGTAGAGATACGGTGTAATTTGATTACCACCAAAAACAAAATCTGATAAATCTTGATTCGTCCCCAACTTTCTAAACGAATCAGATGCATTGCTTCCCATCACCATCCTTCAACGAACAGAAGAGCAGTTATAAGCTTACGGCAGATTAAACAAAAGCTTTGCAAAATTTGTTATCGGTATGCATGTTAGGTTTCAATCCCAGTAGATAAAGAGTTATGCTTACATAAACATACATAAGCAATAGTTTATAAAGATTACACCAAAAAGAAAAAAATCTTAATGCGCAAATAAATATAATAATTAGTGGCTAATTTGAATTAAGGCTAATATCCCCTTTAAGTGTTCAACCAAGCCCCATATCCGTAGAGCTTTAACGGTGATCACGAAGAATCCAAATCCCATGTGAAGTCTAATCAATCCCTTCAATAGAGGAACAAATCTAGGATTAATGAGACATGGGAATCAATTTTATTTATTTACTTTTTTTGTATAAGAAAGTGGAAATAATTAAAACATACATATCAGGTCATATATTAGTTAATATATAATTAATCACTTCTTCTTAAGGATTGGACTTTGACATTTCTCTAGGAAAGAAGATCGAACTTGAAACAGACTAGGAGAGCTAAGTTCCTATCTTTGGAAGTTAAAATATTCAAACATAATGATTAATTAATCAATTTCGGATTTTTCCCTTTTCTGATTATTGATTCTTTTTATTTTATTTTTTAAATAAATAATTAATTGCATGTTTTATTTTACTTCTAATCGATCAAAATCAAACGCATACATACAATGTATTTAAAACTCAAAATCGAAATACTCACATTATATTACATGTTAAATTAAAATATTTCTACAATTATGATCGGCTATTTCTTTCTTTTATTTTTTTCATTCATCTGGACTTGTCGAATTATATATTTTATAGATTTACCCACGAGAATGCTATACGACGACGTGACAAGAGCAGGATGGTCGTTAGCAGTTGTAACAGAAATCCCAACAGGAAAGGGTTTTGGTTTCCACTTGAAACGAAACTCTTTTCTTCTCCCTTTCCGTTATGGTTTCTACCTTGACGACTGTAAAAGCTTCATAATATTCTGACAAGGATTTACTCACAAATCAAACTCTATCCTGACAAGATTTTACATCAAGTACAATGCCCTCCCTCTTGTCTTTATAAATACTCCTGCAGGCTTCAAGGCTCCAACACAGGAAGCAAAAGCTTAGTCACCATGAAAAACATTGATTCTTCAACGTCCAGAGTCCAAGAGCGCAAGAAAGAAAGCGAGGAGGAGGTGGATGTTTTGTTTGTGACCGAAAAGGATTTGAAGGATGGAAATATCGATATGGATGCTACCGGCTTTGATGCTTTAGTGGCGGTTTGCCATGTTGCTTACAAGAAACTCAAGCAAAAGAAGAGGGAGGAGAAACAGAAAGCGGATGCAATATTGGGGGATGGAAAGATAGACGGGCCGGCGAGGGAGAAAGCTGTTCAAAAGCCTGCTGATTACTTTGAATTAAAGAAGAAAGAAAGGTTTGCGGGAGAGAAGCTACTGAGTTCTGCTACCAAGAGCGGTGGGACAAGTAACGGGGGAGGAATATTGAGGCGGAGATTTAATAAGGTGAATGAGCCTATGTCCGACAAGGTTCATGATGGCTTTACTACTAGGAAGAGAACTTCCGAGGAGAGGCCTTCTTGTTCTACGGAGAGGTATAAAAGGAATGGTTTTAGACAAGGAATTATGACTGGGGTTAGTGACGAAGGATCGGTTAGTGACGAAGGATCGAACCAAGACTTGTTTTTGAGAAAGGATACCGTATTCAAACGATCCCACGCTCACAGCAAGCCAAATAAGAGATTGAAGGAGGAGATGCCAAACTGTGGTGTTGGCTTACTAGCAGAGTTGCCTCAAGAAGTCAAAGAAAGAATTGCTTCTATGAATGGCAAAGATGTGGAGTTAGTGGTGGACAAACAGTTGTATGCAACTGACGTGACCGATGGCAACAGTCGTCTGTCGATCCCTCTTAGACAAGTTATAGCTAAGAATTTCTTGACAGATGAAGAGAAGAGGGCTCTTATAGATAGTAATTTTCTGAAAGTAAAGATTCTCGAACCCTCTTTGGAAATGGTTAGTGACATGAATCTGAAGCAATGGAACATGTTTAAGGAGAAGGGCAGTACTGTTAGTTCATCATATGTGTTCATAACACATTGGAATTCTCTAAGGAGAAGAAATAATTTGCTTCGGCTAGATAGAATTCAGGTTTGGTCTTTCCGAGTAGAAAACGACCTCTACTTTGCTCTTGTTAAGGTTGGTGAAAGATAAGAAGAACGAAATTGTTCCAACAGAAGCAATGCCGGTTCATCGACGAAATTGTTCTACAGAAGCAATACTTCTACTCAGTGTCACACCCATGATGGGACGCTTTTTCTTCATCACTTTATCCTATTCTTCATCACTTTATCCTGATATATATATAATTTTCCCCCCCTTTTGATCCATTGTGGAAACCGGATTATGGTGCAAAGTTTGCAAATTTAGTTACGTGCATTGCATCGTTAAGGTTTATGTTAATGTTATCAAGAACTTAAAAAGCTTCCGAGTTGTTAAACTTGTTTGACATGATGTTTTAAAAAAATTTAAGATTCAAAACTTGATTCCAACGAGATTTCTAAAGTTGAATCAGGCTAGAAACTGACCTAGCAACTGACTTGATTAATTTCTTAATAAAAAAAATTAAACGACATCATTTTAACCTACTCCCTCTCATTATTATTATTATTATTTAAGCCAGTTCCGGTCTAGAACGTTGACTTTTGGGTCCCTTTTAGCGCATCTGATTTGCCATTCACGGCTTGCATGGTAGCACGATTTGCATCATCATCTACGAACTTCATTCTCGAACTGTATCCTTTGATTTTTCTTGTTAAGAGTACAGTTTGCTGGCCGCCATGAACATTCCGCCGCCGAATTTGTGAGGTTGCATGGAAACCTTAAACACGGTGTCCCGGCCGACCAGATTTCTCCCACTTTCTTCCTTTCTTTCCAGGCTGAATATTTTTTGTATCCATCTGAAACCTCCTGCGCATTGCCGTTGTCCCATCATCCTTTCTTCCCGCATTTATCTTGCTCTTGGGATTTTCTTTCTTCCTTGATTGCATCATCCTAGTGATTTTTCACCGAGTCCACGTTTTGGTACCAAAAAGAGAACAAAAAACCCGTTGACTAATTCCTTTTTTGTTGCTTCTGTAGAATCCATCTCCCTTGAAGCCTTCTCTCTCTCTTAAGAAATCAAGGCACTGCCCAAACGTGAATCGTCCGTCTTTCTTGGAAGTTCCCTTGAGTACAAATTATGATGTCAAGTCATTGACTTCTACCACCAGCTCTTTCCTCACCGGCTTGCCACCAAACCCACTACTGTACTCCCGAAAAGTTAAAACTTCATAGCCGGCTTCGACCACCACGGCCGGCTGCCTACAGGTGCACGACCAGCATCTGTGGTTGCAGAAGCACTAGCAACCCTTTGAAAGAAAGCACTTTCCTGATAAGCAAATGACACTTCTGTCCCTAAGCCACCTTTCCCCATTGCTGGATGGTGGTCATGCATCAGTACCGCCTTTTACCTCTTCAGAATCTCTGTAATCATGATATCCGGCAAGATCTCTCCAAAATCTTCAAAAATATATGGCAAAAACACTCTTCTGAAGATCCATATGTATGTATATTGATCTACCAGCTGCCAAATCATGGGAAAAATGATAGCTAGCTAGCATCAACAACCCTAATTAAAATTCATCAACAAACAACTCATTTTGCCACTGTTCTTACCCAGATAAGCTCATCTCAATCCATCAAAATTTTTTGGTACAATCTTATTCTAAAATTTCCCGAACTAAAATTCATAATCTTGTCCCCATCAAAACCCGTCCATTAAAAAAAATAAAAAATAAAAAATAAAAAAGCCACCCTCCACAATTGTAATAGCACAAAAGCAGATGGTAGGCCTTGTCCTTGGCCATCCTCCCTGGTCCGGCCAGCGCAGGCTCCTCCTCTCTTTTGGGTTGCTCTTGTAGGGATACGCAGGAGTACTCAAGTTGCCATCTTCCTGCCTAAATTTGCAGACCATTTTTTTTTTTTTTTTATTGCTGATCCCTCAAATTATCGTCCTTATTTAGCATAATCTTTTGCCAATCAACCCAAAAATTATCTGAAAATAAACCAACTTTTGATCAAAATTAATTAATTAATTAATTGAAATTGAAACTAAACAGTGTTTATACAACTAAAATGTCCAGGCAGCTCATTGATATACAAACTACCCAAAATACCCTCCAAGAAAAATGGTGGGAAAATTCGTGTTTGCCATGGTTACACTCCATATACCCAAAAAAAAATTTCAAATCCCATTCTACAATACGAGCCAATTTTACCAGAGAACCACCATGAAAAACACCACCTCCCCCATCTCCCTTCCCAGCACCACCACCAAAATGGGGTCACATTTTCTCAATACTGCCCGCCACCCCATTTTCACTCACAGGCTCCCCTCCGCCATACTCCACCTCCGTGTGTCTCAGAAACTTTCCCTTCATGTCATCATCTCCGTCTCTGTGACCAAAACCATAAAAAAATAATACAGAGGGAAATCTTAATTCCTTGCGGTGGCCGATTGAAACTTAATTAAGCTCGTTGAATTGTGTTAAATTCAGTGACTCCTTCAATCAAATTTATGAAACTAATTTCCCAAAATCCCAATAAATAAATAAAAAAATAGATAAATCGAATTCCAAAATTCTTGGAGCTAACTATAAAAACACCATCACCATTGTCAAGAATTTCCTCACAATTTCAGAATTTTAAGAAGAAAAATACAAGAAATCTATATCTTTGTAACTTTATTATATAAAAAAAAACCCCGTGGGTTAGCCTATTATAATCACCTCCTCCACCACCACGGAAACCCCATCTCCCTCCCTCTGCCTCTCTCTCTCTCTCTCTACAAATCCGATCCCCAATTTCTTCCAATTTTCCACATTATTATTATTACAAAATTATTCTTATTTTTTAATTTTATATATAATAATCCTCTATCCTTTTTCTACACTGTATCTCTCTAACTGTAGAGAGAGAGAAAAAAAGAAGAAGAAGAAGAAAAACAACCAAAACAAGAGAGAGAAACACAAAGCTCCTTCTCTCTCTCTCTCTCTATTTCAGATCTCTGTTCATTATCTCCTTCTATTTCTTCTTCCTTTCTTTTTTTTACTGACAGAATTGCCCCTCTCTCTATAGCTCGTTCGCTCGTTTGGTCTACAGCCTTCTATGCTGCGCCTTTTCAATTCGTTTTCGCCGAATTTGACCTTCGAAATTAGGGTTTCCGGTGCTTAATTGAAATCAATTTTGGTTTTGGTTTTGATTCTTTGACGATGATAATTAAGCGGAACTTGAAATCTCAAATGCTGAGTTTAAAACGGTGTAATAAACTCGGCGACAACTCAGCTTGTGAAGAAGACGACAACTCACCTTTATCTCGGAGGAAGAAACGCAAGCTTAAGAGCAACAGCCACCACGGAAGTAGTGGTTATTATCCTCGCAATCTGCTCCGCGAGGTCGCCGCCGGTGTGATTCCGGTGAGTGTGAAGTCGTTGAATGGATTCGCTGCTGCTGCTTCTTGGTGTACGGAGGTATCATGCTCGCCACCTGAATCCAATGCCCGAGATTCAACGAAGAGGAGAGCGGTGAATGACAATGGTAATTGTAATAGTAATCGGACGGTGGAGGTTTCGCGACCGCCGCTAGTGCGGACATCGAGAGGGAGAGTTCAGGTATTGCCTTCGAGGTTTAATGATTCAGTTATTGAAATTTGGAGAAAAGAAAGTAAGACTAATTTGCATGATTATAGCGTTGGTGATAATGATAATGATAATGATAATGATGATGACGAAGATGTTGTTGATGACGATGATGACGATGTTGATTATGATATTCAACTTAATAGTAATAGTAGTAGAAAGGTTAAAGTGAAAGAGAAAATGGGTTTCGGATTGCGTAGAACGGGCAGAAATGTTAGTAAAGTGAAGAAACAAAGCAGGCATTGTGCTGGCAAGTATGTGGATACGTGTGAGGAAGAGGAGGAGAAAGAGGATGATGAAGTGAAGTTTAAGGGCGGTTTTGATATGAAGAAGTATTATTCGAGTTGTTCACGTAGCACGCTTACTTCGGTGCATGAGAATCTAGTGGTGGATGATACTGAGTGTGGTGGGGTTTTGGATTCAAGTAGTGGGGAGAGGAAAGAAGATGAGTTGTTTGGGCCGGAGGATTTTTATTCGGGGGATATAGTGTGGGCGAAGTCGGGAAACAAATATCCATTTTGGCCAGCTATTGTTATTGATCCAATGACACAAGCACCCGAGTTGGTTTTGAGGTCTTGTATTGCTGATGCAGCTTGTGTGATGTTTTTTGGCTGCTCTGGAAATGATGGGAATCAAAGGGTATGTGTGGATTTTAAATTTATGAATTACTTGCTATGTAAAGAGAGGTTACTTTGGATAGATGGACCTCTTGTGTTGTTATCTTTTGGATGGATGTGATTGCTAATTATGGTAAGTTGAATTATCATGACCAGGATTATGCTTGGGTTCAGAGAGGGATGATCTTTCCGTTTATGGATTTTCTTGACAGGTGTGTTACTTGTCATTGTTTTTGTTGTCGTATAGGTTGGTAACTTGGGATTTGAGTTTTCTGTTTAAGTGAATTTTTTTTCTTGGCTTAGGTTCCAGGAACAGTTTGAATTGGATGACTTCAATGGTGATTTCCAGATGGCGTTTGAGGAGGCATTTCTGGCTGAACAGGGGTTCACCGAGAAATTGATACAAGATATGAACACAGCAGCTGGGAATCCGATTTATGATGAATCTGTGTATAGGTGCCTTCAGGAGGCTACTGGCTCAAACCAGGATCAGGACTTTCATTCTCCAAACCAGGCAAGTTTTATGGTTTAGTTCTTAAGTTCTTTTCTTTGAAACTCCCTTGTCTTTTATTCTCATTCTTTCTAGTCCTGTGCTTAGGCTTCAAAGTCTTAAACTCCTAGGTGTAAATGGAATTTTGATCCGTGGCACCTGGTACAATCAATACCTTGAGATTTACCAAGTTAGCAGGCTCAGAAAATGTATGAATTATACATACAGATATGGAGGCCAAATCTCTCAATATTGTGGCCGTCAAAAGTAGGTTTGCATCAGAATTTGGATGTTTATCACATGAGTGTAGGCTTGCTTGATTTGATTGCTCGTAATGATTAGGGGGCCATTCTAGTGTTATCGCCTCTGGAAGGATTTTAGGGGAGTGTTGATCTGGAATCTGGATGTGGTCCCAGCTTTCAGCAGCAGAGCTGTTCTGTTTTCTAGACTGTAATTTCCCTTTTAGTTCTTGGAGTTTTAGAAACATGAAAACAGTATGGCAAGTTAGGGAACTTGGAATGCCATTCCTAAAGCCCTACATTCTCGGTCTCTTTTGCACTGAGAAGAACAGATACCAAAACGCAGTATAATTTTACATTTCTTGCCCTCCACTTTTCTTGGAAAGATTTTGTGATTACCATTTTACAAAATAACCAAAACATGCTCAAATTTTTGTGATTTGTACAACTTAGCGAGGAAGCTTATCATTTGAAACAGCTGTTACTTTTCTTTACACTGGTTCTTTCCTGTGATGGAACCTGAGATACCGAACTATATGTTTTCACATTAATTTTAGCTTTCCTCAGTTTTCTTCAGGTTTTGATTCAAATGAAGGTTTCTATTTTTATAAAAACAAAGAAGAAAATAGGAAGCCCTAGTTTGTCCTTCCATTTTCTGAATGTCATAAAATTTGGATTCTCTGATGCAGGACATGATTTGGAAGAATAAAGACAAGGGACCCTGTGAAGGTTGTGGCACGAGCCTTTCTTTAAAAACTGCAAAGAAAATGAAGGGTTCAAACCCTGGTGGCCAGTTCCTATGTAAAAAATGTGCTAGGGTTGGTACCACCTGTATTTTCTTCAGTGTTTTATGCAATAATTCCTGTCTCTATAGTCTAACTCATATGTGTGTTGGCTATTTGTAATTTTTACATCTGCATAATTGGTATTGCAGCTAACAAAATCAAAACATTTTTGTGGCATATGCAAGAAGGTTTCGAATCATTCAGACAGTGGGAGCTGGGTGAGTCAACCTACAACTTATATTAGAGTTGTGATTTTTTTCTGCTCATAACTAATGTTTATTTCTTATCAAATTGGTCTTCTTGTTCTCTCTGAATCAGGCACGTTGTGATGGTTGTAAAGTTTGGATCCATGCAGAGTGTGACAGGATATCTAGCAATCGTTTTAAGGTCTGCCCGTACTTGTACTTTCTTTTCAACCTGCATAATGAGAACATAGATGGAAGTTTCTGACTTTCCTTGTCAATTTTCTTGCTTGAAGGATCTGGGGGGCATTGATTACTACTGCCCTACTTGCAAAGCAAAATTTAATTTTGAATTGTCAGATTCAGAAAAATCACAGCTGAAATGCAAGTAGGTTCCTTTTGATGTTGTTTTTTTACTAAGAAACAAAAGGTTTTGAATTTTCTATTCACAATTTATTTGAAGGGTTTATATCTAATATCTTAGAGCCTTTGGCACAGATCAAACAAAATTAATGGTCAACCAGCGCTACCTAATAAGGTTACTGTTATCTGCTCAGGAATGGAAGGCACATATTTCCCAAGTCTACACATGTAAGAAGGAATACAGCTTCACAAGTGCATGAATATTGAGCACTTGCACTTTCTGGGAAATTCCCTTTTCCTTGGCTCCTGTGTTTTTGTCAAGTTTATTTACAGATTTTTTTTCTCTTCTTTTAGGGTTGTTTGCAAATGTGGGTTCTGTGGTTCAGAAAAGCAAGCCCTTAGTGAATGGGAACAGCACACAGGTTCCAAAATTAAGAATTGGAGGATCAGTATTAGGGTGAAAGATTCCATGCTACTGCTAGAGCAATGGGTTTGTACCAAATCTTTTGAGCTTCTTTTCTTATCTTGTGGATACTTATTTCTTTTACAAGTTTGGTTCTGTACCAAATCTTTGGAGCTTCTTTCCTTATCCTTACACGTTTGGGTTTGTACAAAATCTTCTGAGCATCTATCCGTATCTGGTGAATATTTCCTTTTTCTTTTACAAGTTTGTGTCTCTTGATGGTTACATGGTGCTGTACCTCTAAAACTATATTACTTGCTTTTAGAAAGAAAGATCATGAAACTTAGTTTCTTACAATCATTTTCAATTCGAACATTAGAGCTGCTCTTGGACTTTGCAGATGATGCAGTTAGCAGAGTACCATGCGCATGCCTCATCTACTAAACCTCAAAAACGACCTTCCATTAAAGAGCGGAAGCAGAAGCTGCTTGCTTTCTTACAAGGCATGTTTATTTTCTAGCATAGATACAACCTGATCAGTATGTTATCTTGAGCTACACTGTCTGAATTTCTCGCTCTGTTCAATGAGCTTTTTATTACCATTGTCATGACAGTGAGATACGATCCTGTTTTTACAAAGTGGACAACAGAACGTTGTGCTGTTTGTAGATGGGTAGAAGATTGGGACTACAACAAGATTATTATCTGCAACAGGTATTGTGACTATTTTAATAGGGATTCTAATTACTGTGCACATAATACTATGTGCTGGTGGAAATGTTTGGTGCTAAAGACACTTCAGCCAATTTTGAACTGTATTTTAAACATGTTTCTGACACTTGGAGAAATCTCCATTGATGTCTAAAGCAAAAAAGCTATCTTAACAAGAAAAGAACTTTATGGAGAATAATTTAAATACTATGAAGTATTTAGAGTTCTTTCTTGTCGCAATCATCTGCTTTCAGCTACAATTTGATGCAGTCTGCTGAATAAATGACCCCAAAAGAGAGGATAACAATGTCCTGCTTATATATCTGCTAGTTAGAGCAAGGAATCTTTTTGTTGGCTGGAGATTTCATAGTAATGTTTAGTATCACTTGTTATTCTATCCATCTGTCAGATGTCAGATAGCTGTTCATCAAGAATGTTATGGAGCACGAAACGTGCAGGATTTTACTTCTTGGGTTTGCAAAGCATGTGAAACACCAGATGTTAGGAGGGAGTGTTGCCTTTGTCCTGTTAAAGGTTTGTTTTTTGGTCATCCCGCAGTGAATCTCTCCTTTTCCATCTTGGGTTTGAGCCAGTTACAAATAGACTGCTTCTGCATAAAGTGGTTTATAACGAGTTTCTCTCTGTTATTTGTCCAAAAACTTTTTGCTATGTACTAATAGGTTTATTACACACATATGAGAATTTCTTTAGTTGCTTTTCATGTAGGCTGTGATTTCTTTTCATTAAGCTTATATCTATTTTCCCAATTTTTCGTAGGTGGTGCTCTAAAGCCAACTGATGTTGAGTCATTATGGGTTCATGTTACATGTGCTTGGTTTCAACCCGAAGTCTCATTTGCAAGTGATGAAAAGATGGAACCTGCTCTTGGAATTTTAAGCATCCCTTCAAATTCTTTTGTAAAGGTAGAATATTCATTCTCATAAAACTGCATTGGAGCTGCTCTAGTTTAGCTTGTAAAATCTTATGCATCTCATACTTACCCGGGAATCTGTAGAAGTTCAATTAGCATCATGTCAGGACTGGTGGTTTTAAAGCATCATCCTACTTTACTCAATGAACCATGTGGCGAATAAGTTGGAAGTTGGTCATTTTACATTTAATTTTTTTGCATTTTTTGCTGTTGTATTGAGCTTTGAACCTGCTTTAATTTTCTGCTTACTGATTTTAATCAATGACTATATGCCAATGAATTATGATTTGTGAGCTCTTTGGTGCATCTGAAAACGTAGCTGATGAATTCTGATTGTGCTTTTTTTGGAACTCCAGATTTGTGTTATTTGTCAACAAATTCATGGTTCGTGTACTCAATGTTGCAAGTGTTCCACTTATTACCATGCAATGTGTGCTTCGAGGGCAGGATATCGCATGGAGGTGAGTTGCTCTTGCTCCTAAATGTTTTGGGTTGGAATACTTGCTGTATGCACCTGTTTTACCAGTCATGCAAAATGCATGCACACCATTTTTCACCTGGCAAAATTCTTTCACAAGTTTAAGTTATTGAGCTTTCAATTGGCATGGATCTGATTCTCTCTCTCTCTCAATTATCCTCTCTTTGTTATTAAATTATCTTCCTTCTAAATCGCAGTTGCACTGCTTGGAGAAAAATGGGAGACAGACAACAAGAAAGATTTCATATTGTGCAAATCACAGGTACAGAGTCCTTATATTTTACGATTAAACCAATAGCATTCCTCTTCCTATACTTCGATGTTTAGAGTTAATTTGCACATTAAAGCCTCTGTTGACCTTCACATTTGTCAAGAAACATATACATCATTTATAGCTATACTATAATAATTTATTGTTTTCTTTCATGATGCAGGGCTCCAAATCCGGACACGGTTTTGATCATACAGACTCCTGCAGGAGTGTTTTCTGCCAAAAGCCTTGTTCAAAATAAGAAAAGGGCTGGTACGAGGCTAATTTCATCTAATAGAATAAAACTTGAAGAGGAGTCGATGGAAGAAGCTACTAAGTCTGAGCCACACTCTGCTGCGAGGTGTCGGGTCTTCAAAAGAGTGAACAGCAACAAGAAGGTACCTAAACAATTGTTTCCCTGCCTATCTCTTCTTGTGTGTGTGGATATATCTTCTTTTTTTCTTTCCTACTTTTTTCACAGGGATTGCGATGCATTTATAAAACACAAGAGGGCTAGTTCACCTGAACATGATATTGTAGCTGGTCCAGCTATAGCATATTCTGGGTACTTTAGGGGGGGGGGGGGGTTGGGGATGATTGTCTAGAAATTCTAAGAGCTGCTTGCTGGGCTGATAATTGAGTAATCCAATCCTGTGGGCTGGGAGGCTCCATTTCATGCTCGTTTACCCCTACTTTTAAGAAGTAGACATGGACCAGTTGAGCAAGAGAAAATTGGCTAGATTTGTTGCCTTGAAAAAAAGATCGGAAGTTATGGAGCCAAATTCATCATGTATATATGGCTAACAAAGTGCTCTGTTGCTGTTAAAAAGAATGAATAAACGATGGATGTAATTATGGAAACATATTGTGGTATTGTTACTGGGTTGAATTGATCAATATCAAATTTGTGCTTGAAATAAATGTTGGGGCTCTATGAACAGGTATAGTTAGGAGTTGCAGGTTAGCATATTATATTCCCTAACCTGTGGGCATTTTATATGGATCTGAAATTTGCTATTATCATCAATAGCTGGTTTAGACTATAGAGTTTAGATAATCAAACGAAAATGTGAAGTAAGCTGTAGTCTTGCTAGCCGTGGGCTGTTCATTCACTGATTTATTTAACTGTCCATATTACACAGCCATTTTAACTTGCTACAATTTTCCCTTGAATAACTACAGAATTGATATACCTACTATACATATGATACATGTACTTAACAAAACCTTTTCTTGTGAATTTTCCAAATCCAATCACGATAGAAGTTCCTAGCTCTTCAGATCAAATCTATCCTCCCCTTATTTATTTTTATTTTTTATTTTCCAGCGAACAGAAGAAGAAGCTATTTACCATCGATTGACAAGACCTTGTCATCATCCTTTCTTAGAGATACAGAGTTTGAATGCATTCAGAGTAAAGTTTCTTTTTCCTACCTTTCAGTAGTATATCATATATTTTTTTTTATCTTCTCATCTCTTTTGACATGGAAACTAAGAGAAACAAAGCAAGTGGTAATGTGCCTGGTTTTATTCTTCGACAGGTAGTAGAGGAGCCAAAAAGTTTTTCTTCTTTCAGGGAAAGGCTTTACCACTTACAGGTAGGTCTCCATCTTTCTGTTAATAATATTACTTTCTAGATTGCCTTCTAAATATCTCTTGGATGTACATATGATCACAGAGAACTGAAAATGACCGAGTTTGCTTTGGGAGATCTGGAATACATGGATGGGGCCTCTTTGCACGAAGAAACATTCAAGAAGGAGAAATGGTATATATGATTTTTTCATGAATGAAAAAACCTTGAAATGTGATTTTCAGATGTGAATTCCATGTGTGTGTAATCACCAAAACGGAAATACATTCCATCACTGATACATGATTGTCTCCAGGTTCTTGAGTACCGGGGTGAACAAGTGAGAGGCAGTATTGCAGATCTGAGGGAGGTGCGCTATCGATTAGAAGGCAAAGACTGCTATGTAAGTCATCTTCTTCTTTTACTCCTTGTATTAAGTAAAAGATGATGCAAACCATGTGGTAGTAACTACCCTAGCCTCTGCTTACGATCATACTGGTTCCCAATAAATTGAAAGAAGTTTTATAAGTCGAACATGCTTTCCCCACCTTCCTTGCTTTTGTTCCTTTTCTTCCCCTTGTTCCTCTACCTTCATCGTTTTTAAAGCTAAACTGTGGTCTCATTTTCTTTTACAGCTTTTCAAGATTAGCGAAGAGGTAGTGGTAGATGCCACAGATAAAGGAAACATAGCGCGCTTAATAAACCATTCTGTGAGTCGCATCCAAGTTGAACTTTCGTTTCTGCATCTACAAATTTTCAATTCAAACATGATTTATCTCTTCTATGCTCGAAGTATAAAGTTACTTTTCTCCATATCATGATGTCTATTCTATTTGCCTGTGTTCCAGTGTATGCCAAATTGCTATGCAAGGATCATGAGTGTGGGCGATAATGAAAGTCGTATAGTCCTTATCGCGAAGACAAATGTTCCTGCTGGCGATGAGCTAACGTATACATCTTCCCTGTCAGTCAGAGTTCATAAATTTTCAACTGTTCAATCGCTCACTAAATTTAGTTGCATATGGCAGGTACGATTACTTGTTCGATCCTGATGAGCCCGATGAATTCAAAGTTCCCTGTTTATGTAAAGCTCCAAATTGCCGGAAGTTCATGAATTAGGATACAAACACATCAGCCATTGTTTCTCCACAAGGAGCTCTAACCCTATCCCATGCCCGGGGATCTTACAGTCATACAGAATTTGTAATTTTTTTTTTTTTTTGCCAAGAGAAAAAATGTAATTTTTTTTTTTTGACATGCTCTGAGCTTAATAAAATTTATAGGCTTGCCTGCTGTTTTAGGTCAGGCATGGTGTACATTTGTCTCCTCACAGTTCTCTTATTATAGTTAAAGGCTAATCCATTGTATGATGAATTAAAATTGTTAATCAGAATACTTTGCTCCATAATCCGATTTTCACAATTGCTGTTTATTGATTACTATAAACTCGAAAGGAAAAAAAAAAAGATCTCAGAATAAATTAAAGAAGAAAAAGGAACCCATCATGGGTGTGAGCCTTTGTTGTTAATCAATATCTTCAAGATGACTAGCAGAAAATGCTGAATCTCCGTTTCTGCCACCATGATACTGGCCGAAGCCACCTCGCTTGAGTTGACAACCCGAGCGGGGACAGCACCTCGTTTCTCTCCTGGTCTCTCAGGTTTTGGTCCCGATCTAGTACAATACAAAATTCCTTGCTTCCATGCATATCTCAATGTGTTCTTTATTTTTTATTTTTGAGGAATCATAATATGACGTTGCACTGTGTGAGCATCCAATATTGTTCGTGATTAACTAATATGTTTTTTAATATATTTTCTATAAGTATATTTTTTTTCTAGTCAATAGTCGACATTAAAACATGCACCACATTCAATATAAGTTAGGCATCTCTTTTCTTGACCAATATTTTTTTCTCCCCAATATATAATTAAAAATCACCCATCCATCCACTAATGAAGTGAAAGATGTACACTAATGTTTTTACTAATCAATTATCATGCAACTCTTCATTTCTCGAGATAAGTTGACATGACAAAAATCATTAAAAATCTTTAACATCTTGGGTCATTAGGTAAATAAGATAAGTTTTTATAAATCATAATTTTCTAAGATTCAATATTTCCCTTAAGTTTTTATTTTTTTTTCCTTTTACATTTATTAACTTAAGTATAAAAGAATTTTTTATTTTACGAATGATTAATTTTTTCAAAAACACTTGAGTCCAAATATAAAGCTCATTATCAAGCTCACGTCTTAGCTTAGAATCATGGCCCAAGAAAAACTCATTGTTTGTATGATGATTTTTCTCGACTTCATCACTAACTATTTTCAGGGAGGGTTCAAGAATCTTTACTTTCAAACAATTACCATATCTAAGAACACTTCTTCATCTTTCAAGAAATTTCTAGCCATGTCTTATTTAAGTGTAATCAACAAACGACTATTACCATCTGCTATATCAATTTGATATAATTGTTTCTCCATCATTAACTTAACATCTTTCCCACTTATAGAAGCAAATTTTTTCTTTGACTTCTTGAGGCAACTCTAGAGTGACAAAATCACATTTTGGCATCTCCTCCTTAAATCTTTTATTTGACTTGTTATAAGTATAACATCGTTTGAATATGTTATCATTTCTTCATAACTTATCTCATAACTCTCGATAGCAGAATTGAGTAGCTTCTCTCCCACATCTTTTCTTTCTTTCTTTAAGCAAAAGTAATTAGCAGGCTTGTTAAAAGCTTTCTACCTCACCAACCCGTTTATCTTTCTATCATCTATATTGCATGCTCTTTTGGTTTCTCCTCTCTTTTCTTTTTTCTTGAGTTTCTCATAAGCAATATTGCAAACTATAGCTAAAGTTAAAAAGGGAGATACCTTAGCATCAATATCGATATCTCTTTGCTTCAAATCCTTTTCAGTCACCAACAAAACATCATTTTCCTCCTTCTCCTTCTCCTTGCTTTTTTTTATTTTCTTATGTTCTTCGACTTCGAACGTTGAAGATTCTGTTGAAAACATGGTTAATGGTACATTTAAGCTCAAAGGGCATCTAAGTTTTTAGAGGGGAGAAGACCTAAACAAATTGAAATTTGAAACTAAAATCTCACATGCATGTGACTCAAGTAGGACCTTAGCCTAGGTGTATTGTAAAATAAAACTTTGAGCTATAATTTTTTTTTTTTTACTAACTTAATTTTGTAATTGAGTCTATTCCATGAAAAATTATTTTTCCAATCCATTGTCTTATCTAATCCAAGCATGTCTAATCAATTTCTTTATTTTTTCCAAAACTGACTCTTCAGTAACTTGAATATTTTTTTAACTCTTTATAAGAAAAAACAACCAAGATTAGTTTTGGTATTATGGCGAGTAACCAAAGCCAATAATGGAGGAAATTTATTTTAGTATCTACCATGATTAATTCTTATCAGTTTTCGTTAAAAGATCTATTATAAAAATAGTGTTGTAAGAAGAGTTTTCTGTACTTTTTTTTCTTCTTCATAATTTTAACTCTTCCTCATTTTCAAGTTTTTTCCTTTTTTAGCTTTGGTTTAAGTATTGGTTTTCCTTCCAAACTAGAGCTTAGATTCAATTTTATTAAAAGATATTTGAGTTATGTAATTTTTTGTTTATAGACCTTATTTAGAAGTGCATTGAAACAAAGTGTTGTCGTTGGAATCTTAAAAGTCTTATTGCAAATATTCTTTGAAACAACTAAGAGCAATAAATTTTTAATCATTTACAACAACAAAGCTTGATCATTTTTAAAGTGTTTTAACAAATAAATACTTTATTTTGGTCTTGTTTAGTTTATTCATTATATAATCAGTATGCATACTAGGATTGTTTTTCAGTCTTTTATACTACTTTGGATATATGCTTAATTTAAACGCTAGAATCTCTATATATTTTATGTGTTATTTGCAAGTTAACTATAACTACATATTTATAATCTAAACTTGTATGAACATTGGTATAACTTTTGGATTACAAAATTGTTCTATACTTTCTCTACTTTGTTGATGTTTGATGCTAATGGGCTTGGAGTTTTTGTATAAGTTAACCTTAAAACATGAAATAATTTAATATTGTTGCTTTCTTTATTTTACAAGTTCTTTTTTGTATTACAATGTTCTGAAAAATAGGAGTGATAAATACATAAATATGTAGTTGCAGTCAAATTTGGTGTACATTAACATTCTTGACAAAAAAAAAAAAAAAAACTTTTGTAAGCTTATAGCTAGGCAAATATCCTATACTATATATTCCTACCAAATAAAGAAGAGAAAAAATTCCTATACTATTTAAGTGATCATCTTGAAACCAAACTTCCTATACTGCTAGCCTAGCAATTTCCTGTATAAACTATAGACTAGGTGCATTCTCAATATAAATATAGGTCAAACCTCGTTTTTCAAAACCTTTACATTGAAGTTGATTTTTTTTAATTAATAGCATTTAAATTTTTTATATCTTTTTTGCATGTTAATTTTCATCCAATGAGAGTAGTTGAAGAATGAAGTTAACAAATAAAATCTTTAGATTTTATGATGACTCTTGTGGAGATCTAGGAAGTCGATCTATTATCATGTTCGAATGAAAAAGTTAAATTGGATTCGGGGAAATAACCTATAGATTTCCACCTTCCAACCTTAATTCTACTTTATCCTAAAACTCCAATCTATCTCTACAGAATCCTTTTTATGTTTTAATTTGACAGCAAACACGGAGCATACATGTTTATCTTCCTTTTTTTTTTGTTAAATTAACTAGCGTGGTGATGAAGTCATGGAAAACTTCATAGAAAAATAGATTTTCCCTAACTAATGAGTTTTCAGCCTATTAAATTAACTAGTATAGTTATGAAGTCGTAGAAGGTCTATTGAAAATTATATGGAAAATCTTGTACATGACATCTCTTTGTTGTCACTAGCTTGAGGATGCTTCTAACATTTTATGCGTGCTTCCTTGGGTCTTTAGTAGTGATACAATCCTTGATGAGGTGAGTCTATTATATTCTATAACAAAGTGAGACTCTTCCACTTGGTAGGAATGATGTGTAGGAATTGAGGTCGAAGCAGTCTCTTGCATGTCGTGCCTAGGTTTTTTGTGATGAGGAGCATGTGAATGAAAACATTTAAGACTTACAAGAAGATTGATGGAAATAATCATGTTTGTGTCCTAGATTTGTTGGGGAGTGTTGACTTATTTGGATAGTTTAAGTATGGTGCCTACTCAGTATATTGTTTAATTTGTCCAGTTTCTTCCTGAAACTGGAGTTGTCTTTGTGTATCTAATATTGAGGGCTAACTTTTTTTTATTGATTATACTAAAGAGAAAGAAGTTGTTCCTATATGGATATAACATCGTTGTTGAGTACTTCTACTTATTAGAAGAGAAGTTGGATACTTATGGGAATTTGAGTCCTTGTAGGGAGAATAATTAATCTTTTATGTACTTATAAAGTCTTATCAGCCATGAAATTTTTTTTTGTAGAAGTTGAAAGGGAATGAACTCGCTTTTTATTCAAGTTCCTATAAGCAATGCCACTAATGAAGTCATGAAAAAACTTCACAGAAAATATATTTTTCTTGGCTGATGAGTTTTAGGTTTGAGTTGATCACAGTTTGATGTTAAGTCAATATTTGAGTTTGTTCAATCAAGTGACAAACATACAAAAAATCAAGAGGATGAAATATCTATTTTTGTGTGTAAAGAAGAGACCAATGTGCTCTCTGTCTCATTAAGTATTTTTTTTATATAATAAAGAGGTGTTAAATGTAATATTGTTTAGATAAATAACCTCATTTTCTCTCTTAAAATATGAGAATATATAGCCTTAGAAAATATCTAGAAAAATATATGGAGAAATACATGTGAAAGTACTATCATGAATAATACCATATATATTATTGATGAATAATAAACCTAGGTGAGTCAAATTCTGACGAGCTTTACCATTTGATCTTCTTGTTATGGCCTATTTGATAAACCCTCGTATAAGAACCTAAAGCCATACTTGTATATATATTTCTCATTGTTGTATTACCTCACTTGTGTATATTGAATATTATCTACTCACTGAGTTGTTGAACTCACCCTCTCATTATTATTCTTTTCAGGCTTATAGCTTGATAGCAGGTTACTTTTGTTGAACCTTCCGAACCTGCTTTTTGGTTGTAATTTGTACATTCCTTTTTGTCAAGTTAGTGCTCCAAAACTATGAATTATATTAACTCTTGTATTAAGACAAATAAAATTACATTATGAAGTTAGTTTATTGTTAATGCTGCGTTAAACTCTGATTGAGTTGTTTAAAGGATATGTTTATATTTAAGTTTGGGTTCACATAGGTTTGGAACCTTGAAGTGGAACCTTGCTGATTAGTACTTAAAAGTGCATGTTTATCAAGGTTTTATATCATCATTTTGCACTTGAAGTATCAATAACCCCTTAACTAAAGCATGTTTTATAATAACAAGTTTGATACTATAAGATACCTTAATTTATGGTAAATGCTCATTTTAAATGCAGGACTATCACATAAATAAAAGGATTGATTGATGAGTTTAAGCATTGAAAGTTAAAGGACAAAGAGATGGCCAAACTTAGAAAAGAGATGTCGGTGCAGTCCAAACCGGAACATTGCTCGGTAATTGGATCATATCTGGAGCTCTAGATCTCGTATTTAGGTCCATTTTATATGGATGGAAAGGTAAAACATAGGCCTACAACTTTCATTTGGACACCAAGATCTAAGAAGACCGTTTTCAAGTTCAAATTATAGAAACAACGAAGAAGTCCGAAGCTGTCCTGCAGCCCAGACACTATTTAGTGTTCAGCCCATATCTTGAGTTCTAGAAGTCCAAATGACCTCATCTTTTTTTTTTTTGTTGGAAAGCTGAGACAATTTCCTAGAACATTCCTGAGGATTCTGGGCAAATTATGATGTTAGCAATGACGTCTTGTTCAGACAAGAAGATAAGGATTGTCACCAAGTCAAGATGTGGCCACCCACTCATCAATTAGTCAACAAATCAATAGTTCCAAATTTTGGCCTATAAAAGGAGGCATTTACCATGTATTGAGGCATCTTGGTATTCAGATTAAGATCATGCTCTTGCTTTCTCTCTTTGTATTGTTCATGTTTTGCTTTCATTAATATAAAGTTTATGCACTTCATTTCCTTTCCTTTATTTAGTTAACCTCTTTCTCATTTATGTTCTTATCTTGTTCATTTATGTTTCTTTCTTTCATTATGTTCAACTAAGTTAATTATGTCAAGGTGAAAAGGGTACACTAATGGTGTAAGAATAAGTATAATATAAACTTAACATGGACCTTAACGTTGGATATTAACATGTTTTATATTTGTTATCTTGTTCACTTTTAATACTTTGCTTGTTAAATGGTTAATCTAGATTTATGTTGTATAACACTTGGTACAACAAATACTCGGCACTTTCATAGCCCATACTGTATGGTATAACCGACACCTGAGCTATGAAAGGAACTTGATTTGTTATTAACATAAGTTATAATCATGAATGCTTGCCAACATTTACAAGTATTAGCTTTATTCGAATAAGATAACTAATGTAATCATGTTAACAATTTATAATCTGATTGGAACCTCCTTTATGTGTGGTTTCCAATTGAGTAACAAGAGTTTATACTATACTTGTTTGAAGTACCATTAGTGGATCCTCTAACCTTGACATTTATTTTTATCATTGTTTAATCCTTACGTTAATCTTTCATCTCAAAGTTCTCATTAATTTCTTCATCTTCTGCTTTTATTATTATTATTATTATTATTTACATTCTGTTTATATTATATAATATATATCTTTGATCTTTTCATAAACTCAGTATATAGGCTGAAAACCTGTGACCCGATCTTTTAGATCATTCTCAGGTATAACAACGCCACGTACTGAGTATAATAATAATAATTATTGTTATTATTATTGTTGTTGTTGTTGTTGTATTGTTATTTATAATTTATACAATTAACCTCTCTGTGGTTCGACCCCGGTCTTGCCGGGTTATTTATTACTTCGACACTCCTGCACTTGGGAAAAGACATCAAGCTTTTGGTCGTGTCAAGTTTTTGGCGCCGTTGCCGGGGAGGTAAATTCTTGTATAAATTATAATATTTAATTTATTTTCTCTTTTCACTTTTCATTTTATCTAACTTTTGTTTTCTTTGTTTTGTTTTGTTTCTTTTTCTTCTCTTTTCTTTTCTTCCTTTAATTCTCTTCTTACACGTGCATGAAAGTTTGGTCACGTACATTAAGTGGTTGACTTTGTAGGGTATCCTCATCATTTTCAGAAAATATGGCCTAAGAAGATAATCAATCGCTTCATAATGAGAATAACCGTATGAGAACACTTAGAGACCATATGAATCCCACAAGAACAAGTACACCCTCATGCATAGTTTTCCCTCCTGATGCATCTCATTTTAATTTTAAGCCAGACATTATTCAACTTTTACCTTCTTTTCATGGTTTAGACCTAGAAAATCCATACTTGCATTTAAGGGAATTTGAGGAGGTCTGTAATACTTATAATAACTCAAATTGTTGCATGAGCACCATTCGATTAAAGCTTTTTCCTTTTTCATTAAAAGATAAAGCTAAAACATGGCTATAAAATTTGAGACCAGGATCTATTCGTGCTTGGGATGAAATGCAACAACAATTTTTAAAGAAGTTTTTTCTGTCTCACAGAACAAACTCTTTCAAAAGACAAATCATCACTTTCACTCAAAAGCCAGGAGAAACATTTTACCAATGTTGGGATAGGTATCGAGATTTGCTTAATACTTGCCCTCATCATGGTTTTGAAACATGGAGATTGGTTTCACATTTTTATGAAGGGTTAACACCTAGAGATAGGCAAATGGTTGAATTGATGTGCAATGGAACTTTTGAAGATAAAGACCCTAATGAAGCAATGGAGTACCTAGACTTGCTAGCCGAAAATGCTCAAAATTGGGACACCACGGGTACTTATGAGGCACCAAGTAAAACTCAACCTCATACATCTAGTGGAGGTATGCACAACTTTAGGGAAGATCATGACCTCCAAGCCAAGTTTGCATCTTTAGCTAGAAAAGTCGAAGCACTTGAATTGAAAAAGAGTGGTCAATTAAAATCTGTTCAAGACATTGTGTGTCAAATCTGTGAAACCAAGGAACACTCAACAAATGATTGTCCAACTTTGCCTTCTTTTAGGGAATGCCTCCATGAACAAGCTCATGCTTTAAACAGTTTCCAAAGGCCAAACCATAACCCATACTCACAAACATATAACCCTGGTTGGAGAAATCACCCAAATTTTAGTTGGAAGAGTGATAGCAACAATGCACAAACTTCACAACCACCGTTTCAAGCACACCATAATTTTTAAAATTCTCATGGATATGCACCTCCTTATGCTCCACCTCCTAGAAGAAATTTTAAGGAAACATTGCATGCATTCATTGAAAAGCAAGAGGCAATCAACACTCAACTTGCTCAAGGCATGACAGATTTTAAAGATACTCTTGCAAAGTTAACATCTGCTCTCAGTTTCCAAGAGAAAGGTAAGTTTCCATCTCAACCACAACAAAATCCAAAGGGGCAATACAATGCAAATGCAAGTAGTTCTGGAAGCCAACACATGGATCAAGTCAAATCAGTCATCACTCTTCGTAGTGGTAAGGTTATTGAAAAACCTATTCTTGAACCTTGTGAGAAAGATGACGAGTCTATCTCTGAGGGTAAGGAAGGGGTTGAACCTGAACATTGCAAAGAAAAGACTGATTCCCCGCCAGCACTTCCATTTCCTCATGCCATGACCAAACAAAGGAAAGTCAATCACAACTCTGAAATCTTTGAAACTTTCAAACAGGTAAGGATCAATATACCTTTGTTG
The DNA here is from genome assembly GCA_018804465.1 of Populus tomentosa. Taxonomy (NCBI): domain Eukaryota; kingdom Viridiplantae; phylum Streptophyta; class Magnoliopsida; order Malpighiales; family Salicaceae; genus Populus; species Populus tomentosa. Next base: position 1,005,594 of record CM031997.1, read on the forward strand.
GATGCTATTAAACAGGTTCCTTCCTATGCTAAATTTTTGAAAGATTTGTGCACTGTGAAGAGAAAACTGAATGTGAAAAAGAAAGCCTTTTTAGCGGAACAAGTAAGTGCCATTCTTCAAAACAATAATGCTTTGAAATATAAAGACCCTGGTTGTCCTACAATTTCTTGCTTTATTGGAGAACATAAAATTGAAAGAGCCTTACTTGATCTTGGAGCTAGTGTGAATTTACTTCCATTTTCAGTCTTTCAAAGTCTCAATCTAGGTGAGTTAAAACCAACTTCTGTAACTCTTTTACTCGCCGATAGATCTGTAAAAGTACCTAGAGGAATAATTGAAGATGTGTTAGTACAAGTCGATAAATTCATTTATCCTGTGGATTTTATTGTCTTGGACACGCAACCTGTTGAAGCATGTAATTCATTTCCTATTATTTTAGGACGTCCGTTTCTTGCAACTTCTAATGCATTGATTAATTGTAGGAATGGACTCATGAAGTTATCCTTTGGAAACATGACTTTGGAGATGAATATTTTCAACATTTGCAAGCAGCCTGGAGATGATAATGATTTACAAGAAGTAGATCATATTGAAGAATTAGTTCATGATCAACTTGAATCTACTTTGACTAAAATTGAGTTGGATGAATATGAAGATTTGCAAATGATTTATTCTAAGGAAGAAATCACGGATGAAAAAGGCACCAAAAATATTGATGCCGATCTTTTGTCAAGAGTGACAACAGATTTGACATCTGACATCCAACCAATTGATAATTACTCTCCTGACGAATCCTTACTTTCTCATAGTTCAATGCCTTGGTCTGCTAAAAATATCAATTTTCTTGCAACAGGAGATTTGCCAGCTCACTGGAGTATCGAAGACAAAGGAAAGTTTTTGAACGAAGTGAAGAACTTTTATTTGGATGACCTTTACTTATTCAAAAATTGTCCTGATCAAATATTTTAAAGATGCATTCCCGACAATGAGGTAAGTAGTGCCATTAAACTTTGTCATTCTGAGGCATGTGGGAGTCATTTCTCGTCGAAAAGGACGACTGCAAAAATCTTACAATCTGGATTCTATTGGCCCACCATGTTCAAAGACACACATGTGTTCTGCAAAGCTTGTGAAAATTGTCAAAAGTCAGGATCTATTTCAAAACATAAGGAATCTTTAGATAATCTTTTATTGACTTTTGCAACATATCCTGGTGGCAATGTGCATTGTGCATTTCATGACTTATGACCCAACTTTCATAAAGAACATGCTCGACTTAGTTTGGGAATCTGACTAAAAAAGACCCTGTTTGCCAGTTTTTAAGAAAACTGGATGGGAAGCCTATCCCCGACCCATAGAGGGCGTTTAAGCCGTTCTTGGACGTAAAACCAAGGGAAGATGTGAGCCACAATCACAACTACCTGTACATACATGATTTGTCAAAATAAATAAATAAAAAGATAGAGTGTGAGACAACAGCTGGCCTACATATAGGTGATATGATTGCATTTTCAATTTTTCATCTATAAATTCTTCTCTTCCTTCCCTTCATTTCTACTCATCCCATACATTCATCAAATATAGAAGTGTGTAGAAATGGCAGGTTCCTCAAGTCATCACATAAAAAATATTTGTGTTTTCGGTGGATCCAGTTCTGGGAAAGAAAAAGAGTTTTTAGAATCAGCAAATCATCTTGGTCGGGTACTAGCTGAGAGAAAGATTCATTTAGTGTATGGGGGAGGTAGCCTTGGGTTAATGGGAGGTGTGTCAATGGCTGCATTTTTAGGAGGCAGTCAAGTTTTGGGGGTTGTCCCCAAAGCTTTAGCAAATAGAGACATCATTGGAAAAACAATTGGAGAGGAACTACAGGTCTCCACAATGTCTGACCGACTGAACGCCATGTTTAGCCATGCTGATGCCTTCATTGCCTTACCAGATGGTCTGGGCACATTGGAAGAGATCTTTCATATTTCATCTTGGGCCCAACTGCACATTCACCATAAACCTATAGGTTTGTTAAATGTTAATGGTTTTTATGATAAGTTACTATCTTTCCTTGATCAAGCTGTGGAACAGGAATTTCTAACATCTTCGGCACGACAAATCATAATCTCTGCTGCTACTGCTGAACAATTGATTGACCAACTATAATCTTTCATCCTTGTCATTGATCCCTGCATGAGTCGCCTAGATTGGTCAACTAAGGAAAGCCGTAAAAAGCTTAGATTAGATTTGAGCCTTCATCTGTGAAACCTGGTGTCTTGTGGTTTTATTAATAGCATATTATTTTGTTTTGTTACTTCTTATATTTGTTTAAGTGTGTTTCAGGTTTGTCATTGTTCACTGTTTCAGGTGATGTCTTCTATACTCTATCTTTCTACCTTAGGACATTGAGGACAATGTCTCGTTTTGGTTGGGAGGAGAGGGTAGTAGCTTTTTTTTTTAAAAAAAAAACTAACCAACTAACTGTTTTTGTTTTTAAAAAACCATTTGGCAAAACTGTTATTACTAAGATGGCAGAGTAAAGAGGAATTATTCTTGAGACGCATCTTAGTAAAAATTTTCTAATGGTTATTTGCAATATTCATAACAAGGCCTATTAGAATACTTCTTGAAATATTCAGGTTTACAAACTCTCGCATTGTTATCACTTGATTCTGCTCCTATACTCATTTAACAAGTATTATTAAACCTTTATTTTCACACACACACTTTAACATATGATTGTGGGTTGCACATTGGATTATTACATTATTTATGTTCTTTTGTTAAAGGTAACAACTAAGGGAAAGGGATAGTATATAATTTGCAAAAAAAAAAAAATAATTGATAATGTTGATGATAATAAAAACGTAGATAAGTTTGGTTTCGTAGCCTCCTTAATCTAAGCAATTAAGCCCGAAGGGGTGTTTTAACACCTAATACCCTAAAGTCAACTGACTTGGGAGCTATTGGCCCAAAGCTTGTTACATGGGTTAAGGAGAAAAGCTTAAGGGAATCAAACATTGCACTATCTACGTATTAGTATCTGCAACCCGAGTTGTTAAGCTCGTAGGGGTGTCTCAACACTTAATGCCCTAAGACCAACTGGTCTGGGAGTCATTAGCCTAAAACTCGTTACATGGGTTAAAGATACATTGTGTTTTAAGTTGTATGTGTATATATATAAAAAAAAAAGAAGAAGAAAAAAAAAGTAATAATAATAATAATCCCAACCCAAGGAAGTTCACCTTAAACATTTGAATATAATATTGTTTTCTTCCAACAAAAGCCCCATCATCTATGTTTTCATATATTGAGCACATAAAAAGAAGGTTTATTAATATCTTGTTTAAGAAGTATGAAGCAGGAATATAAATTTAATGAGAGTTTGTTTATCTGGATAGATTAATGGAAGTTGAATGATGAATGCCTTGCTTTGTGAAACTTGCAAATTGTTTCTCTATTTTAACGCTTTAGATTACTAGGGACTAGTAATAAGCTGGTTGGGGGGTGTGATTAGTACTTAAAAGTGCATGTTTATCAAGGTTTTATATCATCATTTTGCACTTGAAGTATCAATAACCCCTTAACTAAAGCATATTTTATAATAACAAGTTTCATACTATAAGATACCTTAATTTATAGTAAATGCTCATTTTAAATGCAGGACTATCACATAAATAAAAGGATTGATTGATGAGTTTAAGCATTGAAAGTTAAAGGACAAAGAGATGGCCAAACTTAGAAAAGAGATGTCGGTGCAGTCCAAACCGGAACATTGCTCGGTAATTGGATCATATCTGGAGCTCTAGATCTCGGATTTAGGTCCATTTTATATGGATGGAAAGGTAAAACATAGGCCTACAACTTTCATTTGGACACCAAGATCTAAGAAGGCCGTTTTCAAGTTCAAATTATAGAAACAACGAAGAAGTCCGAAGCTGTCCTGCAGCCCAGACACTATTTAGTGTTCAGCCCATATCTTGAGTTCTAGAAGTCCAAATGACCTCATCTTTTTTTTTTGTTGGAAAGCTGAGACAATTTCCTAGAACATTCCTGAGGATTCTGGGCAAATTATGATGTTAGCAATGACGTCTTGTTCAGACAAGAAGATAAGGATTGTCACCAAGTCAAGATGTGGCCACCCACTCATCAATTAGTCAACAAATCAATAGTTCCAAATTTTAGCCTATAAAAGGAGGCACTTACCATGTATTGAGGCATCTTGGTATTCAGATCAAGATCATGCTCTTGCTTTCTCTCTTTATATTGTTCATGTTTTGCTTTCATTAATATCAAGTTTATGCACTTCATTTCCTTTCCTTTACTTAGTTAACCTCTTTCTCATTTATGTTCTTATCTTGTTCATTTATGTTTCTTTCTTTCATTATGTTCAGCTAAGTTAATTATGTCAAGGTGAAAAGGGTACACTAATGGTGTAAGAATAAGTATAATATAAACTTAACATGGACCTTAACATTGGATACTAACATATTTTATATTTGTTATCTTGTTCACTTTTAATACTTTGCATGTTAAATGGTTAATCTAGATTTATGTTGTATAACACTTGGTACAACAAATACTCGGCACTTTCATAGCCCATACTGTATGGTATAACCGACACCTGAGCTATGAAAGGAACTTGATTTGTTGTTAACATAAGTTATAATCATGAATGCCTGCCAACATTTACAAGTATTAGTTTTATCCGAATAAGATAACTAATGTAATCATGTTAACAATTTGTAATCTGATTGGAACCTCCTTTATGTGTGGTTTCCAATTGAGTAACAAGAGTTTATACTATACTTGTTTGAAGTACCATTAGTGGATCCTCTAACCTTGACATTTATTTTTATCATTGTTTAATCCTTACGTTAATCTTTCATCTCAAAGTTCTCATTAATTTCTTCATCTTCTGCTTTTATTATTATTATTATTATTATTATTATTATTTACATTCTGTTTATATTATATAATATATATCTTTGATCTTTTCATAAACTCAGTATATAGGCTGAAAACCTGTGACCCGATCTTTTAGATCATTCTCAGGTATAACAACGCCATGTACTGAGTATAATATTAATAATTATTGTTATTGTTGTTGTTGTTGTTGTTGTTGTTGTTGTTGTTGTTGTTGTTGTCTTGTTATTTATAATTTATACAATTAACCTCTCTGTGGTTCGACCCCGGTCTTGCCGGGTTATTTATTACTTCGACACTCCTGCACTTGGGAAAAGACATCAAGCTTTTGGTCGTGTCACTTGCCTATGTGCCGGTCATGGATCCAGGAATCGGGTCGTGACAAACTTGGTATCAGAGCTTTAGGTTAAAGAAACAATAATATAATTAATTTCATAATAAATGGAGCATTCGGATTCGTTTTGTCTTGTTTGTTGTTTTTGAAATTTTAAATTCTCATCAAACATGTCTCTTCCATTGTGATAGATATGTTGTCCTATAATTTTGTGATAATCATCATACTATTGTTCTAGCATGACTTAAGTGCTCTCACTTTTATTTTAGGAAATGCCGAGGAATAGATGAATAGCTGATATTATTAGAGTAGATGATGATCAGGATGATGTCTCTATTATGCAGTTGAGAACTGCAAGGCAGAGAAGGAGGTGTGGTGCACCCGTGCCTCAACATGTTGAGGAGGTACCTCCACCAGTGGAGAAAGAGCCTCGGGAGATAGAAGAGGAGGATATGGTTGATGAAACAGGTGTGGGGGTAGCTGACCCTGAGCCTGTTACAGAGGTTCAGCAACTTAGCCAGGTTGTGCGGACCTGGATAGAGTTTACTATGGAGAGAGACAGAATGAGGGATAGAGATGTACCCTCGACATCCCACACTGTCCAGGGAGTTAATGTGCCGTTGAATGACTTCATGAAGTTGGCACCTTCTATTTTTACTGGGATGGACAGTTCAGAGGATCCTTAGAGGTTTCTAGATGACATTTGGTGACGGTGTGAAGCTTTAAGATGTACAGACCACCAAGATGTGAGTTTGGCATCATTCAGGTTGGAAGGAGATGTGACAATCTCTTGGTTTGAGTTTAGGAAAAGAGCAAGACCAGTAGAGGCTCAGTGGACACAGAAGGAGTTTAGCTCCATGTTCTTAGACAGGTTTCTCCTTCAGAGCGTTAGGGATGCTCGACTTTATGAGTTTGAGAGGCTATCTCAAGGGAGCATGACAGTGGATGAGTATGATCTGAAGTTCACTCAATTGTCTAGGTATGCAGAACATCTTCTATCCACTGAGGAGTGGAAGGTGAAGAGATTTATTAGAGGACTCAAATTCTCTATGTATATGGTGATGGTGTCACAGGTGTTTCCATCCTACTCCTCAGCTGTTGATAGCGCCAGGTTGATAGAGGCGCGAGAAATAGAGGACATGACTGCTGGCCAGTCTAAGAGGCCTAGAGAAGAGGGTCAGTCTTTTAGGCAACAAGGATTAAGTGCAGGTCTGTCTAGGGGATGAAGTGGCCATCAGGGCTCATGGGTTCAGAGGAGGTTTAGACAGAGACCGTCAGTTAATGGCTCAGGCGGTCAGAGTGGCAGTAGTGGTACCCAGAGTTTAGTTCAGATTGCACCTCGTAGTTCATTTGTTTCACCTGGGGATAGTTCTTCGTGTCAGCACTGTGGAGGAGGTCATACTAGTGCAGAGTGCTACAGAAGGACTGGGGCTTGTTTTAGTTGTGGCCAGATAGGTTATAAGATCAGAGAGTGCCCGAGGAGACAATTGTCCACTTCAGGGTTATCTGCTTCAGTCCAACATCCCATTCAGGCACCATCAACGAGCCAGCCTGTGGCTCATGGGGGTAGAGGTTTTGGTGGCCGTGGTCAGAGAGGTCAAGGTGCAGGTGATAGAGGTCAGATACAGCAGGGTCAGGGGCATGCTAGAGTTTTTGCCTTGACTCGGCAGGATGCTCAGCATCCAACATAGTTGTTTCAGGTATTCTTCTTGTTTGCTCTTTTGAAGCAAAAGTTTTGTTTGATACGGGTACAACTCATTCATTTGTGTCTCCATATTTTTCCATGAGGTTAGATAAACAACCAACCTTGTTAAAATCCCCAATTTCAGTTTCTACTCCCTTAGATGAGTTAATATTAGTGAAGTATGTGTATCTAGATTGTGAAATAGAGATTGGAGATAAGATCTTTATGGGAGACTTAAATGTCTTAGATATGGTTGATTTTGATGTGATTTTAGGAATGGATTGGTTGGCACAACATAGGGCTTCAGTAGATTGTTGGGGTAAGAAAATAATGTTTGATCTAGATGAAGAAGTTAGGTTGGTATTTCAAGGAGATAAGATTGGGTCTCCATCAATTATGTTATCTGTTATCTCGAGGAAAATGGCTCGAAAAGGGGTACAGTGCTACCTAGCATATATAATGGATGTAGAGAAAGAAGTTCCATAGTTAGATGAGGTCCCTATAATTAGGGAGTTTATCGATGTCTTTCCTGATGACTTACTTAGATTGCCTCCGTACAGGGAGATTGAGTTTTGTATTGATTTGGTTCAGGGCACCGAACCAATATCAATGGCACCATATAGAATGGCGCAAGCAGAATTGAGGGAGTTAAAGGAGCAGCTGCAGGATTTGTTGGATAAAAGGTTTATCCGACCAAGTGTGTCCCCTTAGGGAGCCCCGATGTTGTTTTTGAAGAAGAAAGATGGGTCATTGAGGTTGTGTATAGATTATAGGCAACTGAATCGGGTGACAGTTCGAAATAAATACCCACTCCCTCGCATAGATGATTTGTTTGACCAATTGCAGGGAGCTCAATTCTTTTCTAAGATCGATCTTCGATCTGGGTATCATCAGTTGAGGATTAGGGAGGCAGACATTTCAAAGATAGCTTTTAGAACTCGGTACGGTCATTATGAGTTTTTAGTGATGTCTTTTGGGTTGACGAATGCACCAGCAGCTTTTATGGACTTGATGAATAGAGTGTTTGGCCAATTTATTGATCGATTTGTGATAGTTTTTATTGATGATATTTTGGTGTATTCAAGGTCTAGAGAGGAGCATGAGCAGCATTTGAGAATGGTGCTTCAAACTCTACGAGATCATCAGTTGTATGACAAGTTCTCAAAGAGTGAGTTTTGGTTGGAGAGTGTAGCATTTCTTGGGCATGTAGTGTCAAGGAATGGGATTGAGGTTGATCCTCAAAAGATTGAAGTAGTTAAGCAGTGGCTTAGGCCTACTTCGGTGACAGAGATTAGAAGTTTCTTAGGTTTGATCGGCTACTATCAGAGGTTTGTGGAGAACTTTTCTCGGATTTCTGCACCATTGACTAAGTTAACGCAAAAAAATGTTAAGTTTTAGTGGTCTGAAGCTTTATGAGAAAATTTTCTTAGAGTTGAAAGAGAGATTGACTACAACGCCTATTTTAGCAGTACCATCAGGTTTTGGTAGTTACACAGTGTATTGTGATGCTTCGAGAGTGGGGTTAAGATGTGTTCTAATGGAGCATGTCAAGGTTATTGCCTATGGTTCACGGCAGCTGAAGAAGCATGAACAGAACTATCCTACACATGATTTAGAGATGACGGCTGTGATTTTTGCTTTGAAGATTTAGAGGCACTACTTGTATGGTGAAACTTGTGAGATCTTTACAGATCACAAGAGTTTGAAATAGACCTTTCAGCAGAGGGATCTAAACTTGAGGTAGAGGAGATGGATGGAACTGCTAAAGGATTATGATTGTACCATATAGTACCACCCGGGTAGGGCAAATGTAGTTGCCGATGCTTTGAGTAGAAAATCATCATAGAGCTTAGCTCATATTCAGGAGGTACAAAGACCTTTGATTAGGGAGCTACATGAGTTAGTGGATGAAGGAGTCAGATTTGATCTTGGTGAAGCTGGAGCAATGATTGCTCATTTTCAGGTTAAGTCAAATTTGTTTGATAAGATAAAAGCAGCTCGGAAGAAAGATGATTCACTACTCAGGATTAGAAATAAGGTTGAGCAGGGCAAGACTGTAGGTTTTGTGATTGGTGATGATGATGTGCTGAGATATAGGGATAGGCTTTGTGTACCTGATGTTGATGATATGAGGAGAGAATTGATGATAGAGGCACATCAGACAGTTTACACAATGCATCCATGTTCCACCAAGATGTATAAAGACCTTAAGGTGTGTTATTGGTGGAATAGGATGAAGGCTGATGTAGCAGATTTTGTTTCTACGTGTTTGACCTGTCAGAGGGTAAAGGGTGAACACTAGAAACCTCCTGGATTGTTGCAACCATTGTTGATTCCAGAATGGAAGTGGGAAAGGATCACAATGGACTTTGTGACAGGATTGCCTAGGAGTCAGGAGGGTTATGATTCGATATGGGTGATTGTTGACAGGTTGACAAAATCAACCCATTTTCTGCTAGTTAAGATTACTTATGGATATGCAAAGTTGACGGAATTGTTTATTAGTGAGATTGTACGGTTGCATGGAGTGCCAATCTCGATAGTGTTTGATAGAGGTCCACAGTTTACATCACGATTTTGGGTGAAATTTCAAGAGGCTATGGGTACTAAAGTGCAGTTGAGTACAACTTTTCACCCTCAGACAGATGGTCAGTCTGAGAGCACTATTCAGATCTTGGAGGATATGCTAAGGGCTTGTGTTATGGATTTTGGAGTTAGTTAGAGTAAATTCCTACCATTAGTGGAATTTGCTTACAACAACAGTTATCATGCTAGCATAGAGATGACACCTTATGAGGCTTTGCATGGTCGGAAGTGTAGATCACCGGTTTGTTGGTTTGAGGTTGGTGAGAAGAGGCTAATGGGACCGAAGTTGATTCAGATTACCTCAGAGAAGATAGAGGTAATTAGAAAGAAGCTTCAAACAGCTCAAAGTAGACAAAAGAGTTACGCGGATAAAAGAAGGCATGACTTAGAGTTTTCAGTGGGTGATTGTGTGTTCTTAAAAGTATCACCGACAAAAGGAGTATTCAGGTTTGGGAAGAAAGACAAGTTGAGTCCTCGATTCATTAGACCGTATGAGATTTTAGAGAGAGTTGGGGTAGTTGCTTATAGATTAGCATTACCACCGAACTTGTCTGCTATTCATCCGGTATTTCATGTTTCTATGCTAAGGAAGTATATGTCAGATCCATCACATGTATTAGAGGTTCATCCCATTGACTTGAGGGATGATATGGTTTATGAGGTGCAATCGGAAGCTATAGTCGATCGACAAGTGAGGAAGCTTAGGTCGAAGGATATAGCTTCAGTGAAAGTGAAATGGAAAGGCCATTCACGTGAGGAAGCGACATGGGAGCTCGAGGATAAGATGCGTGAGGAGTATCCTTATCTTTTTGATAATCTCGGTAAGTATTCAATCTTTTCTATTAAGTTTCGAGGACGAAACTTTTATAAGGTGGGGAGATTGTAACGTTTTGAATTAATGAATTGGAAAATACAATAAAGCCCTTGAAGGCTTAAAGTGTGAGTATAAATGAATGAGGAGTAGTGTGGTAATTAGATAAACATAATAAATATAAATAGAAAAAAAAAACAAAAGAGAGAGCTGAAATTAAGTGAGAATCGGCAGGAGAGAAAGGGAGGAAGAAAAAGAAGAAGAGAAAAGAGGGGAAAGTAAGGGAAAACGGAAAGGAGTTTGAGGAAATAAGTTAAAAGGGTAAGATGATGCTTTACTGTGTATAATATGTTTTCTTTAGCTTAAATTTCAGTTTTGATGAATGTTAGGGTTTTGAGAATTTGTGTTTTGGTTTTAATTGATGAATTAAATTGAATGATAGGGGTTGATTATTGTGGGTATTTGATTATTTGGATGATTTTGGGAGATTGAATTGAAAGATGATGATTTTTAATTATAGTTTTGTTTGAATGGTGAATTTTGAGTTAAAAATCAGGGGAGAACAATAGATTTATGTTAAAATTCTGGATTGGAGGTTGAAGATGATGAAAATTCAATTTGGTCCCTGAATTTGCAAAAATTACAGTTTAGTCCCCGAACTTTGAAAAATTACAAATTGGTCCTCGGAGCATATTACGAGATTCTGAACAGAATAACATATGAATTATGGACAGAATTACTGTATAGATAAGAGAATTTAACACTTTCAATTTGGTCCTCCAATTTGACAAAAATTACAATTTGACCTTAAAATTTTGGTAAAATTCCAGAATGGTCCCTGGAGCATAATGATACATCCTGGATAGAATTGAGGATTAATTATGGTCAGAATTTCAGTATATTCATGGATTTATGACAAATTTTAGTTTGGTCCTCCATTTGATAAAAGTTACAATTTGGCCCTAAAAAAATATGATAAATTCCAGATTAGTCCTTAGCTGTAATATTAGCTTTTCCAGATTAGTTTGATGAATAATTAAGGGTTATTTAGTGAATTATTATCAATTTTATTAGTTGTTTTTATTATGGATTAGATTTCGGGAAAACCGTTAGATTTTGGGTTTTTGAGAAAATTGACTAATTAGTTCAAAAACATATAGGGTTATGGAATACACCCTTAGTTAAGTGTATCAAATAGGTTAAATGTTCTTTCGAGTTGTTCTTGAATATGTCTCCTTTGTATTCAGATAATCCTGATATTCTACCGGCGGGACGTCAGTAGGATTTTCTTCGGTGTCTGCTTTTGACTTTCGTTTGCTTTTGAGTTAGGTGAGTGAATAATTTTTCATATGCATGAGAAATAATATAAATATTTGATTTGTTAATATGAATTGAATCATGCTTCTTAATAATATATATGTTGATTATTATTCTTGTTATGATAAAGCATGATCAATTATTGAATCTAAATTCTTGATATGAACCAACATATATTTTGAATTGACTTCTGAATTGATAGCTCCTCATTTGATTGATGTCATGAGTTAAGCTTTGAGATATGAATATGTTTGTTTGATTACGATTATGAACCTATGGTATGTCAGTCAGAATACCCATGCTAACAGGGTAATGTTAGTCTTTGTGTACATTGTATCTGAACCCTAGTTGGTCGGGGGAGTCACCAACCTGTGTGGACTGATCACCCCATAGTACGGAGCCTCATGCTTATTGCATTTTGATTTTCTGACGAGCTTTACCATTTGATCTTCTTGTTATGGCCTATTTAATAAACCCTCGTATAAGAACCTAAAGCCATACTTGTATATATATTTCTCATTGTTGTATTACCTCGCGTGTGTATATTGAATGTTATCTACTTACTGAGTTGTTGAACTCACCCTCTCATTATTATTCTTTTGAGGCTTATAGCTTGATAGCAGGTTACTTTTGTTGAACCTTCTGAACTTGCTTTTTGGTTGTAATTTGTACATTTCTTTTTGTCAAGTTAGTGCTCCAAAACTATGAATTATATTAACTCTTATATTAAGACAAATGAAATTACATTATGAAGTTAGTTTGTTGTTAATGCTGCGTTAAACTCTAATTGAGTTGTTTAAAGGATAGGTTTGTATGTAAGTTTGGGTTCGTATAGGTTTGGAATTTTGGAGGGGAACCTTATCTATATGCCGGTCATGGATCCGGGAATCGGGTCGTGACATAACTCATGCAAGATGTTTTTTTTTTAAAGCACAATTTTAAGACAATAAACACAATTTTTTTATCTAAGTAAGATTCTAGAGGGTCTCTTCACAAAATTGTTTGGGATGTGTCATATTTTCCAAATAGATTTAAGATTTTTAAACAAAAACCATCTTCCCTTGAGGTCCATCTTCCTCTTCAAAACCATCTCAAAGTTTCTCTTCAAATTTTGTTCATGGTCATTTCGAAATGGTGGATTAATTCTTTCATCTGCCGCTTGATTTCAAACAAGCACAGTAGTGCAAGGTCTCAGGATAGTCTCGTTGCTGATAACTAACCAACTGTTAACTGTATTAACTTCCTGAACCCTCCTTTCCACCTGGCATGTGTCCCCCAGCTCTCTCAGCTGCTCCTCCCCTTCTTCTTAACTAACAAACCAGAGAAACAAGAAAAGGGAGGGAGGCTCTGATTACTTTTGACGCAAGAAAAGGTTGCTAGCTAGTCATTCATTTGGATCCAAAGCAAATACTGAAGCAATGATTTTGTTATAAGCATTTCAAAGACTTGGTTCTGCTGGAAGGAAGTTCTCTCAACTTTCTTTTCTTCAAAGGATTGGGAGCTCAGATTTTGACAACAGTTTTTATTAATGTAAATTAATTATTATTATTTTTTGAAAAAATGTGTTTCATTATTGTGTCAGTTGATGAGTACCCAAATCTTCCTTCCTCAATAGCTCAATCAGAAGAAACAAACTGTATATATTAACAGCTTGAATCCTCACCATCTGCCACTAGCCCCCTAACTCTCAGCTGCTCCATTTCTATTGAGCCCAATGTAATTCTGACGAAAACAGCTTAGGTAGCCTTGAACAAAAGCTATAAAAGACTGATGGTCAAATAGCCGGAAACATTGCTCACTCTCTCTCTCTCAATCCAGTGATAAAAAAATCTGCAGAGTTAGAGAGAAAACAAGAAAACTGATAAACCCTCTTTCCAATTCTTGCTGGTTAGCGAGAAACAGGATTGAAAAGAAAACAAGTAGTGGTGAAGGTGAGTTCTCAAGTTCCTTTCACTTTTGATTCTTTGTGGGATAATAGCTGTGTTTGGTTACTTGGAAAATACAAGAAATAAAGTTAGAATCTTGAACTTCATTCAATTGTCATTTTTCAATCTTTCCTTGGGTTCTGTTTCTTTATGATGTGAGTAACGAAAGAAAATAGAGCATCCAACTAAGTAGGTTTTAAGAATTTGATTCTTTTTACCTTGATTCAAAGAATCTTAACTTTGGATCTCCTGCCTTTTTTTAGAATCTGTCTGTATTTGGTTGAAAGGAAAATGCAAGAAAGAAAATTTGGAATCTTGAACTCCATTGATGGTTTAGCACTAGTGGATTTCTTCTTCTTCTTCTTTTAATTTTGGTTACTTCATAAATAAGGAAAACAACTAGTATATAAATGTCTAGAATTTTGAAGAATTGTCTTCGTTATTATCAATTGCTGATAACGATTCATTTTATTATCACTAGAGCTTTCCCAGTTTCTGACAACATGAAGTGATTTCTTGCGTTGAATTGAAATGAACAGGAAGGTATTGACTCCCTTCACTCATGATTTCTGTCTTTTTTGGAATCTATCACAGTATCCCAGATGGATTTGACTTGTTAATTGTCTTTCTTAATTACTTGTCAATGGAAATAAACTTCCACAGCAACCAGCAGAAGAAAGATTCCCAGCTAGGGAATCTCGTGGGCCACCAAGAAACGTACAAAATTCCACAAATGCAGGATATGGTCCAGTATCCCCTGAACTAGTTAAAAAAATTATGATTGTAAGTCATCTTATTTGATGTTCACCTGTATCAGTGTAAAATTCATGTTGATATATCAAGTGAAACTGAAACTAATGCGTTCAAGTTTTTTCTTTGTTTATGATAATTGGTTTTGTACGTAGGCCAAAGATTTGATTGAAAGATGCCTTCAACTGTATATGAATAAAAAACGAGTGATTAGAACAGTCTTCGAACAAGTTGGAATCGCGCCTAACATTACATGTGGAGGTAAATACCTTAAACAATTGTTAGTAGCTTCTCCTCTTCTGAATAACTTTCATGATACAAAAGTTCCATGAATTTTTACTACAGTAAACTCTTGAAATATCAATTTTCTATGTTCCTTTTCCTTTTAGCTCTGACATTTTTTTTTTTTTAATCTTGTGACATAGTGTGGGTTCAAATGACAAGAGAAAATGCAGAATTTTTCGAGGAGTATTACAAGAAGTTAATTTTGATAGATCAAGTTGAAGCATTTAATCGATTAGTTGAGAGGCAGTGCCATCTGCAGAATCTTGCATCTCAAAAAGCTTCATTGGCTCCCTTTCGAGAAGGCAATCAGCACATGCCTGGTAAATTCTTGCCATAGCATTCTTTTATGTTCAAAACATAATAAAGTTAAGACTAGATTCGGAACTTTCTTAAGCATCCCCATCCAAGCTCAAAACACGTGCATTTTCCCCAAGTTATGAAGAATTATACTCAAACTGCTGCATATTTACAGACATATCATCTTCAAATGTCATCTGTTTCTTGCAAGTAAAAGTTCTTAGTTTAATCTTATCATATTTACATTTGAATTAGTGGTTTTCGTTTTTTTGTACTCCAGCTGACAGTCCACATATGGGATATAACATTCCAAAAATGCTTTCAAACCCATCGAATCGTAATCAGCAGAGGAGCACTGTTTCCAGCCATGACAACTATGGCGTTCCTGCCCCAGTATTGGAGAATTATAGGAGACTGTTAGGCTTCCATCTCTTATTAATTTCCTCCTCTCTTTTCTTTTCTCATGTAAAATATTAGCTCTTTTTTTTGTGTGAGCTTGAGTCTCTATCTATTGGGATTGAATTTGGCATGCATAAAGATATCAAACTATGCGAATTATCAAATGCTATAGCAAAAAAAATTGGGATTCTTGGGTTTGATCTTACGTATGCTTACTGATTTTCTGTTTGTTGAAGGATGGCGAGGAAAGGAAATGCACCTGATAAAGTACCTGTCTCACCCATCACGCAGTCGGAGATTCCGAATCCTGCACCAGACAATAATCAAAATATATCAAACTTTTCGTTTTTATTTCCCCCAAACCCTCCAACAGATCAACAGGGGCATAGCTTTGGTAAGTTTGATAGATTTAAAAGGTGAGATGACCTCATTATATTCTGAAACTATTCATGGTTCTGGCTCAAATAGGTAGAATCTATGCTAGTTTTAATCTATATAAGCTGAAGTGGAGCTGAGCTTGCAGGATCAAGAACTACCATATAGTTTATTTACCCTATTAAATTTAAGGAAATATATCATGTTATCACACTCACATTGGAATTATTACTTTTTTTTCATTTCCTGTACACAGTTGACTGTCGGCTACAGTTTCCACGTTCATCATCTGGTCATCTCCAGAGGAGCTCAGTTTCCAGCAATCACAGTGAAGATGCAGCATCCAACAGTTCCTACCTGGCACATATGAATAGTGGAGGAGGGTAATTTTCTCTTCTTTTCATTTAACCGTTTCTCTTCCATTTGGTCAGCAAGAAAAAAAACTTTTGGGCAATGATAAATTTAAATTTGCTGCAAGTATGACTCATGCATGATACGTATTCAGTGTACTCTAAACGCTATTCTATTGCTATTACAGATCTACATCAATGTCGTAAAATGTAGGAATTTTCCTGAACCGTGATCCATTATATGTTTGCAACTATATATTGTTTAACTGAGGTATTTGGAATTCAATTGGTATAGCAGATAAATAATTTATTCATGATAAATTTTGATTCAAATTAAGGGATTGAATATTGACATGCATACAGATAACAAGTTATGAAGATTATCAAATAGGATTGCAGGAATAGTTTGAGATACTTCGGTTTACCATGATGTAAGCTTACGTCTCTTCTGTTTGTTGAAGGATGGCGTTGGACAGTAACGCAGATGATAGAACTCAATATTTTGGTAACCATAACTTGACAGAGACATTATATTCTGGTGCAAAAGACCGTCATCCATTGTCTACATCTTCTCTACCCCCTCCAGTGGAGCAACAATGGCAACATTTCATCGAGCCACAATGGCATCATTTCATCGAGCAACAAGGGTTTGATTGGTCCTCTGCTAGGAAAATATATGAGTTGACCGGTGCGCATGGTGAGATGAACTCATTATAATCTGAAACCATTCATGGTTCTCTGGTAGGTTAATTCCATGGACACGTTCTTTCTAAAATAGTCCGTGCTTGTTCTTTCGTAATTTGAACAGAAAATCCAGCTTCTACTACTTTGATTGGTTCTCAAGAGTCAAGCAGCCGCACTGTTTCCAACTACAACAATGGAAAACCGGAACCTGGAAGTTTCCACCCTGCACAGATGAATTATGAGAGAGGGTGAAACTCATTCTCATTAATTTTCAACTTCTTTTTTCTTTTTTGCATATTTCTTGTTCTTATATTAGAGTAATATAAAATGGACACATTTCCAAAAAAAAAAAAAAAAACAAGTAATATAAAACTGACGGACATGATTCTTTCCCATATATTTCGTTCAGTATGCTCTAAACACTATTCTATGGACACATTATGATCATGAAAAATAACAAATGAAAGTTCACTACTTTTCTGTTTGTTAAAGGATGGCGATGTACGAGAATGAAGCACCACCTTTTCAGATTCCAAGTCCTGTATCAGTTGAACGTCCCCTGACAGAATATGATTTCATCTTATCTCGTGATCCATTTTCTTCATCTTCTCTGGCCCATCCAATTGAGAAACAAGGGCAACCTTCCACGCAGCAACAGGGGCAACATTTCATGGAGCAACAAGGGACTGGCTCCAGTTTCCACCCTGCACAGATGAATTATGAGAGAGGGTGAAACTTCATTCTCGTTAATTTTCAACTTCTTTTTTCTTTTTTGCATATTTCTTGTTCTTATATTAGAGTAATATAAAATGGACACATTTCCCAGAAAAGAAGTAATATAAAATGGACGGACAAGATTCTTTCCCCATATATTTCGTTCTATTTTATGGACACATTATGATTATGAAAAATAACAAATGAAAGTTATGTTGGAATTAATTTCGAAGTATATATTCAAAGTGTCTTTTAATTCTCTTAAGTGTCTTTTAGGTATATGCATGTAACTATTAAATATGTGTTTATTTTTTAAATTTTAATTTTGAATTATCCTAGAGTAGTATAGATATATGTATGGAATATTGTACAAGTCCAAGTCTATTGAAACTTCCTCTCATAAGAGAGTAACATATTTATGAATGAGATTTGTCTTCCACCATGCTTTCCTTTTCTCCTTCAAATATATTTCTGACAAGTTCACTGCATTTCTGTTTGTTAAAGGATGGAGATGTACGAGAATGAAGCACCACCTTTTCAGATTCCAAGTCCTGTATCAGTTGAACGTCACCTGAAAGAATATGATTTCATCTTATCTCGTGATCCATTTTCTTCATCTTCTCTTGCCCCTCTAATTGAGAACCAAGGGCAACCTTCCGCGCAGCAACAGGGGCTACATTTCATGGAGCAACGAGGGACTGGCTCCAGTGTTCAAGGTGAGGTGAACTCATCATATTCTGAAGCTATTCTATGGTTCTCTGCTATGTTAAATTCTATGGACATGTTTCTTTCTAAACTAGTCCATGAATGTTCTTTCATAATTTGAACAGAAAGTCCAGCTTCTACTACATTGATTGATTCTCGAGAGCCAAGTAGCAATGGTAAATTAATTTCCAGTTCTTTCCTTTGAGTTCTTAGACTTTCTGTCTGCCTCCTGGTTTTGATGAAATGTATTTCAATATTGTGTCAGTTGATCAAAGCCTCAACGGCCCGCCCTCAGAAGAAAATAATTAAGGAAATCTATCCTGACTGGATGGAGGCATCTAGTGCGTCAGGATTAACTTGAAACCAGAAGTTGATAAGGTTGCCGAGATAAGCTTGCCTCATTTTGTTCCTTCAGCATAATAGAATGGTTATTGTGTCTTAAAGCAGACAAATCTACGAAGTGACAGAACTTCATTTAGTTGAATCTCATCGAGTTAAATTGAGTGCTATTCCGGCTGGCCTCAACTATAATTTACTTGTTCGATTTGCTTTCAAAGTTATAACCATCTTTGAATGATGTTCTGGTGATGGATGCTATGTCAAAGTCTGATCCCCAGAACTCAAGAATATTGCCATTAGAGATTAGTTCATTAAGCTTGTTCTTGATTTCTTTTTTTCCTTGCCAGAGCTCAAATTTCAAAGTTTTTTTTATACTTTTGTTGCTTACGTCTTTGCTTTCTGACCTTGAGAAATCAACAAAAAGCCATCCTCCCAAATATTTTTGTTACTGGAAAAGAACATGCTTAGACCATCTTAATTCTTAAAGGTGCATGTCAAATCATCACCACACAGAAATTCCATGACCTTCAACTGCCTTACGGGGGAGCTTTTAGACCTCATTTAATAACATTAATATCAAATGTTGCCAAGGATAATCTATTTCCTTTCCCATGTTATTCTTGTCAAATGTTGCCCCCATGCAGAATCAGAACGTCACCGGCACATGGTCCATAGAATATAAATAGCAAATGTGTGTGAGAGTTATTAAAGTTTTTCTTGTTTAGTAAACTGAATAGAATGAGAAAATCAAAAAATAAAATTTAATGAGTATTGAATTGGAAATAAAAGTTAAATTGAAAGAAGTAACTCTAGAATATTATTACGTGGAATGAGCATGAAATAAAAAGAAATGTGGTATACCTGTGCAACAACATGAAGCAATAAAATTAGATTTTCAGTAATAGAACTAATGCCTGGTAAGCGGCGATGGAATTAGATTCTAAAAAATGAGACTAATGCCTAGTAAGGGGCTATGAAATTAGATGTCCGGTAATAAGACTGATGCCCGATAAAAGATGATGGGATTAGATTCTCAGTAATGACATTAATATTCAATAAGGAGTGAAAGAATTAATCTCCTTGTAATTAGACTAATGCTCGGACATGGCCAAGGAAACAAGGTACCCAACGAAGGGTATTACCTAGAAAATGGGCTGGGGAAATTTGATATTTGGCGAAAGGCTATTGCTGAAAATGAGTTGGTCACATTAGGTTGAAGATGACCATGAAATTTTGATGTGATGAATGAATTCTATTGATTAATAAAATAGAATTGTTGATAATGCCAGTTTACAATTTAAATGCAATATTATGGCTGTTCTTCTTGTTAATTTTTATGAAATAACAATTTTTTTTCTTGTGATAAATTATTTACAGGCTCCTCATAGTCATGAGCTCAATAATAGATTTATTGATTAATAAATAGAATTGTTGATGATGCAAGTTTGCAATTTAAATGCAATATTATGGTTGTTCCTCTTGTTTGTTAATTTTTTATGAAATAACATTATTTTTTATTGTGATAAATTATTTATAGGTACCTCACAACCACAAGCTTAATGATAAATATTTAGTATATCTCTTGTTATTTTTTAATGAACATGTAATAGAAACATTGTTGTATTGTAATGGGTTATGTAACAAAGGATAATTGTATTGAAGTTTATGTTGCTTTAATTAGATTTTGTATGTAAATTTATGATATTATGTTAGTTTTTTTTATTGTGTACAAAATATTATTGCATGTGAATATGGTGTTATGCAAATTTTATATGAAATGATTATTTGTGATGAATGAGATTTTGAAAAATTAAGATTTGAGATATTTTGATTTGGTGTTATGATGAGTCCATGATGATTGGACAATGATTGTGATATGAAATTGTTGAGTATTGAAGTGAAATAGGTTTTTAGTCGATTATTTGAGATTTCTCGGTATAAAAAAAACTCTACTGAAATTTCAATAGATTTTCTAATCAAAAATTTCTTAACAAAATGTGTTTATAAGAAACTCATCTAATAATTGTAAAAAAACATAAAAAAATCAAATGTTGATATGTTACACTCGTCAAATTAAAACATTTCTCAAACAAAAAAATTCAAATAACTAAAAGAACACAATCACATGTAAATGACTTGTTGTATGTAGAAAGGTTTTTAAATAGGCAAACGACGTGGCACTTACAGTCTCCAGCCACCTTCAATGATTAGAAATTCAAGGTTCAAGTTTTGAGACTTTAATGTGAACTCTAGCAAAATTGAATGGAATTCAAGAAACCAAGATCTATCTAACCTAATTTTGCTGAAATTAGAATGAGCTTAACACAATGAATGACATGCTTCAAGGTAACAAGACTATAAACCAACCTAATCAATCACAACGACTGCACCTTGAGACGAGCAAAAGGAGTGTAAATTCATAACAAAGATTGGTAAATTCTTTGAAGAGTTAAAAGTTCAATCAAGAATCAAGATTGACAACCAAAAGTCGACAAAAATGCAAAAAATTATTCTCTAGTTTTCCTAATATGTTACATATAAACCCAATTTAAAAAATAATCAACCCAAGCTAAAACTAGCCCAAACTAATTAAAATAAATAAAATAAATAAGTCTGAAATCTAAACAAGTGTTTTCTCGTAAAATAAAGAAATTTTAATAGCTCAACTAATTTAATAAGACAAGTTCGGTTATTTCTGCATTCTATCTAGTAGCAACAAAGTCCAACTTCAAACAGGTGGTTCTCCCTCGTCTTAAAGAATTAGAAGGCATGACATATATCGTTGGAAAGATATGGTAGTCTAATTTCCATCCCAATTGGAATCACATTAAAATTCGATAGGTAGCTCCAGTTATGATTAAAAAAAAAATAGTGAAAGGTCAAATTGTCTGAATCTAGTCTTCTTCTCCTAATCCTTATGTAATGATCTTAGTTCCACCAACAAGCCTCTCTTGAACATGAATAAGATTAATCCATTGAAAGCTTCTTTGAACCTCTTAGCTCTAAGCCTTGTAACTGGACTAACCGGAACCTCCAATGGATCCTTTGGTGCTTGGATCGCATTAGACTTCCAAAATATTTTTAACTTGTTTTCACTTGAAAACACTTAAAAAAATATTAAGATGCCAGATAAACCCATTTCCCACATGAAAAAACTATTTAATTGGTAAAAAAAACTCAAAATCAAACAGAATAAAAAAAGAACCTTGTTAAGCTTAATTTGATCTAATGTTTCTGTATACTAAAGTTCCATGCTATATTAATGAAATTCCTCTTTAATAAAAACTCAATGATACCAAAATTGTCATCCTTTTACGTAATTAGAATGTAGTAGTTAAGAAGCTTGATCTCTCTTGCCTGTTTTTTAACAATTTTTTCTCTTTTCTCTCAACTACTACGGTCTAAAATGTGTAACAAATAAAGTTTATGATCAAAATATAAATATTCAAACTAAAAAGACCAAATACATGTAAATTAAAACTTAAGGAACCAAACTAAAGCTTTTAGTGTGAAAATGAAAAAGGCTTTATTTTTTGTTTGTTTATTGTAATCCAATTTCTTTCAAAAAAATTTCTATAATATTAAGTTCTGTTTTATAAAATTGATTTCTACTTCAATATAAGAATTTCCTCAAACACTTTGCACATGACAAAGCAATCTAAGAGAAACAAATTTCAAAACATTAAACAATGTCAACATAACTTAAGGGTATGATATTAAAAAAAAATCATTATGTGAAAATACATATAACACTATTAAAAAAACCTATCCAAAAAAATTAAATAGAAAAAAAATTTACAGAGAAGTAATATTAATTGAAACATAAATTTAACAATTGTTTAAGAAAAAACTTATGGCTTAACTCATCAAAAGAACGTACAATTAATTAACTATAACTAGAGGAAATTAGTCTTTTAATATGGATTGCACTTTGCAATCCACAATGAAAAGCTAATGCTTTTAGTTATAGGTTTTTTTCACTATTCATTAGAATAATACTTTTTTTTCTTTGTTTTTTCCTTTTCAATTAATTTTTTTTTGTTTTGATTTTATTCTTTAATATTATTTTTTTATTTAGTTATTACATTTTTATGATATGACCTTACAGCCAAACTCACATCCAAGGCTCTTGGGTCTTGTGTTACAGCCAGACTCAAGGCTCTTAGGCCTGGCGTTGTAGCCAAACTCACTTAAACTTGAGTCATGCAAGTTTATTATTATTATTATTATTAAAAATATATTTATTTGTATTATAAATATTATTATTATTATTATTAATATTGCTAATATAATAATTAATAATTTTGAAAAAAATATATTATTAATATTGAAAAACAAACATAGATTTGATTTGAAGGGTAAAATTAAAAATTATTGTTGTTGTTGTCATCGTCGTTGTTGTTATTCTTATTATTATTGTGATTATTAGTGTTATTCTTATATTTAATATTGGTACTATTTATTATTATTATTATTAATTTTTTTAAAAAAATAGTATTACTATTGAAGAAAAACCATAAATTTAATTTAAATATATTAAAAACTATAAAAATTTGGGTTAAACAAGTTTATTATTATTAGTAGTAGCAGTATTATTAGTATTAGGGAAACCAGACCCCAGAAACATGAGTTTGGTTGAGGCACCGAACCCAAGTTTATAATCATTAGTATTATTCTTATTGCAATTCTTATTGTTATTATTATCATTATCATTATCATTAATAAGTTTTAAAAAATATATTATTATTATTGAGGAAAAATTAGAAATTTGATTTTAATGGATAAAAAACTATAATAACTTAGGTTAGACAAGTTTAATACCGAACACAAGATTTTTGGAACTAACTTTACAAATAAACTTTATGCTCTTGGATATTAGTGTTTTTTAATATTTTTTATACCAAAAAAAAATTAGCACTTGTTATATCTTATTTCCGACTGAGGCAATGGAGTAATTAAAAAAGAAATTATGTAGACAGGATAAGCATGCATTAAGCTGATGTTAATCTAGTGTCTTACACTCTACGATGGACATGTGCCATCGAGTTGTTGGTCCAGGTAGGAAGCCCATTAAAAATCCATCAGCAACAATGGTTTAACATATTAAAAACCCAAGAAGGAATTTCATGTTAAAATTTAACCATTTTGGCTGATGATTTTATTAGAGGTAAGATATTCTTTGAATTTGATTTGACTATTATGGTTAAATGGATGAATAAGTTATATAATTGGTCTTGGATATTTCACCAGTTTTTCATTCTTGTTTGTAGGTTTTTTTTTACATTTGAATTTCGTGCTTTTCATTCTTGAATTTGATTTGACTGTTATGGTTAAATGGATGAATAAGAATATAAACAATGTGGACTCAATAGTATTTAGCCTAGAGGTTTTAACTTTTTAGTTAATGGTTTCAATTTTTAAAAAAGTTTTAATGTTTATTTTACTTAGATTAATCAAGTTATTAAAAATCTAATGATAAATTGGAAGCATTTAAATATGAAAACTTTGCACCATAAATATATATCCGACTTTCACAATTGCTCTTTATTAATTACTATAAAGATCATAAGGAAAAAACAAGGATATCAGAAATAAAATGATGAAGAAAAAGCTCCCCATCATGGGTGTGAGACTGGGTTGTTCATCAACATCTTCAAGCAGACTAGCTGAATACGGTGGATCTTCTTCTCCATTCTGACTACTGCCGCCGCTGCCACCATCTTCTAATCCTTCTCTTAAACTAGGACTCGCATATTCAACCACACCAGCATGGCTACCAGTTGATGAACCGGCATTGCTTCTGTTAGAACAATTTCGTTCTTCTTATCTTTCACCAACCTTAACAAGAGCAAAGTAGAGGTCGTTTTCTACTCGGAAAGACCAAACCTGAATTCTATCTAGCCGAAGCAAATTATTTCTTCTCCTTAGAGAATTCCAATGTGTTATGAACACATATGATGAACTAACACTGCCCTTCTCCTTAAACATGTTCCATTGCTTCAGATTCATGTCACTAACCATTTCCAAAGAGGGTTCCAGAATCTTTACTTTCAGACAATTACTATCTATAAGAGCCCTCTTCTCTTCATCTGTCAGGAAATTCTTAGCTATAACTTGTCTAAGAGGGATCGACAGACGACTGTTGCCATCGGTCACGTCAGTTGCATACAACTGTTTGTCCACCACTAACTCCACATCTTTGCCATTCATAGAAGCAATTCTTTCTTTGACTTCTTGAGGCAACTCTGCTAGTAAGCCAACACCACAGTTTGGCATCTCCTCCTTCAATCTCTTATTTGGCTTGCTGTGAGCGTGGGATCGTTTGAATACGGTATCCTTTCTCAAAAACAAGTCTTGGTTCGATCCTTCGTCACTAACCGATCCTTCGTCACTAACCCCAGTCATAATTCCTTGTCTAAAACCATTCCTTTTATACCTCTCCGTAGAACAAGAAGGCCTCTCCTCGGAAGTTCTCTTCCTAGTAGTAAAGCCATCATGAACCTTGTCGGACATAGGCTCATTCACCTTATTAAATCTCCGCCTCAATATTCCTCCCCCGTTACTTGTCCCACCGCTCTTGGTAGCAGAACTGAGTAGCTTCTCTCCCGCAAACCTTTCTTTCTTCTTTAATTCAAAGTAATCAGCAGGCTTTTGAACAGCTTTCTCCCTCACCGGCCCGTCTATCTTTCCATCCCCCAATATTGCATCCACTTTCTGTTTCTCCTCCCTCTTCTTTTGCTTGAGTTTCTTGTAAGCAACATGGCAAACCGCCACTAAAGCATCAAAGCCGGTAGCATCCATATCGATATTTCCATCCTTCAAATCCTTTTCAGTCACAAACAAAATATCCACCTCCTCCTCGCTTTCTTTCTTGCGTTCTTCGACTCTGGACGTTGAAGAATCAATGTTTTTCATGGTGACTAAGCTTTTGCTTCCTGTGTTTGAGCCTTGAAGCCTGCAGGAGTATTTATAAAGACAAGAGGGAGGGCATTGTACTTGATGTAAAATCTTGTCAGGATAGAGTTTGATTTGTGAGTAAATCCTTGTCAGAATATTATGAAGCTTTTACAGTCGTCAAGGTAGAAACCATAACGGAAAGGGAGAAGAAAAGAGTTTCGTTTCAAGTGGAAACCAAAACCCTTTCCTGTTGGGATTTCTGTTACAACTGCTAACGACCATCCTGCTCTTGTCACGTCGTCGTATAGCATTCTCGTGGGTAAATCTATAAAATATATAATTCGACAAGTCCAGATGAATGAAAAAAAAAAAAAAGAAATAGCCGATCATAATTGTAGAAATATTTTAATTTAACATGTAATATAATGTGAGCATTTCGATTTTGAGTTTTAAATACATTGTATGTATGCGTTTGATTTTGATCGATTAGAAGTAAAAAAAAAAAAAAAAAAAAACATGAAATTAATTATTTATTTAAGAAATAAAATAAAAAGAATCAATAATCAGAAAAGGGGGGAATTCGCAATTGATAAATTAATCAATATGTTTGAGTAGTTTAACTTCCAAAGATAGGAACTTATCTCTCCTTGTCTATTTCAAGTTCGATCTTCTTTCCTAGAGAAATGTCAAAGTCCATGCCTTAAGAAAAAGTGGTTATATATTAACTAATACATTACTTGATATGTTTTAATTATTTCTTTGTTTCTCCACTTTCTTATACAAAAATATAAAAAAATAAATAAAATAAAATTGATTCCAATATCTCAATAATCCTAGATTTGTCCCTTTATTGAAGGGATTAGAGACTTCACATGGGATTTGGATTCTTGGTGACCACCGTTAAAGCTCTACGGATATGGGGCTTGGTTGAACACTTTAAAGGGATATTGGCCTTAATTCAAATTAGCCATTAATTATTATATTTATTTGTGCATTAAGATTAAATTTCTTTTTGGTGTAATCTTTATAAAATAGTTATCACAAAAAAAATTTAAAAAAAAAATTACTGCCATTCCTATGATTTAAAGATATATAATTAATATAGGAAGTGATGATTATATTTTAATCATTCGTTAAAATTCCATGATTACATTTTACATGGGATTTAGATTCTTGGTGTCCAACGTTAAAGCTCTACGGATATGGGGCTTGGTTTAAACACTTTAATTAAAGGGATATTACCCTTAATTCAAATTTGCCATTAATTATTATATTTATTTTTGCATTAAGATTAAATTTCTTCTTGGTGTAATCTTTATAAAATAGTTATCGCAAAAAAATAATAAATTTTTTTTCTGCCATTCCTAAGATTCAAAGATAATATAAGTAAGCAATGATTATACTTTAATTATTTGTTAAAATTCAAATTAGCCAGTAGTTTGTTTTTTACTTATTGTTCGAATTTTGTAGTTGAAACTTTAATTAGACAAACTTTATTTAAACATGTAATTCGATCATTTCTTAGGTGTTTAGGTTTTTAAAAAAGTGTTGACCATATATATACACTTTTAGTTCTTTTTTGTAAATAAGGAAGAATTTGCCAAGTCATAAAGTGCTTGTGCATAAGCTTACATAAATATATAATAATACAATTTCCTCTAAGTTATCATCATTGATCATAAGCTTATTTTTATTAAAATTATAAAAAATAATTAAAAATCAAAGTAACTTATATTTTAACTTTAAAAATAATTAAATATTAATATTAATAAATTAATTTATGTCAAAAATTAAGAACTCCCTCGTAACCAAAAACTCCCCTCTGGATGAAATCAAAATATTTATGCATGGAATATTCAATAAGAAGATATTAATTTTCAAGTAGAGTTTGGAGGAGAAACATGGTTTTAAAAAATAAATTTATAGATTATATATAGTTGACATGTATAAATTTTGTTAATTTGCATAATATGCAATGGTAAAAGTACCAGTAGAAATCAAACAAAAAATTAAGGACATAATAATAATAAATATACATGGAAGGATTTATAAATCGAGTGGCGAGTTGACCCATAAAATCTAAAAGGTTTGATTGAACACCTAAACTCGTTTGAGTTATGTCTAGGGTTAATGAGCCTAGTTGATTTGTCGAAACCAACCAGAGTTTTATTACAATTCTATTAACATTAAAATTTAATAGCATCAAAACATGAAAGTCAAATGATTCTTTTATGAGTTTAGATGTATGTGTTATTAGATATCACAAGCTCCAGTATCCGTGCTTCGTTGCGAGGCCGCACTATATATTACGCAAAAATCGATGTTCAGGAGCCGCAAATGGAGTTTAAAAAAAGAAGAGAATTCACGGAATGGGCCATAGACCCA
This sequence comes from Populus tomentosa, assembly GCA_018804465.1. Taxonomy (NCBI): domain Eukaryota; kingdom Viridiplantae; phylum Streptophyta; class Magnoliopsida; order Malpighiales; family Salicaceae; genus Populus; species Populus tomentosa. The sequence goes on from CM031997.1 coordinate 1,033,342, forward strand.
AGTGGAAGGATGAAATTAGGAAAAATATTTTTTAAAAGGGGACAAATGATGTGACTTAATTCACAGTTTATTAAATATGAAAGGATGAAATGGGGTAATAAAATACATAAATAAATCAGTCTTGGTCAACCCGAGCTAACATGACAAACTTGTAACCGTGGTAATCTGGACCGAGCCAACCCGAGAAATCTTGCTAAACCTCCAGTCCAAATCATAAGATCGAAATAACCTGATATAAAAATAAATAGAATTTTAAAGCGTATCTTTTTAAAAATATATATATCAACCCGTGTTAATTTTTAAAACTCGTGACCAGAATCATTAGACTCAAAGCATCCTATATGAAAAAAAAAAACATGAAGCTCAATTCTCATTCTATCAAACATTGAATGATAAAAATAAATAAATAAAAAAAAATTATACAAAAGAATGAAAAATAAAAATTAAAAAAAAATTCATAAGTTGGTTTATGAATGGCATGCACCAACAAATTTTTTAATTTAATTAATAATTAAACATTGTTAAAAGACTAAAATGCTTTTGATAACCTAGTAATAACAAGAAAAAAAAAAAAAGAGTGAAAAAGACCACAAAATCCCTAGACACATGATTTAAGTTTTTTTATTCCAAGTATAAACATATTATTTTATTGTATTTAAAAAAAATAAAAAGACATCACCACCTTTGTTTGCTAGCCTAATGAGGTTTTTTTGAAAGGCAATTAGATTGTTTTAATATGCTTAAAAAAAATGAAAAACACATTCCCTCCATCAATTCTTTAATGATTAATTAGCCATGAATTTGATTTTTGTTAACGGAAATAAAGAGGCCATCACACTGAACAGTGTCAATAAATTTGTGTCTATAATGTTTGTATTGAAAGCGACCCAAAAGTCAGTGCTGTAGACTGGAACAGCCTTTTTTCCGCTTAAAATGTGAGGAAGCCAGATGACACTAAGCTATTTTAAGTATTTCATGGAACATATATTTTGTTCTATAAAAATTTAATATAAATTAATTTTTTTAGATGTATTAATAAAAAAATTTAATAATAAATAAAATTAAAATTAAAAAAATTAAGAGATATATATAGATTAAAATATTTAATCTCACAAGACAGAATATTTACCTAGTTATGCTTACTAAATTTATTTATTAAAAAAAATATTTTTCAATCAAATTATAATAAAAATAAAATATATATTAAATTGATTGAATAAAAAAAAAGATAAAAATTATGTTTTATTTTCAAGAATAGAATTCATCTATATAAAATATTAAAAGATATAGGTAAATCAAAATAATCCTTTTAAAAACTAAATTCACACAACACTATTTAAAAAAAATCTCAATTAAAAAAAGTTAAATTAAAAAAAAAAACAGAAGAATATTATTAATTGAAACATTATATAAAAAAAAAATATTAAAGAATATGTCAATTAAATTTTTTTTTTAAAAAAAAACAAAAACAAAAGTCATGGCTTTACTGATCAAAATAACTTATAATTATATCCTATTTCCGACTGAGGCGATGGAGTAATTAAAAAAGAAATTATGTAGACAGTTGCAGATAAGCTTGTATTAATCGGATATTAATCTAGTATCTTACACTAAAGGATAGACATGAGTAATCAACTTATTGGTCCAGGTAGGAAGCCCATTAAGCATTTTGTTTGTTAAAAATCTACTCCCATTACTTTGGAACGAGATGATGTCATAAAAGGGAAACTCATCGGACCGGTTCCATAGGTTATGTGTCTTCCACGGTGATATAAGGTAACCGTTTATTTATTATGTGACCATTTGATGAAAATAAATTATTATTAGTTGTAGATCCTATCAGTTCAAATAAAAACAATATAAACAAATGTATTTGGCAATAATTGTGTTTAACATTGTATTGGATTTAGTAGTTGTGATTTGAAAAAAAAAATGAAAAATTATAATTTTTTATTAACAAAGATTTTTTTAAAAAATAATGAGATGTATATAAAATTGTATTCTATATTAATTAATAAAATATTTTTAAATCAATAATTAAGACAAACATAAACAACACCACATCACATTATAAAATTATGAAACTTTACAAAATCAGGAAATCTAAACTAATATATGTGTGTTGAAAATAAGAACTAAGTACATATCTTATATTAGTCGAAACATGAAATTAAAAACTTCCACCTATAATTTGTTGATTTTTACTTATATAAATTTATTTTAATTAATTAAATACCAATTAAAATGATGGATCCAAAAATGTCTCTTAATAGAATCATTTAATGTTCCGAATTACCATTTTAGAAATAGATAATTTCATAAATTAAATACTTTTTTGGGAATGTAGATCAAAGACTTAGTTGAAGGAAAAAGAAACAACGAATGAGATCAATATGTATAAGTGTTGAGCTATTATAACCATTTTGATTGGTGGTTTTATTAGAGGTAAGTTTTTCATTGAATTTGATTTGATTGTTATTATTAAATGGATGAATAAGCTATATAATAATTGGTCTTGGATATTTAACGGGCATTTTATTTTTATTTGTAGATTCTTTTTACATTTATGTTTCTGTGTTTTTTTCTCATATTTTGAGATATGTTAATTATATAACGACTTTTCTTTCTTATTTTTGTAATCAAGAACTGAAAAATACTATAAATATATTTTTATGTCAAAATTAAATTTTGTGAAATCTTAAGGGACTTAAATTATATAATTTGTGTTATTTTTAAAATTCAAGGACTTAAATGTCTTTTTTAAAAAACAATTCTAAAATGACATTCATGTTTGGTATCTTTTTCATTTTGATCCCTCTCCTTTAAATTTCAAACTTATTTAAAAATCAAAAGCAATTAATCTTGAATTAGAATTAAATAGTTATAAATAAAACTTTAAGGATCAAAATAGATTATTAGTTTATAGACTATATATCTATAATGTTTTGTAAAAACAAAAACAATATCGACTGAATAGCATTTAGCCCAGACCTTTTAAGTTTTTAGTTAATAGTTTCAATTTTTTTAAAAAAAAATTAATGTTTATTTTACTACATTAATCAAGTTATTAAAAATCTAATCCAATCAACCGGATAAAGTTACTACTGGTATACCAAATTTAACAAGTGTGTCATTCTATTCGTCGTGAGGACAATGATAAATTGGAAGCCTTTAAGTATTTGAGCAATGTGATTACTAACTCAATCCCTGCCCATGGAACCCACCACTAGAAAATTGGGGAAAAAAAAACATTGAAAACAAGAATAAAAAATATCTTACAGTCATACAAATTTTTTTTTTTTTTTGGCATACTCTGAGCTTAATAAAATTTATAGGTTTGCTTGCTGTTTTAGGTACATTGTGTAAATTTGTCTACTTACAATTCTCTTATGGTTAGAAGCTAATCCATTCTACGATGAATTGGAAGCATTTAAATAAGAAAACTTTGCACCATAAATATATATCCGACTTTCAAAATTGCTTTTTATTAATTACTATAAAGATCATAAGGAAAAAACAAGGATATCAGAAATAAAATGATGAAGAAAAAGCTCCCCATCATGGGTGTGAGGCTGGGTTGTTCATCAACATCTTCAAGCAGACTAGCAGAATACGGTGGATGTTCTTCTCCATTCTGACTACTGCCGCCGACGCCGCCATCTTCTAATCCTTCTCTTAAACTAGGACTCGCATATTCAACCACACCAGCAAGGCTACCAGTTGATGAACCGGCATTGCTTCTGTTAGAACAATTTCGTTCTTCTTATCTTTCACCAACCTTAACAAGAGCAAAGTAGAGGTCGTTTTCTACTCGGAAAGACCAAACCTGAATTCTATCTAGCCGAAGCAAATTATTTCTTCTCCTTAGAGAATTCCAATGTGTTATGAACACATATGATGAACTAACACTGCCCTTCTCCTTAAACATGTTCCATTGCTTCAGATTCATGTCACTAACCATTTCCAAAGAGGGTTCCAGAATCTTTACTTTCAGACAATTACTATCTATAAGAGCCCTCTTCTCTTCATCTGTCAGGAAATTCTTAGCTATAACTTGTCTAAGAGGGATCGACAGACGACTGTTGCCATCGGTCACGTCAGTTGCATACAACTGTTTGTCCACCACTAACTCCACATCTTTGCCATTCATAGAAGCAATTCTTTCTTTGACTTCTTGAGGCAACTCTGCTAGTAAGCCAACACCACAGTTTGGCATCTCCTCCTTCAATCTCTTATTTGGCTTGCTGTGAGCGTGGGATCGTTTGAATACGGTATCCTTTCTCAAAAACAAGTCTTGGTTCGATCCTTCGTCACTAACCGATCCTTCGTCACTAACCCCAGTCATAATTCCTTGTCTAAAACCATTCCTTTTATACCTCTCCGTAGAACAAGAAGGCCTCTCCTCGGAAGTTCTCTTCCTAGTAGTAAAGCCATCATGAACCTTGTCGGACATAGGCTCATTCACCTTATTAAATCTCCGCCTCAATATTCCTCCCCCGTTACTTGTCCCACCGCTCTTGGTAGCAGAACTGAGTAGCTTCTCTCCCGCAAACCTTTCTTTCTTCTTTAATTCAAAGTAATCAGCAGGCTTTTGAACTGCTTTCTCCCTCACCGGCCCGTCTATCTTTCCATCCCCCAATATTGCATCCACTTTCTGTTTCTCCTCCCTCTTCTTTTGCTTGAGTTTCTTGTAAGCAACATGGCAAACCGCCACTAAAGCATCAAAACCGGTAGCATCCATATCGATATTTCCATCCTTCAAATCCTTTTCAGTCACAAACAAAACATCCACCTCCTCCTCGCTTTCTTTCTTGCGTTCTTCGACTCTGGACGTTGAAGAATCAATGTTTTTCATGGTGACTAAGCTTTTGCTTCCTGTGTTTGAGCCTTGAAGCCTGCAGGAGTATTTATAAAGACAAGAGGGAGGGCATTGTACTTGATGTAAAATCTTGTCAGGATAGAGTTTGATTTGTGAGTAAATCCTTGTCAGAATATTATGAAGCTTTTACAGTCGTCAAGGTAGAAACCATAACGGAAAGGGAGAAGAAAAGAGTTTCGTTTCAAGTGGAAACCAAAACCCTTTCCTGTTGGGATTTCTGTTACAACTGCTAACGACCATCCTGCTCTTGTCACGTCGTCGTATAGCATTCTCGTGGGTAAATCTATAAAATATATAATTCGACAAGTCCAGATGAATGAAAAAAAAAAAGAAAAGAAATAGCCGATCATAATTGTAGAAATATTTTAATTTAACATGTAATATAATGTGAGCATTTCGATTTTGAGTTTTAAATACATTGTATGTATGCGTTTGATTTTGATCGATTGGAAGTAAAAAAAAAAAACATGAAATTAATTATTTATTTAAGAAATAAAATAAAAAGAATCAATAATCAGAAAAGGGGGAAATTCGCAATTGATAAATTAATCAATATGTTTGAGTAGTTTAACTTCCAAAGATAGCAGCTTAGCTCTCCTGACAAGAATTTACATGAAGTAGTTATCGCAAAAAATTAATAATAATTAATATAGGAAGAAATGATTATATTTATTTTTGCATTAAGATTAAATTTCTTCTTGGTGTAATCTTTATAAAATAGTTACCGCAAAAAATAAAAATAAAAACAATTACTGACATTCCTATGATTCAAAGATAATTAATATAGGAAGAAATGATTATATTTTAATCATTCGTTAAAATTCAAATTAGCCAATAGGTTTTAAAAAAGTGGTGACCATATATACACTTTTAGTTATTTTTTTGTAAATAAGGAAGAAGTTGCCAAGTCATAAAGGTTTGTGCATAAGCTTACATAAATATATAAAAATAAAATTTATTCCTCTAAGTTATCATTATTGATCATAAGCTCATTTTTATGAAAATTATATAAAAAAAATTAAAGTAATTTATATTTTCACTTTAAAAGTAATTAAATATTAATATCAAAAAATTATTTTATGTCAAAAATAAAGAACCTCATAACCAAAAACTACCCTCTAAATAAAATCAAATATATATGTATGGAATATTCAATAACAAAATATTAATTTTCAAGTCGAGGTTAGAGGAGAAACACAGTTTTATAAAACAAATTTCTAGATTATATATAGTTGACATGTATGAATTTTGTTAATTTGTATAATAGTCAATGGTAAAAGAACTATTAGAAATCAGACTAAAATTTAAAGACATAATAATAATAAATATACATGGAAGAATTTATAGATCAAGTGGCAGGTTGACCCATCAAATCTAAAAGGTTTGATTTAATATTCAACCTGTTTTGACATGAAACCTAACCGGTCCAGGGTTTGAGTTGGTTGGCTTATCGAAACCAACCAAAGTTTTATTTCAATGATATTAACATTAACATCTAGTAGCATCAAAATATAAAAGTCACATGATTCTTTTATTAGTTTAGATGTATATGTTATTAGATATCACTAACTCCGATGTCCGTGCTTCGCTACGAGGTTGTACTATAGTATTACATAAAAAATAATGTTCAGGTGCCGCAAGTGGGGTTTAAAAAGGAAGAGGATTTGCGACATGAGTCAAAGATCCGATTGGAAGAATGAAATGGGAAAAACATGTTTCTAAAAGGAGACAAATGATGTGACTTAATTCATAGCCCATTAAATATGGAATCATGAAATTGGGTAAAAAAAAAAAGACCTAAATAAATCGGTCTTGGTAAACCTAAGATAACACTTGACAAATTTGTAACCCTGATAATTAAAGTTGAGCCAATGCGGGAAATCTCGCTAAACTTGCAACCCAGACCATAAGATCGAAATAACATGATAGAAAAATAAATCGAATTTTAAAGCCTATTTTAAAAAAAAAAAATCAACTCGTGTTAACTTTTCAAACTCATGACCAAGATCATCAAACCCAAACCATCTTATATAAAAAAACACTATCGCACCTGAAATCGCGACGGCCCTAAAAATAATCTTGATTATGGAAAAAGAACAGATTTCTGGCATCTTGTTCTTTTAGGAAAAAGGTCTTGTTTGAGAGGTCGCCACATAGTATTATGATCACTAGGAACCCTAACTGATCAACAGAGAGCCTATGGTTTGGGATTGGTTACGCAAAAGAAAAAATATTATCACCCCTTAAACGTTCTACTTGAGGCTGACTGCATTGCTGATTTTGTCTTAAATTGCTATACATTTATTAATTTATGCTCTGATGGTTTACTTGCGATATTCATGACTCTGGTAATGGAATACTTTATAGATGGAGAAATCTTATACAAAAGGTCATTTGATGGGACTTTATTAAGATGCCTGGACAGATTAGAAGCCAATAAAGCCTTGTATAAAGTGCATGGAGGAATTTGCACCACCTATGCAAATAGGCACATGATGGCTAGACAAATGCAAAGAGTTGGGTATTTTTGGTTGACCATGGAAAAGGATTGTATAGAATTTGTCCGAAAATGTCATAAATGTCAGGTATATAGTGACAAAATCAATACACCCCCAGTGCCCTTATTCAATATGATGTCACCTTGGCCATTCACGATGTGGGGAATAGATGTGATTGGGCCTATTAATTCAAAAGCCAGCAATGGTCATCGGTTTATCTTGGTTGCAATTGATTATTTTACAAAGTGGGTAGAGGCCTGCTCATGTGACTCAAAAGGTGGTCAAGCGATTCATTGAGAGAGACCTAATTTGTAGGTATGGTTTGCCAGAAAGGATAGTAACCGATAACGCCAAGAACTTCAATGGGAAGATGATTGTGGAATTATGCATTAAATGGAAAATCAAGTATTCCAATTCATCCCCTTACAGACCAAAGATGAATGGTGTTGTTGAAGCTGCTAACAAGAACATAAAGAAGATTGTCCAGAAAATGGTGGTTACATACAAAGATTGGCAAGAATGGCTTCCTTATGCTCTACATGCAAATCGAACAGCAGTAAGGACGTCAACTGGGGTTACACCTTATCCATTAGTTTACTAAATGGGGGCAGTGATGCCTTTGGAAATAGAGATTCCTTCTCTAAGGGTCCTCATGAAATATGAGCTAGAAGAGGCTAAATGGGCTAAGATATGATATGAACAGCTAAATAGATCAGTGAGAAGAGATTAGTTGTAATTTGTCACCACCAACTGTATCAAAACAGGATAGCAAGAGCATATGACAGAAAAGTTCGACTAAGAGAGTTTAAAGAAGGAGATCTTGTATTGAGAAAAATCATATTACTACCTAATGAGAATCATAGCAAGTGGGCATCCAATTATGAAGGTCTCTGTGTAGTAAAGAAGGCATTCTCTGGAGGAGCATTGATACTGATAGGAATGGATGGAGAAGATTGGAGGAGGCCAGTGAGTTCCGATTCTGTAAAGAAATATTATCCATGATTATATAAGTTCTCATCAAATCAATAAAAGTTTTGCCAAGAAATTCACTTTGCATATCTTTTCTCTCTCTCATAAATGTTTATTGATATCAAAGAATCAGTAAATACACCCTTGAAGCCTTGCATTATCTCATAGATTCAATTCATTACTTATACCAAAATCAGTTTTCCTATTGGAGTTTCGAAAAATTGATCTGGCATTTTGATTTCAAAAATAATTTGATGTTTATTCAAAAACGATATTTTTAACATTCTACTTGTAGAATAACAAGTGAATCAAGCAACTCCTTCATAGAGGTGACCAAACTCTAAAAAGAAAAAAAAAAGAAATGAATAAATACCCTTACCCCAAGACTCTTGAATAATGTGTTTTTAAACATATGAATAATGGTACGTAGTGAACTTGTTGCTCATAACTCATGAAATGCATCTTTGCAAAGACTAAACAACCACACTAGATGAGGTTAAAGTTTATTGATCATAGTTGTTTGCGCTTCAAATGAGGAAAGACCATCTTTGTTATTCCTTTCACGTTCTGAAATAAGTACATCCCTTGCGATCCCTTTTTGAGCCTGAATAATTTTTCTTTCATAAAAAAATCCCGACTAAGATCACAGCCTACACTGGTGGCAAGTGAAATTTCAATGATCAAGAAAGATGATAAAGCCGTGAGAAAGTCAAAAGGCAAAAGAGCCCAAGAAACTCAAATGCTAGGAGGCATGCCCAAATCACAAGAAAAAAGTGATAACCAATATAAAGTGAGCATGCTCTAGCAAAGCAATAAAAAAGAAAAAAGAAAAAAAAAGGGCAAATCAAATAAGAGCGGCAAAAGAAAATATGAATGACATCAAGAGTCAAACTGTTGATAGTGATCTTTAGTCTTTGAAACCTCGAAACACTCTTTGAGCCTTATGAATCCTTTTCTTTTGTCATAACCCAATTCTGGGTTATTCCTCAAAAATCAATTTCTTTTTTCAAAATAAAAATCAAAAAATAAAATAAAGGCTGGCAACGTGGAGAGAGCAGACCGAGCAATCAAGCTGCAATTTTTTGAGAAAATTTCAAGGCCTAATTGTACCCCATTATGCCCAAGAATAGAAAAATGCAAATTCGAAGGTCAAATTAAATGATTATTGGATGAATTTGCATAAAAATTAAGTCCAATGACATAATTAAATTTTTAATGGGCCAATTTGATTTAATCATGGGCCAAATTAAATTTTAATTATGTTTAAGAATTAATTTAGATCTAATTGAAGGATTTAATTAAGTGCAAGGACTTAATTATACTTTAAGCGGGTCAAATTAATTTTATTTGGGGCTTAAGTGGTGAAAAATTAAGTTTGGGAGCCTAATTTAGGCTTAATTAAGAAGATTGGAATTTTAAGAGATCAAATTTAATTTTTACCAAGTGAATTGATTGAAATTTGAGGCCAAAATTGCATTAAATCAAAGGTTTAGGGTCAATTAGGGGTTCCATTGAACTAATTTGAAAGAACACGGACTAAATTGAAAAAAAAAAAAAAACACGGGTTACTGTTCATCATCTTCCCCGTGAAGCTGCTCGAGTGGCAGACTTCCAGACGTATTTTCTACCTCGTTTGTTCCCCAAATCCGACAACGCATGCACCAACATGTCCACCTGAAACCCCTTTATCTTGTAGAGTGGTCTGGTCGGGTCAACAAACTTGGAAACGGCTCCGTTTATTGGCCCAAAGTGGCACCCTCGGGCAGTCTGCAACCTTGGATTGCCAAATTTGGCAGCTCGAGGTGCACACTTTGAGCCAACGATTGAGATGCTTCCCAAATGAATCAAGGGCTGCAATTTTTCCCCAACGTAGACAAGATTGCCCTCTTCCACTGCCTATAAATGGAGTCGGAATTGATGGCCTGAGAGAGGAGAAAATCGGGTCCAAAGTAAGCCAAAAAACCTGCCTTCCTCCCTCTTCCTGCTGCAGATTTTCTTCTTTTCTTCCTCTTCCAGCTGCAACCGTTGCAGCCACCAACAGCTTCTCCACCACTAGCTCCACCACAGGTAGCTATCCTCCCAGCCAGCCATCTCCGCCACGCCAGGTGGTCCGCTCCCCTTCCCCTTTTTCTTCGCCGTCTCTGCTGAGTGAACAGTGAACTGTTCACGCATGAACAGTAGACGTGAATTATAATTCATGTCTACTGTTTATGCAGCATACTATATCCTTTTTTAAAAAAAAAAATAATAATTTCAAAAATATTCAAAAAAAATCATAAAAAAAATTGTGGTTTTCTTAAATATTTTTCCACCAAGTTTGCTTAATATTGGGTTGTATACTTACATTGTAAGATACAAGTCCGGTATTAAAATACCCGGTTTTTTCAAAATATTTTAAAAAAAAAATTTCAAAAGGAAAAAAATATTTTATCGCATACGGCCAAGTTCTAAAAATTTTCCAAGCATGTTTTTTTCAAAAAAATTGCATCTCTCACGTTTTGAAAATCCAAAGAAATGGATATCATAACTAGTTTATGATTATCCATTACGGTTTGGTCAAAATATCAAAAACTTTTTTCCAATATTTTTTTTTTCTAGGATCCAGATGTAGACTTTAATATTTGAGAGGTGTAAAATTACATGATAAAGTACACCCTCAAGTATTAAAGATACAAGGTGTAAATAAATGTCATTCAGACTTTAGAATGGTTAGGATTTAACCCAATAAGGTAGAGACTCTCTCATGTAGAGAGATCTGCCTTGAACCTTAGAAAAGACCAACCTGACTTAGAAAAAAAAACAATTAAACAACAATGCAGCTTACCTTAGGTAGGGTGCACTGGGGGGTGATACGTCTTCCCCTTACACAACCAGTCCCTTACTCAGACTCTCGCAGACCATAGGTTCCTAGTGACCATAATACTAGGTGGCGACTCCAACGAACCAAGCAAAACACAAATAATAAAAAAATCGCCAGCCGATGCCGCGCGGATTTTTCAACGTGCGACATCTTTCATAGTGAAAAACCACAACCTAAGTTACGTGCCTATAGAAGTCATTTCTAATCAAGCAAGCAAGCAACCTAAAACAATAAACAATGCTCTCAAAATGTAAAGAATATTTTTTTCATAAGATTCATGACATCAAGAATAAACTCTCATTATTATTCATGTTGATAAAAATAAATGTTCAAAAGAGAGACAAGTTTTTCTCATACAAAACCTCGAGCTTTTTCTCGAGCCCTTCACTTTGAAACAAAAGGTCATCTTATGATGTATTTTCACCGAAGATCTCATTGCGAAACACAAGAGCAAATAATCTCTTTTCCAAGAAAGAAAATAACCAAGGAGTTGCAAGATTTCAAAAGCAAATTGTTTTAGACTCACATCGAAATAATTTTTTGTTTTCAAAATGCAAGATCAAGATTCATTTTAGACCCGTATTCCTTCACCAAACTGAAAAGGAGAGAAATGAGAGAATGACCTCTTAAAACCATTATTCATCTAAGTCAGTGACATAGCACACTTGGGGGCAATGACCAGTACAAGGGGGCAACATTGTGTTTAAGGAAAATCTATCATTCCTTACAACAAGACAAGGGGGCATTTTGCTTTACAAAAGACAGTTTGATCCTTTCCGCTAATGACACCGAATATTTTTAGCAGTGAGACGAGGGGTAATGAATGATCCTCTCAAATTATTTGATGAGTCAGAAGATCTTTAGCAAGCAAGTAGGTCACGATGGGCACCACAAAGGCTGAGTTGTGCAAACAAATCTGGAAATAGACTTACATAGGCTAACTCACGTGGGCTAGAGAGCCAAACAACAAAGATGACCCAGATCAGAGGTAACAAGTCTTCATCAATCAAACAACAAGAAGATTAAGAAGAAATTAGGGCCTATATTTCAAATCAGGTAAATATGCATGCATATCATCTAAACTTTGAGACATTGGACAATGATATTTGCAAATTTCATTAGAGAAAAATTCTAAATGGAATCCATCAAGTGGAAGGCCAACTTGAAATGGCGAATATAGAAATTGCTTTTGAAAAATTTTTACTTTTGAGAATTTTTTAACATGGGCAGGTTGCCCATGAGAATTAGGCCACCTGAAAAATCTCTGTATTTTTTCACCACCTTTCATCTTCCATTCCTGAGGTAGTGCATTTCCTATCCTACCCCATTTTGAGTGTGCCTTCGAGCCCTCACCTCATGTCTTTTCGAGCGTGCCTTCAAACCCTCGACCATCAAAGGTAATGCATTTCCTATCCTACCTCCTTTTGAGTGTGCCATCGAGCCCTCATTTCCTTCGAGCTTCCATCTATTGAATAGTGTGCCTACGAGCCCTATCATGTCTCATTTAAAAAAAAATCCTCGTATTTTTCCACTAAGCAGGTAACCCATTACAATGTGACCATCTGGGCCGGTAACTCATCACAATGTACCATACTGAAAAATCCTTGTATTTTTCCACTAGGACAGGTAAGTCATTACAATGTGACCACTTCTGAAAAATCCTTGTATTTTTTTTCACTGGGAGGGTAACCCATTACAATGTGACCATCCTGAAAAATTCTCATATTTTTCAATCATCGGGCAGGTCGCCTGGAACAATTAGACCACTCGCGAAATTCTTCATGTTTCTTTTATCACCGAGCAAGTTGCCCAAAACAATTTGATCCATTTCAAAAAAAACATACAAAAAAAACAAAACAAAAAAGTGGGCCGTCTTCCGAATGACTTGTTCTCTCTGTAAAAGTCATATCTCAATTTACTGTTTTCGAAGTTTTCAAGACTCCTTTCCGTATCTACTTTTCTTTATAAATTTACTACACAAAGCTAAGAAAAATGAAATTTTTCAATGTCTTTGTATTGTAAATATTATAAAGAGGGGTCAACTGTCATAACCCAATTTTTGAACAAATAATAAAAATTAAATATAGTTGACAATGGAGTTAAGACAACAAAATTTGAAGTTTGGGGATGTAATTTGAGAGTTAATTGATCAATTTTGAAAGAATTAAAAGTTAAAGATTTAATTAAGGGTTAAATTGAACAATCCAGAAATTAAGGACTGTTTTGTAAATAGTATTATAATTCAGGGATTTAATTGAAATTAATCCAAAAGGGCAAAATTAAAAGAATTAATTAAGGACCAAATTGAACAATCCAGGAATTAAGGACTGTTTTGTAAACAGTGTACCAATTTAGGGATTTAATTGAAATTAATCCAAAAGGGGCAAAATTAAAAGAAAATTTTAATTGCTTAGGGGTCCAATTGCTGAATTTCCAAAGTTCGAGGTCAAAAAGAAAATGTCCATTACAGTTGAAACGTTGTTATTGCTGGTGGAATCCATTGTTGTCAAAACGCCATCATTGCTGGTGGAACAGCCGTGTTCGTCTTCTCCATCCCAATTCAATAGGCTGAAAATCTCCAACGGGTTCGATCCAATCGTGGATCACGTCTCTCGCCCGTAATCTCGTTCGTGGAAGATAACAGTCCTGCAAAGGCAGGACTGGTTAGAAGCAATTCGTTAGGTCTCTATAAAAGGGAACAGAAAACCTAGAACGAACAAAAAAAACCCCAAAAAACAAAGCAAAAATACAAAGTCCCGAAAAAATCAACCCAGAAAAACAGAGTTAAGAACAAAAAAAAAAAAGCAGAGCAAACAGAGCACAAATCCAAATACAGAGAGAAAGAGAGAACAAGAGGGCAGCACTTGAAATTGTCCTTGTACCTGCAAACCAAGAAAAAACCCGGATTCAATAAAAGAACACTCACAGCCAACCGGTATCTTCATTGCAGTTTTCAAAGCTACTGAGAAATTAAGAAGGAAAGCACAGAAAAGTGATCACAGAAGGAAGACTAGAGGAAGCAGTAGGCGAGAATCATCATCAACCCTGCAAGCATCTTCGGTCTCCAGAAGCAGGAATGACTTCATCCCCTTTGCATCTTCATTTCAAAAAGTAATTCGGTGTTACAAGAACACTGCGTGAAGGTAATTTAATTACCTTCACCAATGTTCGCGCACGCGTGAACAAGTCACGCGTGCCTTTCATTTTTTTTGCCCAGCCGGGTCACTGGCTTGGGCCAGTGACCGGGCTGGGCCAAATATAAATAAAAATATTAAAAAATAATTTTTTTTTGTGTGTGTAAAAAAATAAATATTAAAACAAAATAAATATTAATTTATTTTTTTTATTTTTATTCATTGATGTCAGAGTCAGAATAAAAATACCAATTCAAATTTATTTCATTGTATATTATTTAGTTATATAAAAATAAAAAATGTGCATGCAAAATAAAAATAAAATAACATAAGATAAAATAAAATAAATATATTGGTTTATTCACTGACGCCAGAGTCGGGAATAAAAATACTAAAGTAAATTTGTTTTGTTTTGTTTTGTTTTATTTGATTTTATTTAGCTACATAAAAATAAAAATAACAGGTATGCGTAAAAATGAATTTTTTTTATTTGTTTATTCACTGATGCCAGAGTCAGGAATAAAAAAAAGAAATAATGATTTAAATTTATTCGTTTTGATACCTACATAATATTTGCCAACGCCAGAGTTGGAAATATTCGTAGTTGAATATTCACTGGCGCCAAAGTTAGGAATATTGCACCCAAACTATCATAGTATAAACCAACAAAAAAATATTAGCCATCAATGACAAAGATCAGCAATGCAACCTGCTTTAGGTAGGACATTTAGGAGGTGATAATATCTTCCTTTTTATGTAACCAGTCTCGTACCATAAAATCTTTATTGACTAGTTTGGGTTTCTAATAACCATAATACTAGGTGGCGACCCCTTAAACAATAATATCCTCCATCAAAGAATAGAATGCCAGAAATCCATTCTTCCTAAAAAAAGATTAATTTTTAAGGTCGTCGCGATGTCGGATATGACAAGTAAAAAAATAAGAATTAAGATTGAAATGCAAATTAAATTTTATATTTGATTGAAGGGTGAAACTTGTCGCACGTCAAAAAATCAGCGCGCGGCATCGGCTGGCGATTTTTCTCGTGTGTTGCGTTTGCTTTGAATTCGTTCGTTGGAGTCGCCACCTAGTAATTCATTGAGGGCTACTAGGAAACCTGATGTACTAGTCTTGTCAGAGATTCATGAGTAAGGGACTGGTTGTGGTCAGGGAAGGTATTAGCACCCCCAACGCACCCTACCTGAGGTAAGCTGCTTCGTGGACTTGATGTGTTAAAGAAGTTTTAAAATTTGATTCATTCATCGAATTTTAGAAAGTACAACTTACGTGTAAGTTCATAATTCTTTATCCGGAAGCAAATCAGAATATTAAATTCTTCTTTATTCTTGCAATTTTATAATAAAAAAAACATCCATAAACAAAATACACACCACACATTCACTTTCAAGCTTCGTGGACTTGATGTGATTTTCAAAATAAAATTATAGCTCAATTCTAAGGCTTTGATAAATCAGTTATTAGTTCCCAGAATGTATGTAGATACATGTTCTATATTTTTATGGAAAATACAACATTATTTTTATCTGTCCTTTAGATATTTGTGCATATAAATTAAATTCATTTTTTTTTATTCAATAACACACATAAAAAAAATTACAAGCACGCACAAACATTTTTTTTATTCTTTTTTTTTATTATCACTTTCTCTTACTTTTCTTTTCTTTTCTAGTTTTCTTTTACATCACATTTTACACAAAAATACAAATTCAAAACAAAAAATAAAAATTACATGAATTAATTTAAAATTTACAAAATAGTCCCCAAAACTCCAGGAATTGCATAGGAACGCTTCTGGAATTGTCTGAACGGCGGTGGCGCGTCTTCCCACGCGCCACCGTCACTGGCGGCGCGTGGGTTCACGCGCCACCTCTGGAAAAGTCCAGTGAGCAGGGGTTCAGTCACAGCTTCCCCTCTTCACCGGCGATGACACTGTGACCTGCAAAACAAAAAAAAACGCAATAGTCTGTTTTAATTTTCGTTTTCTTTCATCCGTTCCCAAGTTTTTTTTTTTCAGATCTGCTTCCTTCCGTTGATCCTTTCTTCTTCTGGGTTCAGCGCCGCTGTTGCGTGTTCCCGTCTGGATGGTTGAGGATCGGAGAAGTGGCTAGTGGCTGGAGGCGGACAGAACTGAGACTGGTGGCTGCCGATCTGTGGACGGCGCTGCTAGGGTTGCTGCTGGGGTTGCTGCTGTGGTCGCTGCTGTTGTTGGAGGCTGGATGGAGAAGAGAGGTCGGGGAAGATGGTGAGGCAAACCGGCGAGATGGGAGAGCGAGGGGGAACTGCTCTGGCTTCTGTCCGGCGTGTGGCTTGTTGGAAGTTTCCGACCGGGGGGTGCTGCTGTTTGGAAGGAGGTGAAGATCGGGAATAAAAGCTGGCCGGCACCGCCCCTTCGATTCTCTGGTTCGGTGGAGGCTGATGAAGGGGAGGGGAAGAGGAAGAAGGCAGGGGCCAAGACGTGAGCAGCCGAGGGAGAAGGGAAGGTCGTCGGCTGAGGGAAAAAAGAAAAATCAGAAGGTGAGGGGGCGGCTGCAGAAGGAAATGGGGTTCAGCCGATTTTGGATTTTTGGCCGAGAGGAAGACTAAGGAGACGGGGAGAGGGCTGCCTGGCTTCTCTGGTTTCGGCCTTGAAAATGAGTGAAAAATGGGGAAAATCTGGCGATGGCTTCGGTCGGGAGAGAAAAAAAATCCCCAGGGGGCGGCGGCCTTTTCTTGGTAAGGGAGAGGAAAATGTTAAGGTTTTTTAGGGTTTTCTTTTTTTTTGTTGCCTCTCACTAATTGCAAAATTCCCCCCCCTCCCTCCTTTGAGTTTTCAACCCATATTTATAGGTAAAAGTTTGTTCAACCTCCACATTGGTCCCTCAATTTATTTTTTTTTGTAAATTTTGATTTTTCTTATTTTTTTGTATTTTTTAAAAATGAGCAATATCAACATCGACTCAAAATGCGGAAAATCAATGATTTAAAAATGACGCGTGAAAAGTCGAACGCGTTTGAAAATCTTTTAACAATTTAAATTCTTTTTTTAGACGACGTTGAAAATGTTAAAATGACGAAAAAATATTAAAAAACATTTTTTTTTTTGGATTTTCATTGTTTTTCTCTATTTTTGGATTTTTTAAAAAATATATCAAAAACATAGGTCAAAAATTGGGTAGCAACAAAACTAATGAAAGAATCAATTTAACAAAAGTATAAAAAAAAATCAGAAGAATAAGAATCAAAATTGATATAAAAAATAAAAATAATTTTTTTATTGAAGGGAGAAATTGAAAATAAAAAATAAATTTAACAAAAGGAATAGGGACCAAGTTGGTAAAAATAATATACCATAAATTTAGATTGAATGATGAAATTGAAAACAAATAAAACTTTTACAAAAAAACCAAGAAAAAAGTTAGAAACCAAAACAATGAGGATCGAATTGGAAAACACAGTACCATAAATTTAAATTGAATGATGAATTAAAAACTAATAAGACTTTCATAAAGGACCAAGAAAAAAATTAGAAATTAAAATAACAATGACAGACTTGAAAAACATAATATATGTAAAATTGGAATTGAAGGAAAAAATTGAAAATAAATAAAAATTTATAAAAGGATAAAGAACAAAATAAAAAATCTAAAGAATAAGAACTAGAGTTGAAATATTAACAACAAAGAGAACCAACTTGTAGTTTTCAAGGTAGGAGAAAGGAAAAAATGCCTTATTGGTGACATACTACTCGACAATTACTGACATGTGCCGTACTATGATAAAGAGGATGTGACGCTACTTCTAACAAAATGATGGAAATGCATTTTTTGCCACCAAGACACGTCTTTCACAAGTTGGTTTATGAATGGCACATATTAACAACCTTTTTAATTTAATTAATAATTAAATATTGCTAAAAGACTAAAATGCTTTTGATAAACCTAGTAATAACAACAAAAAAAAATGTGAGTGAAAAAGACCACAAAATCCCTATGCACATGATTTAATTTTTTTTATTTCAAGTATAAATATTATTTTATTATATTTAAAAAAATAAAAAGACATCACCATTGCTAGCCTAATGAGGTTTTTTTTGAAAGGAAATTAGATAATTTTAATATGCTTAAAAAAAATGAAAATGAAAAAGACATTCCCCCATCAATTCCTTAATGATTAATTAGCGATGAATTTGATTTTTGTTAACAGAAATAAAGAGGCCATTACACTGAACAGTGTCAATAAATTTATGTCTATAATATTTGTACTGAAAGGGACCCAAAAGTCAATGTTGTAGACTGGAACATTCTTTTTTTCCCGCTTAAAATGTGAGGAAGCTAAATGACGCCGAGCTATTTTAAGTATTTCGCGGACCAGATATTTTGTTCTATAAAATTTTTATATAAATTAATATTTTTACATGTGTTAATAGAAAAAATTAATAATAACTAAAATTAAAATTAAAAAAATTAATATATATATATATATATATATATATATATTAAGATATTTAATCTCACAAGACAGAATATTTACTTAATTGTGCTTACTAAATTTATTTACTAAAAATAATATTTTTCAATCAAACAATAATAAAAATAAAACACACATTAAATTGATTAAATTAATTGAATAAAATAAAATAAAGATAAAGATTATGTTTTTATTTCCAAGAATAAAATTCATCTATATAAAATATTAAAAAATATAGGTAAATTAAAATAATCCTTTCAAAAACTAAATACACAAATCACTATTTAAAAAAAATCTCTATTCAAAAAAAGTTATATAAAAAAAACAGAAGAATTATTAAAAAATATATCAATTAAAAAAATTTAAAAAAAAATAAGTCGAAAGTTATTGCTTTACTAATCAAAATAACTTATAATTATATCATATTTCCAACTGAGGCAATGGAGTAATTAAAATAGAAATTAAGTAGATAGAAGCATAAATCGGATGTTAATCTAGGCTCTGTTTGTTTGCAGGAAAGTGAATTCCTTTTGGAAAGTGAATTCCGGAAAAAGTGAATTCCTGGAAAGTGAATTCCGGGAAAGTATTTTCCGATGTTTGGTGGTGTTATGGAAAATAAACTGGAAAACACTTTCCAGTGTTTGGTTGTATTATGGAAAATGAACTGAAAAATAATTTATTAATGAATTAATTTTTTTTCAAATTTATCTAATATATATATAAAATATTTAATCACTTACAATAAAAAAAAAATCTAAAATGTATAATGATGAATTTTTTTTTATTATATTCTATATTCATACATAGCTTATTTTATAAAATATAACTATATATATCATATCATATTATAGAGAAATAAGCTTGTGAAAATTTTTTTACTATTCCATGAAACTATTTATAATTCCATTACGTACGAAATACATCCGACAAAAACTATAGTTTTAATAATATTTTTAGCATGTAATAAAATTGGATAAAATATTAAGGTATAAAATTCACTCTAAACTAGTTTTTTTAAAAAAATATTAAAAAAATAGCACACTTTTTTTTAAAAAAAAAAATCCCACAGGCAAGAGAACTGTACTGTTCACTATTTTTCAGTGAACAGTGTACGCAATACACATGTTAATTGCACTATTCATTGAACAGTGCAATTAACATGAACAGTTAAAAAAAACATGAAAAAATGGCTGCTTTTCACCTCTGGCCATTGTCGGAAAGTGTTTTCCTTTATTTAAGAAAGGAAAACACTTTCCTTTGGCAACACTAATTCATTTTTCATTGACTGAATTCATTTTCCTTTAATTTTTTTCTTGTTGTTTGCCAAACATTAGAAAAGCAGGAAAGTGAATTCCAGAAATTCACTTTCCTGCAATCAAACACAGCCCTAGTGTCTTACGCTATAGTATAGACATGTGCAATCGACTTATTGGTCCAGGTAGGAAGCCTATTAAGCATTTTGTTTGTTAAAAATCTACTCCCATTACTTTGGAACGAGATGATGTCATAAAAAGGAAACTCATTGGACCGGTTCCACAGGTTATGTGTCTTCCACGGTGATGTAAGGTAACCGTTTATTTATTATGTGACCGTTTGATGAAAATTAATTAACAGAACTCTAAAACGAGTGGGGAAAGTACTGTGCTTTCCCCACAAAACAAGTTTCTTTCTAAGTGCTGTATTGTTTTTTTATGGAACGATTTTCTATATTAGTTGGTATTATATTTTCTATACACTGTTTTATCTTTGTTTTTTTCCGTCGAGTCTTCTCTTCTTATTTGTAGTGGGAAATGCAAAGGCGAGATCATGATGGTGCATTAAATGTTTTAAATTCTTTAACAATTTATTGTAGTCTTTTCTTTGTTTCCCTGCGCAAGTTGGTTGCTTTTAAATGAACATTTGTCTTTGTTGATTATTATTATATTATTAAAAGTACTATAGATTGAAACCTATTAAAGCAAGATCATGATGGTGCATTAAATGTTTTAAATGCTTTAACAATTTACTATAGACTTTGCTTTTTTTCCATGCACAAGTTCGTTGTTTGTTGATTATTATTATATTATTAAAAGCATTGTAGATTGAAAACTATTAAAGCGACATCATCATGTGTCTGTATTGAATGCTTTGAAAATTTCCATTGTTTTTTCTTTGCTTTTTGCAATTCTGTCTTTTCTTCGTGGGAAACAATTTTACTAAGTTACATTGAAAACTACTAAAGCGACATCATCATATTTCTGTATTGAATGCTTTGAAAATTTACACTGTTCTTTCTTTGTGTTTTGCAATTCAGTCTTTTCTTCGTGGGAAACAATTTTACTTGCACGAGCGAGATCATAATGGTGCCTTAAATCCTTTTACAATTTTCTGCAGTTTCTTTTTCTTGCTCTATCTCTTCGTTGCCTTCCGTTTTAGTTTTGTTTTCCAGCAACTTCTCTAATTAGTATGCTTTCGTTCTTTCTCTTTTAATTATTATGATTTTTATGGCTTCTTAATCTTATTTTATTGTAACTCATAGGATGTTGGTCTCTTTCCATTTGCTTTGAAGGGTTTGCTTCTTCCATTACATTCAAGAGGATACTCAGTTTTTGACAGCTTTTTGTTTGATTCTTGGTGAACAGAATTTCCAGGTTATTCCATTATTATTTGTCTTTCTTTTCAGTTGCTCTTTTTAATGTTGTGTGTTTTTTTAGTTTGCATGGGTTGTTCATTCAGTTACTGTTGATCAAAATTGCGTGCTTATTTCATTGTTTCATTATTTCATTGAAATTACCAGTTATTCCATTACTTATTTCATTACTCTTTAACTCATAATCATGTGTTTCTAAAGTTTGTTTTTTTTTTCTTCCTGGTTTTATTGGATTCTTCACATGTTTTGTGAAGTTGTCTTTTTTTCATTGCACTTTAGACAACCTTAGAAGGGGACAATTTAAAAAAAAAACTAATTTTGAACAAACCATCATTCTTTTTTTTTGTTTTCAAAGAAAATGGTCTTCAATTTGAAGCAAAATTAATCTCAAATTTAATCGCTGAGTTTTGTAACAAAAACCCATGATTACTTGAAACTTAAAAGGAATCTAGGGAGATAAATTGAAAAAAAAAAAAGAAATAAATATGCCCCAATCTTTTCATTTAAGAAACAGATAAATTGAAAAAAAAGAAATAAATATATTAGTTCTCAGGATTGCCAAATTTTGTTAAATGATGTTCGGCAGCATTACATTGTTGATGTTGTAGTTAAAAATAATATAATAATCTCTTTATAATAAGATTTTTTTCTAAAAAAAAAGTAATTATAAAAAAATTGCTCAGAGATTATTTAATATATATCTCTCTCACACACATCATGTAAGTTAATCATCAGAGTCTAGAAAAAAATGGGTTTGTGGCAGAGAAATCTGGTGAAATAATAGCAAGGGGACACAGATATTTGAAATTTATACAGCTGTCCAAGACTACAACTCATGGAATACTTATATTTAATTAATGACTATATGCAAATTCGCATATAAATTTATGAATAATCTTTTGTCGTCACTATTTAATTATATAAATTAGGCTAAAACAATAGAGATCCCCTGAACTGTTCTCGATTGACATTTCATTTTTCTCATTTTATTTTAATAAATTATGGTGAGTAGCCAATTAATTTTATTTAGTAGCTAATTAAGTGTAAATGAACCTAATATTAGTGTTTTTATTTGCTTAAAAGATCTGAACTTTGAATCTCTCCTATATAATAATATATATAAAAAAGCTATTCATAATTTAGGGAGTTTTTATGAGGTTTCTGATGAGAATTTATTTGGTAGGTGTATATTTATATCATCAGGGGTCCAAAAAGGAATGAAGTGCATGGATGCCATTAGTTTGTGTTGCAAAGTTTGGGAAATTTCAATTTATAAATACGTGTTTATTTCTGATGGTGCTTAATTAGATTATGTAATCATTTTTAATTAAAAACAGCATCAGCTAGATATAAACATTACATTTTCCATTGTGCTTGGGAGGAGAAAATATTTTAAAACAATATCTTTTTACATGTAATATCAAAAGAAAAATTCAAAATGTTCAATGGCATATGCAAATTAACACTTTTCTACATGACTGCAATACATGTATTAATGGTATAAATAACATTTCAGGAAATTACATGAGTTTAACAACATGAGCTTACAACAGATTTCATATGCCTGATGATCATATAAAGAGGGGAGGTCATAATTTCTTATTTTTTTAGCAGTATTTACATATGTCAAACTACGAATTACAATTGGGTTTTATAAATAAATAAAATTCTTGCCCTATTTTTTAAAAGATTACAGAACACAAGACACTCTCATTAAATAAATAACAAAAATTATTTCCCTTATTCTTTGCAGCTTATACAATTTTGCTTGGGCTTAGAATATGTTGGCTCATCTTTTTTTTTTATTATTTTTGTTCTTTAATGCCTAATTTTCCAAGTCTTATGCCCCACGTCTATTTGTTTTCATCCTTGCATATATTAATCAAAATTTCACGCTATTTTTAGGTCCTTTGAAGAGGTCGCTTTAATTTATCGTCAATATTTTCTCAGGTTTATCGTCAACATTTTCTCAGGTTTGTTTTGTGCCTCTCTCTTATTTGCTCTATGCATTTCTATTGCCTTGCATGCTTAATCATTCTTATGGTATTCCAATTTTAACAACATGTAATGTTCTGTTTTTAGTTGCTTGATCTTTTATTCTTATATCTTCATCCTTTCTTCAACATGTTAATTTTGTGGAATTATGTTTTTTATTCCTTACTTAATTAAACCAATCAGTAGTTTTTTAGCTAAGCCTACCCATCATCATGTCTTATCACATGTTAAGGATTTCAATCCAATGTCGTTCCTTTTCTTTACAAGCCAGTTAATCTTTGCCCAACACCTAATTTCATGATGTTTTTTCTTTGATTGCTTATTATCCCTCTGTTTACATGGTTTCTATAGAAAGTGCATGTCATTAAGATTTTTTCTATCCCTGTGTTTTCTTTAACTTAACCATCATCCTGTCCTAATGATGGTTTTTTTAGTGTTTTTTTTTCATTTGCCTTGATATTTGTTTACATGGTTTATTTAGAGCAACGAGATGACAAGTCCTCACGGACATGTTCAGCCGGATGAGTATGTGTCATCTTCTCAATATTCACAATTTGCTTTTAATGACTATGAAACTCCCGTTGATAGAATCTTGCTATCCGATAACCCAAGCTCTTCAAATACAACATCTGCTCCACAACACTGTGCAAACTCAAACTAATGAAATTAATGCAACAAAGCTATTCAATCCTTCATAGTCTAGCACCTTTGTTTCATTTCATTGTAATGATGTAATTTCAAATCATGAATCTCAAGGACTCTTTGAACAAGCCCTTAATCATCAATCTACTATAGGCCAAGCGTCCTATCAGAAAAAAAGAAAGCGTATGTAATCTAATCATATACTTTTTACGACCACTATTTTTTTAATTCATTGTCTTTTTGATATCATTCCTTTGAATATCTTAACTTTATTTTTTACAGGTTATTTAATTGAATACATTGATTTTGGGGATAAAACATACAAGTGTAGGCATTGTGGTGCTCTTTTTTGGCGCTTGGCGCGTTCAACGAAAACAAACTCATGCTTTACACTTTGTTGTAATAACGGGAAAGTGGTGCTTCCTGCTCCACAAGAAATGCCCAACTACCTTGACAACCTCCTCAACCCAACCAATGGTTCATCATCCAAAAAGTTTCGACGTGAAATTCGTGCTTATAACTCAATGTTCGCTTTCACGTCCATGGGGGCTGCAATTGATCATTCTATTAATGCTCAACCTGGATTTTATGTCTTTAAGATCAATGGATATTGTCACCATCTTATGGGTTCTCTTTTTCCTATGGATGATAGGGGTCCCAAGTTTGCACAGCTCTATATTTTTTATACAAATAATGAGGTTGCTAATCGACTACAACCATTCCGAAATGAAAATTTCCCTTCAGTCTTGGATAGTGAGATTGTTGTTGGTCTTATCAATATGCTTGATTCATCTAATGAATTGGTTCGTTTGTTCCGTCATGCTAGCAACGGTTTGGTGATGCCAAGGTTCCAGAGTTCAAGCTTCGGTTAATTGGTAAAAGAGATAATGACTCAAGGCAATACGATGATCCTTCTTTAAATGACATTGGTGGTTTGGTTGTTGGGGACATTGATCATTCTCAATCTGATCGAGACATAATTATTGAAAGTTTATCTGGAATACTACAAAGAATCTCAAAGCTTCATCCAAAATTTATGGCCTTTCATTATCCACTTCTTTTTCCATATGGTGAGGATGGCTTTCCCCCACATGTTTATTTTAAATTATCGTTGTTAAATTTATTTTTTTAATATTGAGTTGGTTGAAAATTTAGCTTTAGCTTTAGTTTTCCCCATGTTTTTTTCATTATAATTATTATTATATTGTATTATATTATATGACTGCTTTTTTCTTTTGTTGTTTCTTTTTAATGAATTTTTTTGGTTTGATTTATTTTGTTAATGTTAAATTATTTTTTTATTTAGTTATCATATTTTCATGATAATCTCGGGTTTGATAGGTTAACCTGATTTCACGAGTTATTGTTTTTCATTTAGTTTAGTTTGTTAAAGTTAATTTTCTTTCTATTTAATTATCAGATTTTCATGACACGTATCCTGGGCTTAACAGGTTAACTTGGTTTGATGGGTTAACCCGGTTAATTCTAGGTAAACCCGTTATTTTTTTTCTATTTAGTTATCAAACTTTCATGACGCAAATCCTAGGTTTTACGAGGTAACCTGGTTTAAAGGGTTAACCCAATTAATTAAATTTTTTTTCTTTTTCTTCATTAGTTTTTTCCTTTCTGTTGATTTTTTTTCTTTGTTTTTTTTTAATTACTCTATTTAATTATCACACTTTTATGACACGACCTTATAGCCAGACCCACATCCAATATTCTTGGGTCTGGTGTTACAGCCAGGCTCACTTAAATTTAGGTCATGCAAGTTTAATTTTATTATTAATATTATAAATATTACTCTTAAGTCAGACGTTGCAGCCAAACTCAAGATTCTTGGGTATAACTTTGCAGAAAAATTCAAGATTTTTTAATTTTTATTTGTTTAAATATTTTTTATACAAAAAAAATACCCGCGGCATCGCGCGGGTATCAAAGCTAGTAGACTCTAAATCATGTAGGTTTTTCACTGTAGCATGTTTTTTTTTCACTTTTGTTTTTTTTTTTACATGTTTTTTTGTTTTTTTTTTTTACCCAAAATTGACTTCTTCTTCTTCTTCTTCTTTTCTTTTTTTTTTTTAATTTTTTCCTGAAATTGTCTTTCTTCTTTATATATTTTTTTTGTTTTTTTATAATTATTTTTGTTGATTTTTTTTTTTTACTATTGAGCTGATTGTGAATTTAGTTTTTTTAATTTTTTTCTTTAAAACAATGTGGATTGCTACAGTGTTTCTCTACATGGTTTTTTATTAAATGATTCTTTTTTCAGAATTATCTTTGTCGATTTTATTTTTTTCATATTATGCTGATTGAGAATTTAGCTTTGTAGTTATTTAAAACACTATAGATTGCTACAGTGTTTTCCCACATAATTTTTTCCTTGCTATATTGTTCCCCCACATGTTTTTTTCCAAATATTTTTTTCATACTAAGCTTGTTTACAATTTAGCTTTTTTTCCTTAAAACATCATCGATTGTTACAGTGTTTTCTCATATGATTTTTTTGAAATTGTCTTTGTTGTTTTTATTATTTTTAATATTGAGCTGGTAGAAAATCACAACTTTAGATTTTCTCATGAAACACTATAGATTGTTATAGTGTTTCCCTGCATGTTTTTTTTCCTTTTGTTTTTTTTTATATTTGTCAAAATTATTTTTGTTGATTTTTTTTTTAATATTGAGCTGGTTGAGAATTATAATTGTATATTTCCTCACAAAACACTATAAATTATTATAGTGTTTTCTTAAATGATTTTAATATTGAGTTGTTTGAGAATTTACCTTTAACTTTACCTACATGTTTTTTTTTAATTTTTTATTATTTGCTTTTTTTTTGTGCTTTTTTCTCTTTCCAAAATTATCTTCTTCTTTTTTCATTTATTTTTTTTTCATAATTTTTTTTATCGATTTTTTTTTTAATATTGAGTTGGTTAACAATATAGCTTTATAGTTTTTTCTTTTAAAATATTGTGGATGGTAGCAGTTTTTTTATATGATTTTTTCACAAATCCATGACAATGCAAAAATATACCATAAGCCTGCGGCATCGCGCGGGCAAGGCACCTAGTAAATTATTATTAGATGTAGATCCTATCAGTTCAAATAAAAAGAATATAAACAAATGTACTTGACAATAATTGTGTTTAACATTGTATTGGATTTAGTAGTTGTGATTTGAAAAAAAAATTGAAAAACTTATAAATTATAATTTTTTATTAACAAAGATTTTAAGAAAAAAATAATGAGATCTATATAAAATTGTATTCTATATTAATTAATAAAATATTTTTAAATTAATGATTAAGACAAATATAAACTACACCACATAAACCACGAAACCTTACAAAATCAGGAAATCTAAACTAACATATGTGTGTTGAAAATAAGGACTAAGTACATATCTTATATCAATCAAAACATGAAATTAAAATCTTCCACCTATAATTTGTTGATTTTGACTCGTTAAAAAAAAATTAATTAATTAAATACCAATTAAAATGATGGACCCAAATATGTCTCTTAATGGAATCATTTAATGTTCCGGATTACCATTTTAAAAATAAATAATTTCATTAATTAAATACTCTTTTGAGAATGTAGATCAAAGACTTAGCTGAAGGAAAAAGAAACAACGAATGAGATAATGAGATCAATATGTATAAGTGTTGAGCTATTATACGATGGAGTTTAACCATTTTCACTAATGGTTTTATTAGAGATAAGTTCTTCATTGAATTTGATTTGACTGTTATTGTTAAATGGATGAATAAGCTATATAAAAATTGATCTTGGATATTTCACGACTTTTCATTCTTATTTGTATATTCTTTTTACATTTGTGTTTTTCTGTTTTTCTCTCATATTTTGGGAGATGTCAATTATATAACAACATTTCTCTTTTATTTTTGTAATCAAGAACCGAAAAATACTATAAATATATTTTTGTGTCAAAATTTATTTTTGTGAAATCTTAAGGGACTTAAATTATATAATTTGTGTTATTTTTAAAATTCAAGGACCTAATTGTATTTTTTAAAAACAATTCTAGAATGAAATTCATGTTTGGTATCCTTTTCATTTTGATCCCCCTCCTTTAAATTTCAAACTTACCTAAAAATCAAAAGCAATTGATCTTTAATTAGAATTAAATGGCTATAAATAAAACTTTGAGGATCAAAATAGATTATTAGTTAATAGACAATATATCTAGAATGTTTTGTAAAAATATAAACAATGTCGACTGAATAGCATTTAGCCCAGACCGTTTAACTTTTTAGTTAATTTTCAATTTTTTTTAAAAAAAATAATGTTTATTTTACTAGATTAATCAAGTTATTAAAAATCTAATCCACTCAACCGGATAAAGTTACTACTGGTATACCAAATTTAACGTGTCATTCTATTCGTCGTGAGGGCAATGATAAATTGGAAGCAATTAAGTATTTGAGCAATGTGATTACCAACTCAATCCATGCCCATGGAACCCACCACTAGAAAATTGGGAGACAAAAAAAACATTGAAAACGAGAATAAAAAATATCTTACAGTCATACAATTTTTTTTTTTTTTTTTTTTGGCATACTCTGAGCTTAATAAAATTTATAGGTTTGCTTGCTGTTTTAGGTACATTGTGTAAATTTGTCTACTCACAATTCTCTAATGGTTAGAAGCTAATCCATTCTACGATGAATTGGAAGCATTTAAATATGAAAACTTTGCACCATAAATATATATCCGACTTTCACAATTGCTCTTTATTAATTACTATAAAGATCATAAGGAAAAAACAAGGATATCAGAAATAAAATGATGAAGAAAAAGCTCCCCATCATGGGTGTGAGGCTGGGTTGTTCATCAACATCTTCAAGCAGACTAGCTGAATACGGTGGATCTTCTTCTCCATTCTGACTACCGCCGCCGCCGCCGCCATCTTCAAATCCTTCTCTTAAACTAGGACTCGCCTATTCAACCACACCAGCATGGCTACCAGTTGATGAACCGGCATTGCTTCTGTTAGAACAATTTCGTTCTTCTTATCTTTCACCAACCTTAACAAGAGCAAAGTAGAGGTCGTTTTCTACTCGGAAAGACCAAACCTGAATTCTATCTTGCCGAAGCAAATTATTTCTTCTCCTTAGAGAATTCCAATGTGTTATGAACACATATGATGAACTAACAGTACTGCCCTTCTCCTTAAACATGTTCCATTGCTTCAGATTCATGTCACTAACCATTTCCAAAGAGGGTTCGAGAATCTTAACTTTCAGACAATTACTATCTATAAGAGCCCTCTTCTCTTCATCTGTCAGGAAATTCTTAGCTATAACTTGTCTAAGAGGGATCGACAGACGACTGTTGCCATCGGTCACATCAGTTGCATACAACTGTTTTTCCACCACTAACTCCACATCTTTGCCATTCATAGAAGCGATTCTTTCTTTGACTTCTTGAGGCAACTCTGCTAGTAAGCCAACACCACAGTTTGGCATCTCCTCCTTCAATCTCTTATTTGGCTTGCTGTGAGCGTGGGATCGTTTGAATACGGTATCCTTTCTCAAAAACAAGTCTTGGTTCGATCCTTCGTCACTAACCGATCCTTCGTCACTAACCCCAGTCATAATTCCTTGTCTAAAACCATTCCTTTTATACCTCTCCGTAGAACAAGAAGGCCTCTCCTCGGAAGTTCTCTTCCTAGTAGTAAAGCCATCATGAACCTTGTCGGACATAGGCTCATTCACCCTATTAAATCTCCGCCTCAATATTCCTCCCCCGTTACTTGTCCCACCGCTCTTGGCAGCAGAACTGAGTAGCTTCTCTCCCGCAAACCTTTCTTTCTTCTTTAATTCAAAGTAATCAGCAGGCTTTTGAACAGCTTTCTCCCTCACCGGCCCGTCTATCTTTCCATCCCCCAATATTGCATCCACTTTCTGTTTCTCCTCCCTCTTCTTTTGCTTGAGTTTCTTGTAAGCAATATGACAAACCGCCACTAAAGCATCAAAGCCGGTAGCATCCATATCGATATTTCCATCCTTCAAATCCTTTTCAGTCACAAACAAAACATCCACCTCCTCCTCGCTTTCTTTCTTGCGTTCTTCGACTCTGGACGTTGAAGAATCAATGTTTTTCATGGTGACTAAGCTTTTGCTTCCTGTGTTTGAGCCTTGAAGCCTGCAGGAGTATTTATAAAGACAAGAGGGAGGGCATTGTACTTGATGTAAAATCTTGTCAGGATAGAGTTTGAGTTGTGAGTAAATCCTTGTCAGAATATTATGAAGCTTTTGCAGTCGTCAAGGTAGAAACCATAACGGAAAGGGAGAAGAAAAGAGTTTCGTTTCAAGTGGAAACCAAAACCCTTTCCTGTTGGGATTTCTGTTACAACTGCTAACGACCATCCTGCTCTTGTCACGTCGTCGTATAGCATTCTCGTGGGTAAATCTATAAAATATATAATTCGACAAATCCAGATGAATGAAAAAAAGAAAAAAGAAAGAAATAGCCGATCATAATTGTAGAAATATTTTAATTTAACATTTAATATAATGTGAGCATTTCGATTTTGAGTTTTAAATACATTGTATGTATGCGTTTGATTTTGATCGATTAGAAGTAAAAAAAAAAAAAAAAAATTAATTATTTATTTAAGAAATAAAATAAAAAGAATCAATAATCAGAAAAGGGGGAAATTCGCAATTGATAAATTAATCAATATGTTTGAGTAGTTTAACTTCCAAAGATAGGAACTTAGCTCTCCTGACAAGAATTTACATGAAGTAGTTATCGCAAAAAATTAATAATAATTAATATAGGAAGAAATGATTATATTTATTTTTGCATTAAGATTAAATTTCTTCTTGGTGTAATCTTTATAAAATAGTTACCGCAAAAAATAAAAATAAAAACAATTACTGACATTCCTATGATTCAAAGATAATTAATATAGGAAGAAATGATTATATTTTAATCATTCGTTAAAATTCAAATTAGCCAATTGGTTTTAAAAGTGTTGACCATATATACACTTTTAGTTATTTTTTTGTAAATAAGGAAGAAGTTGCCAAGTCATAAAGGGTTTGTGCATAAGCTTACATAAATATATAAAAATACAATTTATTCCTCTAAGTTATCATCATTGATCATAAGCTCATTTTTATGAAAATTATATTAAAAAAAATTATTAAAAATCAAAGTAATTTATATTTTCACTTTAAAAGTAATTAAATATTAATATCAAAAAATTATTTTTTGTCAAAAATGAAGAACCTCATAACCAAAAACACCCCACTAAATAAAATCAAATATATATATATATATATATATATATATATGAAATGTTCAATAACAAGATATTAATTTTCAAGTAGAGTTTGGAGGAAAAACACAGTTTTATAAAACAAATTTCTAGATTATATATAGTTGACATGTATGAATTTTGTTAATTTGTATAATAGTCAATGGTAAAAGAACTATTAAATCAGACTAAAAATTAAAGACATAATAATAATAAATATACATGGAAGAATTTATAGATCAAGCGGCAGGTTGACCCATCAAATCTAAAAGGTTTGATTTAATATTCAACCTTGTTTGACATGAAACCTAACCGGTCTAGGGTTAATAAGTTGGGTTGACTTGTCGAAACCAACCAAAGTTTTATTTCAATGCTATTAACATTAACATCTAGTAGCATCAAAATATAAAAGTCACATGATTCTTTTATCAGTTTAGATGTATATGTTATTAGATATCACTAACACCGATGTTCGTGCTTCGCTACGAGGCTGTACTATAGTATTACATAAAAAATAATGTTCAGGTGCCGTAAGTGGGGTTTAAAAAAGGAAGAGGATTTGCGGCATCAGTCAAAGACCCGA
Organism: Populus tomentosa; assembly: GCA_018804465.1. Lineage (NCBI taxonomy): Eukaryota > Viridiplantae > Streptophyta > Magnoliopsida > Malpighiales > Salicaceae > Populus > Populus tomentosa. The sequence continues at coordinate 1,065,287 of CM031997.1, forward strand.
TTGGAAGAATGAAATGGGAAAAACATGTTTTTAAAAGGGGACAAATGATGTGACTTAATTCATAGCCCATTAAATATGGAATCATGAAATTGGGTAAAAAAAAGACCTAAATAAATCAGTCTTGGTAAACCTAAGATAACACATGACAAATTTATAACCCTGGTAATTAAAGCCAATACAGGAAATCTCGCTAAATTTGCAACCCAGACCATAAGATCGAAATAACATGATAGAAAAATAAATCGAATTTTAAAGCCTATGTAAAAAAAAATTCAACTTGTGTTAACTTTTCAAACTGATGACCAAGATCATCAAACCCAAAGCATCCTATATGAAAAAAACACTATCGCACTTGAAATCACGGCGGCCCTAAAAATAATCTTGATTATGGAAAAAGAACAGATTTCTGGCATCTTGTTCTTTTAGGAAAAAGGTCTTGTTTGAGGGGTCGCCACATAGTATTATGGTCACTAGGAACCCTAACTGATCAACAGAGATCTTATGGTTCGAGACTAGTTACGCAAAAGAAAGGATATTATCACCCCTTAAACGTTCTGCCTGAGGCAGACTACATTGTTGATTTTGTCTTAAATTGTTGTACATTTATTAATTTATGCTCTGATGGTTTACTTGCGATATTCATGACTCTGGTAATGGAATACTTTATAGATGGAGAAATCTTATACAAAAGGTCATTTGATGGGACTTTATTAAAGTGCCTGGACAGATCAGAAGCCAATAAAGCCTTGTATGAAGTGCATAGAGGAATTTGCACCACTCATGCAAATAGGCACATGATGGCAAGGCAAATGCAAAGAGTTGGGTATTTTTGGTTGACCATGGAAAAGGATTGTATAGAATTTGTCCGAAAATGTCATAAATGTCAGGTATATAGTGACAAAATCAATACACCCTCAGTGCCCTTATTCAATATGGTGTCACCTTGGCCATTCGCGATGTGGGGAATAGATGTGATTGGGCCTATTAATCCAAAAGCCAGCAATGGTCATCAGTTTATCTTGGTCGCAATTGATTATTTTACAAAGTGGGTAGAGGCCTGCTCATATGCTCATGTGACTCAGAAGGTGGTCAAGTGATTCATTGAGAGAGACCTAATTTGTAGGATGGTTTGCTAGAAAGGATAGTAACCGATAACGCCAAGAACTTCAATGGGAAGATGATTGTGGAATTATGCACTAAATGGAAAATCAAGCATTCCAATTCATCCCCTTACAGACCAAAGATGAATGGTGTTGTTGAAGCTGCTAACGAGAACATAAAGAAGATTGTCCAGAAAATGGTGGTTACATACAAAGATTGGCATGAATGGCTTTCTTATGCTCTACATGCAAATCGAACAGCAGTAAAGACGTCAACTGGGGCTACACCTTATTCATTAGTTTCCGGAATGGAGGCAGTGATGCCTTTGGAAGTAGAGATTCCTTCTCTAAGGGTCTTTATGAAATCTAAGCTAGAAGAGGCTAAATGGGCTGAGATATGATATGAACAGCTAAATAGATCAGTGAGAAAAGATTAGTTGTAATTTGTCACCATCAACTGTATCAAAACAGGATAGCAAGAGCATATGACAAAAAAGTTCGACCAAGAGAGTTTAAAGAAGGAGATCTTGTATTGAGAAAAATCATATTACTACCTAGTGAGAATCATAGCAAGTGGGCATCCAATTATGAAGGTCCCTATGTAGTAAAGAAGGCATTCTCTAGAGGAGCATTGATACTGACAGGAATGGATGGAGAAGATTGGAGGAGGCCAGTGAATTCCGATTCTGTAAAGAAATATTATCCATGATTATATAAGTTCTCATCAAATCAATAAAAGTTTTGCCAAGAAATTCACTTTGCATATCTTTTCTCTCTCTCATAAATGTTTATTGATATCAAAGAATCAGTAAATACACCCTTGAAGCCTTGCATGATCTCATAGATTCAATTCATTACTTATACCAAAATCAGTTTCCCTATTGGAGTTTTGAAAAATTGATCTGGCATTTTGATTTCAAAAATAATTTGATGTTTATTCAAAAACGATATTTTTGACATTTTACTTGTAGAATGACAAGTGAATCAAGCAACTCCTTCATAGAGGTGACCAAACTCTAAAAAGAAAAAAAAAAGAAATGAATAAATACCTTTACCCCATGACTCTTGAATAATGTGTTTTTAAATGTATGAATAATGGTACGTAGTGAACTTGTTGCTCATAACTCATGAAATGCATCTTTGCAAAGAATAAACCACCACACTAGATGAGGTCAAAGTTTATTGATCATAGTTGCTTGCACTTGAAATGAGGAAAGATCATCTTTGTTATTCCTTTCACGTTCTGAAATAAGTACATCCCTTGCGATCCCTTTTTGAGCCTGAATAATTTTTCTTTCATAAAAAAATCCAGACTAAGATCACAGCCTACACTGGGGGCAAGTGAAATTTCAATGATCAAGAAAGATGATAAAGCCGTGAGAAAGCCAAAAGGCAAAAGAGCCTAAGAAACTCAAATGCTAGGAGGCATGCCCAAATCACAAGAAAAAAGTGATAACCAATATAAAGTGAGCATGCTCTAGCAAAGCAATGAAAAAGAAAAAAGAAAAAAAAAGGGCAAATCAAATAAGAGCGGCAAAAAAAAATATGAATGACATCAAGAGTCAAACTATTGATAATGATCTTCAGTCTTTGAAACCCTGAAACACTCTTGGAGCCTTATGAATCCTTTTCTTTCATAGCCAAAAACCACAACCTACGTTACGTGCCTGTAGAACTAATTTCTAATCAAGCAAGCAACCTAAAACAATAAACAATGCTCTCAAAATGTATAGAATATTTTTTCATAAGATTCATGACATCAAGAATAAACTTTCATTAGTATTCATGTTGATAAAAATAAATGTTCAAAAGAGAGACAAGTTTTTCTCATACAAAACCTTGAGCTTTTTCTCGAGCCCTTCACTTTGAAACAAAAGGTCATCTTATGATGTATTTTCACCGAAGATCTCATTGCAAAACACAAGAGCAAATAATCTCTTTTCCAAGAAACAAAATAACCAAGGAGTTGCAAGATTTCGAAAGCAAATTGTTTTAAACTCACATTGAAATATTTTTTTGTTTTCAAAATGCAAGATCAAGATTCATTTTAGACCCGTATTCCTTCACCAAACTAAAAGGGAGAGAAATGAGAGAATGACCTCTTAAAACCATTATTCATCTAAGTCAGTGACATAGCACACTTGAGGGCAATGACCAGTACAAGGGGGCAACATTATGTTGAAGGAAAATCTATCATTCCTTACAACAAGACAAGAGGGCATTTTGCTTTACAAAAGACAGTTTGATCCTTTCAGCTAGTGACACTGAATATTTTTAGCAATGATACGAGGGGTAATGAATGATCCTCTCAAATTATTTGATGAGTCAGAAGATCTTTAGCAAGCAAGTGAGTCACGATGGGCACCACAAAGGCTGAGTTGTGCAAACAAATCTGGAAATAGACTTACATGGGCTAACTCGCATGCGCTAGAGAGCCAAACAACAAAGATGACCCAGATCAGAGGTAACAAGTCTTCATCAATCAAACAACAAGAAGATTAAGAAGAAATGGGGGCCTATATTTCAAATCAGGTAAATATACATGCATATCATCTAAACTTTGAGACATTGGACAATGATTTTTGCAAATTTCATTAGAGAAAAATTCTAAATGGAATCCATCAAGTGGAAGGCCAACTTGAAATGGCGAATATAGAAATTGCTTTTGAAAAATTTTCACTTTTGAGAATTTTTTAACCTGGGCAAGCCGCGCATGAGAATTAGACCACCTAAAAAATCTCTGTATTTTTCCACCACCTTTCATCTTCCATTCCTGAGGTAGTGCATTTCCTATCCTATCCCATTTTGAGTGTGCCTTCGAGCCCTCACCTCATGTCTTTTCGAGCGTGCCTTCGAACCCTCGACCATCAAAGGTCACCATTTCCTATCCTACCTCCTTTTGAGTGTGCCATGGAGCCCTCATTTCCTTTCAAGCGCGCCTCTGAGCTCTCATTTCCTTCGAGCTTCCATCTATTGAATAGTGCGCCTACGAGCCCTATCATGTTTTATTTAAAAAAAAATCCTCGTATTTTTCCACTAAGCAGGTAACCCATTATAATGTGACCAACTGGGCAGGTAACCCATTACAACGTGACCATCTGGGCCGGTAACCCATTACAATGTACCATCCTGAAAAATCCTCATATTTTTCCACTAGGCAGGTAACCCATTACAATATGACCAACTGGACAGGTAACACATTACAATGTGACCATCTGGGCCGGTAACCCATTACAATGTACCATCCTGAAAAATCCTCGTATTTTTCCACTAGGACAGGTAACCCATTACAATGTGACCACTTTTGAAAAATCCTTGTATTTTTTCCACTAGGAGGGTAACCCATTACAATGTGACCATCCTGAAAAATTCTCGTATTTTTCAATCATCGAGTAGGTCACTTGGAACAATTAGACCACTCGCGAAACCTTTTTCGGGTTTTATTTTTTATCGGGCAGGTCGCCTGGAATATTTAGACCACTCGCGAAATTCTTCATGTTTTTTTTATCATCGGGCAGGTTGCCCAAAATAATTTGATCCATTTCAAAAAAAAAAACAAACAAACAAACAAAACAAAACAAAACAAAAAAGTAGGTCGTCTTCCAAATGACTTGTTCTCTCTGTAAAAGTCATATGTCAATCTACTGTTTTCGAAGTTTTCAAGACTCCTTTCTGTATCTACTTTTCTTTATAAATTTACTACACAAAGTTAAGGAAAATGAAATTTTTCAATGTCTTTGTATTGTAAATATTATAAAAAGGGGGCAACTGTCATAACCCAATTTTTGAACAAATAATAAAAATTAAATATAATTGACAATGGGGTTAAAACAACAAAATTTTAAGTTTGGGGATGTAATTTGAGAGTTAATTGATCAATTTTGAAAGAATTAAAAGTTAAATATTTAATTAAGGGTTAAATTGAACAATCCGGAAATTAAGAACTGTTTTGTAAATAGTGTTATAATTCAGGGATTTAATTGAAATTAATCCAAAAGGGCAAAATTAAAAGAATTAATTAAGGACCAAATTGAACAATCCAGGAATTAAGGACTGTTTTGTAAACAGTGTACCAATTTAGGAATTTAATTGAAATTAATCCAAAAGGGGCAAAATTAAAAGAAAATATTAATTGCTTAGGGGTCCAATTGCTGAATTTCCAAAGTTCGGGGTCAAAAAGAAAATGTCCATTACAGTTGAAACGTTGTCATTGCTGGTGGAATCCATTGCTTTCGAAACGCCATCGTTGGTGGTGGAACAGCCGTGTTCGTCTTCTCCATCCCAATTCAATAAGCTGAAAATCTGCAACGGGTTCGATCCAATCGTGGATCACGTCTCTCGCCCGTAATCTCGTTCGTGGAAGATAACAGTCCTGCAAAGGCAAGACTGGTTAGAAGCAATTCGTTAGGTCACTATAAAAGGGAACAGAAAACCTAGAACAAACCCAAAAAAAACCCCAAAAACAAAGCAAAAATACAGAGTCCCGAAAAAATCAACCCAGAAAAACAGAGTTAAGAACAAAAAAAAAAAAAGCAGAGCAAACAGAGCACAAATCCAAATACAGAGAGAAAGAGAGAACAAGAGGGCAGCACTTGAAATTGTCCTCGTACCTGTAAACCAAGAAAAAACCCGGATTCAGTAAAAGAACACTCACAGCAAACCGGCATCTTCTTTGTAGTTTTCAAAGCTACTAAGAAATTAAGAAGGAAAGCACAAACAAGTGATCACAGAAGGAAGACTAGAGGAAGCAGTAGGCGAGAATCATCATCAACCCTGCAAGCATCTTCAGTCTCCAGAAGCAGGAATGACTTCATCCCCTTTGCATCTTCATTTCAAAAAGTAATTCGGTGTTACAAGAACATTGTGTGAAGGTAATTTAATTACCTTCACCAATGTTCGTGCACGCGTGGACAAGTCACGCGTGCCTTTAGTTTGTTTTGTCCAGCCGGGTCACTGGCTTGGGCCAGTGACCGGGCTGGGCTGGCTGGGCCCAGTCTAAATATAAATAAAAATATAAAAAATTAATTTTTTTTGTGTGTGTAAAAAAATAAATATTAAAAAAAAAATATTAATTTATTTTTATTTTTATTTTTATTCATTGACAACAGAGTCAGAATAAAAATACCAATTCGAATTTATTTCATTGTATTTTATTTAGTTATATAAAAATAAAAAATGTGCATGCAAAATAAAAATAAAATAATAAAATAACATAAGATAAAATAAAATAAATATATTGGTTTATTTACTGACGCCAAAGTCGGGAATAAAAATACTAATGTAAATTTATTTTGTTTTGTTTTGTTTTATTTGATTTTATTTAGCTACATAAAAATAAAAATAACGGGTATGCGTAAAAATGAATTTTTTTTATTTGTTTATTCACTGATGCCAGAGTCAGGAATAAAAAAAAGAAATAATAATTTAAATTTATTCGTTTTGATACCTACGTAATATTTACCAACGCCAGAGTTTGAAATATTCGTAGTTGAATATTCACTGGAGCTAAAGTTAGGAATATTGCACGCAAACCATCATAGTATAAACCAACAAAAAAATATTAGCAATCAATGACAAAGATCAGCAATGCAGCCTGCCTTAGGTAGAACATTTAAGTGGTGATAATATCTTCCTTTTTATGTAACCAGTCTCGTACCATAGAATCTCTGTTGACCAGTTTGGGTTCCTAGTAACCATAATACTAGGTGGCGACTCCTTAAACAAGAATATCCCCCATCAAAGAATAGAATGCCAGAAATCCATTCTTCCTAAGAAAAGATTAATTTTTAAGGTCGTCGCGCTGTCGGGTATGACAAGTAAAAAAATAAGAATTAAGATTGAAATGCAAATCAAATTTTATATTTGATTGAAGGGTGAAACTAATGAAAGAATCAATTTAACAAAAGTATAAAAAAAATCAGAAGAATAAGGATCAATATTGATATAAAAAATAAAAATAATTTTTTTATTGAAGGGAGAAATTGAAAATAAAAAATAAATTTAACAAAAAAAAAAGAATAGGGACCAAGTTGGTAAAAATAATACACCATAAATTTAGATTGAATGATAAAATTGAAAACAAATAAAACTTTTATAAACGGACCAAGAAAAAAATTAGAAACCAAAACAATGAGGATTGAATTGGAAAATATAGTACCATAAATTTGGATTAAATGATGAATTAAAAACTAATAAGACTTTCATAAAGGACCAAGAAAAAAATTAGAAATTAAAATAACAATGACAGACTTGAAAAACATAATATATGTAAAATTGGAATTAAAGGAAAAAATTGAAAATAAATAAAAATTTATAAAAGGATAAAGAACAAAATAAAAAATCTAAAAAATAAGGACTAGAGTTGAAATATTAACAACAAAGAGGACCAACTTGTAGTTTTCAAGATAGGAGAGAGAAAAAATACCTTATTGGCGACATATTACTCCACAATTACTGACATGTGCCGTACTATGAGAAAGAGGACGTGACGCTGCTTCTAACAAAATGATGGAAATGCATTTTTTGCCACCAAGACATGTCTTTCACAAGTTGGTTTATGAAAGGCACGCATTAAGAATCTTTTTAATTTAATTAATAATTAAACATTGCTAAAAGACTAAAATGCTTTTGATAAACCTAGTAATTCACAAGTTGGTTTATGAATGGCACGCACTAACAACCTTTTTAATTTAATTAATAATTAAACATTGCTAAAAGACTAAAATGCTTTTGATAAACCTAGTAATAACAAAAAAATTGTGAGTGAAAAAGACCACAAAATCTCTAGACACATGATTTAAATTTTTTTTATTTTAAGTATAAATATTATTTTATTGTATTTAAAAAAATAAAAAGACATCACCACCTTTGTTTGCTAGCCTAATGAGGTTTTTTTTAAAGGAAATTAGATAATTTTAATATGCTTAAAAAAATGAAAATGAAAAAGACATTTCCCCCATCAATTCCTTAATGATTAATTAGCCATGAGGTTGATTTTTGTTAACGGAAATAAAGAGGCCATTACACTGAACAGTGTCAATAAATTTGTGTCTATAATATTTGTACTGAAAGGGACCCAAAAGTCAATGTTGTAGACTGGAACATTTTTTTTTTCCCGCTTAAAATGTGAGGAAGCTAAATGACGCGAAGCTATTTTAAGTATTTTGTGGACCAGATATTTTGTTCTATATAATTTTTATATAAATTAATATTTTTATATGTGTTAATAAAAAAAAATAATAACTAAAATTAAAATTAAAAAAATTAATATATATATATTAAGATATTTAATCTCACAAGATAGAATATTTACCTAGTTGTGCTTACTAAATTTATTTATTAAAAATAATATTTTTCAATCAAACAATAATAAAAATAAAGATAAAGATTATGTTTTTATTTTCAAGAATAAAATTCATCTATATAAATATTAAAAAATATAGGTAAATTAAAATAATCCTTTCAAAAACTAAATACACAAAACACTATTTTAAATATTGAGCTGGTTGTTTTTTTCATAATTGTTTTTGTCGATTTTTTTTTTAATATTGAGTTGGTTAACAATATAGCTTTATAGTTTTTTTAAAAAAATATTGTGGATGGTAACAGTTTTTTTGTATGATTTTTTCACAAATCCATGACAATGCAAAAATATGCCATAAGCCCGCGGCATCGCTCGGGCATGGCACCTAGTAAATTATTATTAGCTGTAGATCCTATCAGTTTAAATAAAAAGAATATAAACAAATGTACTTGACAATAATTGTGTTTAACATTGTATTGGATTTAGTAGTTGTGATTTGAAAAAAAAATAAAAAAATTATAAATTATAATTTTTTATTAACAAAGATTTTTTTAAAAAAATAATAATGAGATCTATATAAAATTGTATTCTATATTAATTAATAAAATATTTTTAAATTAATGATTAAGACAAACATAAAGTACACCACATAAATCACGAAACCTTACAAAATCAGGAAATATAAACTAATATATGTGTGTTAAAAATAAGGACTAAGTACATATCTTATATCAGTCAAAATATGAAATTAAAATCTTCCACCTATAATTTGTTGATTTTGACTCGTATAAAAAAAATTTAATTAATTAAATACCAATTAAAATGATGGATCCAAAAATGTCTCTTAATGAAATCATTTAATGTTCCGGATTATCATTTTAAAAATAGATAATTTTATAAATTAAATACTCTTTTGAGAATGTAGATCAAAGACTTAGCTGAAGGAAAAAGAAACAATGAATGAGATAATGGAATCAATATTTATAAGTGTTGAGCTATTATATGATGGAGTTTAACCATTTTCACTGATGGTTTTATTAGAGATAAGTTCTTCATTGAATTTGATTTGACTGTTATTGTTAAATGGATGAAAAAGCTATATAATAAATGGTCTTGGATATTTCACGAGCTTTTCATTCTTATTTGTATATTCTTTTTACATTTGTGTTTTTCTGTTTTTCTCTCATATTTTGGGAGATGTTAATTATATAACAACATTTATCTTTTATTTTTGTAATCAAGAACCGAAAAATACTATAAATATATTTTTGTGTCAAAATTTATTTTTGTGAAATCTTAAGGGACTTAAATTATATAATTTGTGTTATTTTTAAAATTCAAGGACCAAAGTATATTTTTTAAAAACAGTTCTAGAACGAAATTCATCTTTGGTATCCTTTTCATTTTGATCCCCCTCCTTTAAATTTCAAACTTATCTAAAAATCAAAAGCAAATGATCTTCAATTAGAATTAAATTATCATAAATAAAACTTTGAGGATCAAAATAGATTATTAGTTAATATACAATATTTCTAGAATGTTTTGTAAAAATATAAACAATGTCGACTGAATAGCATTTAGCCCAGACCGTTTAACTTTTTAGTTAATTTTCAATTTTTAAAAAAAAAAATGTTTATTTTACTAGATTAATCAAGTTATTAAAAATCTAATCCACTCAACCGGATAAAGTTACTAGTGGCATACCAAATTTAACGTGTCATTCTATTCGTCGTGAGGGCAATGATAAATTGGAAGCAATTAAGTATTTGAGCAATGTGATTACCAACTCAATCCATGCCCATGGAACCCACCACTAGAAAACTGGGAGACAAAAAAAACATTGAAAACGAGAATAAAAAATATCTTACCGTCATACAAAATTTTTTTTTTTTTTTTTGGCATACTCTGAGCTTAATAAAATTTATAGGTTTGCTTGCTGTTTTAGGTACATTGTGAAAATTTGTCTACTCACAATTCTCTTATGGTTAGAAGCTAATCCATTCTACGATGAATTGGAAGCATTTAAATATGAAAACTTTGCACCATAAATATATATCCGACTTTCACAATTGCTCTTTATTAATTACTATAAAGATCATAAGGAAAAAACAAGGATATCAGAAATAAAATGATGAAGAAAAAGCTCCCCATCATGGGTGTGAGACTGGGTTGTTCATCAACATCTTCAAGCAGACTAGCTGAATACGGTGGATCTTCTTCTCCATTCTGACTACTGCCGCCGCTGCCACCATCTTCTAATCCTTCTCTTAAACTAGGACTCGCATATTCAACCACACCAGCATGGCTACCAGTTGATGAACCTGCATTGCTTCTGTTAGAACAATTTCGTTCTTCTTATCTTTCACCAACCTTAACAAGAGCAAAGTAGAGGTCGTTTTCTACTCGGAAAGACCAAACCTGAATTCTATCTAGCCGAAGCAAATTATTTCTTCTCCTTAGAGAATTCCAATGTGTTATGAACACATATGATGAACTAACACTGCCCTTCTCCTTAAACATGTTCCATTGCTTCAGATTCATGTCACTAACCATTTCCAAAGAGGGTTCCAGAATCTTTACTTTCAGACAATTACTATCTATAAGAGCCCTCTTCTCTTCATCTGTCAGGAAATTCTTAGCTATAACTTGTCTAAGAGGGATCGACAGACGACTGTTGCCATCGGTCACGTCAGTTGCATACAACTGTTTGTCCACCACTAACTCCACATCTTTGCCATTCATAGAAGCAATTCTTTCTTTGACTTCTTGAGGCAACTCTGCTAGTAAGCCAACACCACAGTTTGGCATCTCCTCCTTCAATCTCTTATTTGGCTTGCTGTGAGCGTGGGATCGTTTGAATACGGTATCCTTTCTCAAAAACAAGTCTTGGTTCGATCCTTCGTCACTAACCGATCCTTCGTCACTAACCCCAGTCATAATTCCTTGTCTAAAACCATTCCTTTTATACCTCTCCGTAGAACAAGAAGGCCTCTCCTCGGAAGTTCTCTTCCTAGTAGTAAAGCCATCATGAACCTTGTCGGACATAGGCTCATTCACCCTATTAAATCTCCGCCTCAATATTCCTCCCCCGTTACTTGTCCCACCGCTCTTGGTAGCAGAACTGAGTAGCTTCTCTCCCGCAAACCTTTCTTTCTTCTTTAATTCAAAGTAATCAGCAGGCTTTTGAACAGCTTTCTCCCTCACCGGCCCGTCTATCTTTCCATCCCCCAATATTGCATCCACTTTCTGTTTCTCCTCCCTCTTCTTTTGCTTGAGTTTCTTGTAAGCAATATGGCAAACCGCCACTAAAGCATCAAAGCCGGTAGCATCCATATCGATATTTCCATCCTTCAAATCCTTTTCAGTCACAAACAAAACATCCACCTCCTCCTCGCTTTCTTTCTTGCGTTCTTCGACTCTGGACGTTGAAGAATCAATGTTTTTCATGGTGACTAAGCTTTTGCTTCCTGTGTTTGAGCCTTGAAGCCTGCAGGAGTATTTATAAAGACAAGAGGGAGGGCATTGTACTTGATGTAAAATCTTGTCAGGATAGAGTTTGAGTTGTGAGTAAATCCTTGTCAGAATATTATGAAGCTTTTGCAGTCGTCAAGGTAGAAACCATAACGGAAAGGGAGAAGAAAAGAGTTTCGTTTCAAGTGGAAACCAAAACCCTTTCCTGTTGGGATTTCTGTTACAACTGCTAACGACCATCCTGCTCTTGTCACGTCGTCGTATAGCATTCTCGTGGGTAAATCTATAAAATATATAATTCGACAAATCCAGATGAATGAAAAAAAGAAAAAAGAAAGAAATAGCCGATCATAATTGTAGAAATATTTTAATTTAACATTTATTATAATGTGAGCATTTCGATTTTGAGTTTTAAATACATTGTATGTATGCGTTTGATTTTGATCGATTAGAAGTAAAAAAAAAAAAAAAAAAATTAATTATTTATTTAAGAAATAAAATAAAAAGAATCAATAATCAGAAAAGGGGGAAATTCGCAATTGATAAATTAATCAATATGTTTGAGTAGTTTAACTTCCAAAGATAGGAACTTAGCTCTCCTGACAAGAATTTACATGAAGTAGTTATCGCAAAAAATTAATAATAATTAATATAGGAAGAAATGATTATATTTATTTTTGCATTAAGATTAAATTTCTTCTTGGTGTAATCTTTATAAAATAGTTACCGCAAAAAATAAAAATAAAAACAATTACTGACATTCCTATGATTCAAAGATAATTAATATAGGAAGAAATGATTATATTTTAATCATTCGTTAAAATTCAAATTAGCCAATTGGTTTTAAAAGTGTTGACCATATATACACTTTTAGTTATTTTTTTTGTAAATAAGGAAGAAGTTGCCAAGTCATAAAGGGTTTGTGCATAAGCTTACATAAATATATAAAAATACAATTTATTCCTCTAAGTTATCATCATTGATCATAAGCTCATTTTTATGAAAATTATATTAAAAAAATTATTAAAAATCAAAGTAATTTATATTTTCACTTTAAAAGTAATTAAATATTAATATCAAAAAATTATTTTTTGTCAAAAATGAAGAACCTCATAACCAAAAACACCCCTCTAAATAAAATCAAATATATATATGTATGAAATGTTCAATAACAAGATATTAATTTTCAATTTGGAGGAAAAACACAGTTTTATAAACAAATTTCTAGATTATATATAGTTGACATGTATGAATTTTGTTAATTTGTATAATAGTCAATGGTAAAAGAACTATTAGAAATCAGACTAAAAATTAAAGACATAATAATAATAAATATACATGGAAGAATTTATAGATCAAGCGGCAGGTTGACCCATCAAATCTAAAAGGTTTGATTTAATATTCAATCTTGTTTGACATGAAACCTAACCGGTCTAGGGTTAATGAGTTGGGTTGACTTGTCGAAACCAACCAAAGTTTTATTTCAATGCTATTAACATTAACATCTAGTAGCATCAAAATATAAAAGTCACATGATTCTTTTATCAGTTTAGATGTATATGTTATTAGATATCACTAACACCGATGTCCGTGCTTTGCTACGAGGCTGTACTATAGTATTACATAAAAAATAATGTTCAGGTGCCGCAAGTGGGGTTTAAAAAAGGAAGAGGATTTGCGGCATGAGTCAAATACCCGATTGGAAGAATGAAATGGGAAAAACATGTTTTTAAAAGGGGACAAATGATGTGACTTAATTCATAGCCCATTAAATATGGAATCATGAAAATGGGTAAAAAAATAAACCTAAATAAATCGGTCTTGGTAAACCTAAGATAACACATGACAAATTTGTAACCCTGGCAATTAAAGTTGAGCCAATGCGGGAAATCTTGCTAAACTTGCAACCCAGACTATAAGATCGAAATAACATGCTAGAAAAATAAATCAAATTTTAAAGCCTATTTAAAAAAAAATCAACTTGTGTTAACTTTTCAAACTCATGATCAAGATCATCAAACCCAAAGCATCCTATATGAAAAAAACACTATCGCACCTGATATTGCGGCAACCCTAAAAATAATCTTGATTATGAAAAAAGAACAGATTTCTGGCATCTTGTTCTTTTAGAAAAAAGGTCTTATTTGAGGGGTCACCACATAGTATTATGATCACTAAGAACCCTAACTGATCAACAGAGATCATATGGTTCGGGACTGGTTATACAAAAGGAAAGATATTATCACCCCTTAAACGTTCTGCCTGAGGTAGACTGCATTGCTGATTTTGTCTTAAATTGCTATACATTTATTAATTTATGCTCTAATGGTTTACTTGCGATATTCATGACTTTGGTGTTAGTGAATATTTGACTACGAATAATTCCAACTCTGACGTTGGTAACTATTACGCGGCTATAAAATAAATTTAGATCAATATTTTTTTATTCATGACTCTAACGATAGCGAATAAACATATAAAATAAATTCATTTTATTGCGCATTCGCATATTTTTTTATTTTTTTTTGTAGTTAAATAAAAAAAAATTAAATCAGTATTTTTATTCTTGTCTCTGGCGTTAGTGAATAAACTAATAAAATAAATTTTATTTTTCACGCATGCACATATTTTTTATTTTTTTCTTGCTAAATATAATATAATGAATAAAAATAATATAAATTTAAACCAGTATTTTATTCCCGACTCTGGTGTCAGTGAATAAACCAATAAATTTACATTGTTTTTATTCATGCATACACATACTTTTTTTATTTTTTATTTTTTATTTTTTATTTTTTTTATTAATAATGTTTTTTAGGCTGGGCCCAGCTCAGCCCACATGGGCTGGGCTAGACCTAGCCAGCCCAGCCCGGTCACTAGCTTAGGCCAGTGACCCGGCTGGGCCACATGAGGCACGCGTGATCCAAATCACGTGTGCCTGGCCTTTGTTGTTTAATTCAAAATAGGCGGCGAAAATGAATTAACAAAAGGTGCGGAAAACAGAGCAGAAGACTTACCTAGTTCTTTTGCAGAGAATTTGCGCGAGATTGCTGAGGGAGACGCTTATGCTTTCAAATTTCCTCTTACTCCTTCTACTTGTATCTCACGTTGTATTCCTTTCTTGTGTCTCTATTTCGACTTGTTTTTTTTTTTTGTTTCTTTGCTTTGTTTTCAGAACACATCTCTACTCTCTCTCGTCCGGTTTCCTCTCTCGTTTTTCTTAGGTCCAAATTGGTGAAGGAAGCCTATTTCTGGTATGGGAGTTCTGGAGATGAACCTGAAAGTTTCTATGCTTTGCTTGTGTTTCTTTTCTTTCCGGCTTCTTTCGTCTCTCTCTCTCTAACCAACCTTTGTTTTTTCGATGCTCATTTGCTTATATAGAGCTCGGCGGGTTGGTAACGACGTTATGCTGAGGGTCGACCACCATTAAGGCGCCCATAACTAAAACCAACGAATGATTATTGTTGCAACATCTCTCAGCCTTTACTGTAGGAAACGATCGCTGTCTTAAGAAGAAGATGAACAGTGTCCTTTCAAAATGACGTTGTTTGGGATATGAGGTGGCCATTTGCGTTTTGACCCGTAAAGTTTTGAAAATTTTATAATTAAGCCCCTGGTTTAAACTGTAATATCCCCTGCATTTCGACGCCTTTTACAAGTTAGTCCTTGGACTTTAATCTGTTGCAATCGTGCCCCCAATTAACCCCAAACTTTGTTATTTCTTCAATTAAGTCCCTAATTTCATTAATTTAATTAAATCCAAGTCCAATTAAGTCTAAAACTTATCAATTCTTCAATTACGCCCTTGATTTGATTAATTAAATTAATTTCAAACTCAATTAAGTCTCAAAACTTATTCCAATTAAACCATTGATTGAATGAATTAATTTAATATCAAGCTTAATTAAGTCTCAAAACTTATCAATTCTCCAATTAAACCCTTGATTGGATGAGTTAAATTAATTCCAAGCTTAATTAAGTCTCAAAACTTATCAATTATCCAATTAAACCCTTCACTTGATTAATTAAACTAGTCCAAAATTTTAATTAAATCTTTAAACGTCCAATCATGTTGCCATTAACCTAAATTTTAATTCATTCTTCATATATTTTATTTTTACTTGTTTTCTCATCATTATTATTTTTTTATCATTTTCAGTAAATAAAATTAAAATAAAAGGGTCAAAAATTAGGTCATGACAAACACGAAGCTCAATTCTCATTCTATCAAATATTGAAGGATGAAAATGAAAAAAGAATTTTAATTATACAAAAGAATTAAAAAATAGCAATTAAAAAAAATAATTAAAATTAAAATGCAAATGCAAATTAAATTTTATATTTGACTAAAGGGTGAAATTGAAAAAAAAATAACAAAATGATAAAAAAAAAATTAGAAGAATGGGGATCAAAATTGACATAAAAAATAAAAATAATTTTTTTATTGAAGGGTGAAATTGAAAATGAAAATAAATTTAACAAAAGGAAAAAAAAAATAGGGACCATAAATTTAGATTGAATGATGAATTGAGAACCAGTAAGACTTTTATAAAGGACAAAAAAAATTTGAAATTAAACAAATAATGACCAATTTGAAAAAAATATTATATGTAAAAATTAGAATTGATGGACAAAATTAAAAGTAAATAAAACTTTTATAAAAGGACCAAAAATAAAATTAAAAATCAAAAGAATAAGAACTGAAATTAAATATCAAGAACAAAGATGACCAATCTTTTATTTTTAAGGGATGAGAGAGAAAAAAATGTCTCATTGATGACAAAGATGACAAATCACTTCATTATCATTGACATGTGATTTACTATGATAAAGAGAACATAACAACTTTTCTAACAAAATAGTGGAAAGGAAATTTGGCTATCAAGAAATGGCTCCCACATATTGGCTTGTACATGGCACGCGTCTACAGTTTTTTCAATTTAATTAATAATTAAACATTGCTAAAAAAAACTAAAATGTTCTCGATGAACCTCATAATAACAAAAACAAATGAGTAAAAAAACCAAAAAATTTCTAAACACATAATTTAATTTTATTTTTATTTTTTCCAAATATAAATGTCATTTTACTGTATTTAAAAAAAAAAAAAAAAAGACATCACTACTCTTGTTTGCTAGTTTGATTTGGCAGGCAATTAGATCATTTTAATGTAATTAAAGAAACACATACCCTCAATCAATTTTTTAATGATTAATTAGCACTGTATTTGATTTTTATTAACAGAAGCAAAAACGCCATTACTGAATAGTGTCAATAAATTTGTGTCTACAATGTTTATCGTTGGTTAATTATAAACATGGATAAAGCACGAGGGGCCTTGGAGGAGTTTAGTGTTCAAAATTGCATGAGCTTCTTAGTTCCAACAAGAGAACCACCACAGACGTTTACCAAACCTGCCAAAAAAATCTTTTTCATCTAAAGAAAAAGGTCAAAACTCAATATTTGCCGAATAACATGGTTTTTGAGTTACTTCCACCGATGATTATAAAATAATAATAATAATAACTTGTCTAATAACCAGCTAGACCGAAATTAAATGCCGAGTTATGAATTCAGTAAATTAACTCATGGAACACAATATTAAATATTTTATTCTATATTTATTAGGTTTCTTAATTAAACAATGTTGATTTAAATATATAAAAAAATTCATTAATCAAATTTTATCCATTTAGGTTTTGACAAAGTTGATCCATGAATCACATCATCCAGTCACCAAGTCTACCCACAAAGATGGGTTTAGTAACTATGAGATTATTAGCCAACAAAACAAACACAGCAGCAAAAACCAACCAGAACCCCTGCTGTGCATTAATATTCTGGTGGATACCTTGTTTTCCCTCCTTGTATCTCTTTTTCCTCGATTTTTTCCTTTTTAAATCTACCAATTTTGATGCTAGGAGGATTGAGAGGGGGGCGCAAAACAAAGAAAACACTTTATCTTTTCCATAGCCGCTAACCATCTTGTATAATGGGCGTGAAAAGCTTGTGTGCATAGTGAGTGAAAATGCAGGTACTTTTTACTACTAGCAGAATACACGGTGAATATCATGACATTGACTAACTTCTAAGAATCATTGCAGTATCGCGTCCAAGCTCTCCGAGGACGTGTATAACAGTGATGCGAAAAGCACCCGAGAATGTCCAATGCAAGTGATCACAAACTCGATGTGCATATGTAGTCAGATCTTAAGCAAATCAACCTAAAATTCTCACCTTGTATCCATGAAAGATACATTATTTGATGCAGGCCTCTAGTACGGATGTCAAACATGTGATCATCGAAGCACAATGAATGCAAGCTGGACGATGAGAAGAAAGTATGGAATTGTAATTGGCAGATGACATGAATGGCTCGCAAAACCCCTTGTCCAGAGGAACCAAAGAGCAGATTTCCTTTTATTCCTTGATAAAAAGAGAAGCAACAAAAATTGGGAAAGCAAACAATAACTTTTACGCAAAACGCATTAAAGAACATAGAGAAATTGTCTCAATGTGTACTTTCAGGAGAATGATGTATCCGACTTAAAATTACCGACTCAGACTCATTTGATCCAGGCATCAAAGCCCCAGATGCCTTGAGAGAATCATCCGAAAAAAATAAAGGACCACATATTGCATCACCCGACCCCCGCCCTTCTTCAGCACATTGCAAAGCATTATCTTCTACACCTTCAGCAGGTGAAACGGAGGAAGCTTGGGATGCATTATCAGGGCTTGGGATGCTTCCCTCTACACCTTCTAAATTGCCCGGCTCGGATGGCACCCCATCAATCTTATTACCACTAGGAATTTCTACAGGCTTTTCCAGATTATCTTGACTAAGAGCTTGAACAGGAAAATCCTGGGAGGGGGTGGGAGCCTGAGCATAATCCTTCGAAACAAGTTCTACTAGTTCCTCATGGGTATCAGCAAGTAGAACATCTTCAGCTTTCTTCTGATCTAAATTCAGCTCAGGTACGTCATGCATTTCTTCATCCTGATTTAAAACCAGTTCTTCTGCTTTATGCCCATCATCAATAGGCTCATCTTTTACTTTGGTAGTTGAAATAGCATTTATTGTTCCACCATTAACAATTGGCAAGCCACTCAGACCTGGTCTCTCCTTCTTGTAGTAATCCATGGCTCTCTGCAAGGAGGGAACCAGAATGTCAGTGAAAGAATTGGCACTTAAGAATTAATCTAAAAACTATTGAGAAGCATAATATGAAAAATAAAGTTAAGACCAAGTCAAATACTGTTTGCAGTTGGACAGAATCAGATTGGAAATGACAGCGATATTCAAATGTTGCAACACCAACAAAAAGAAGTGCAGCCCAAATCCATTAGATCATGCTTTACATACCATCCATTCCTTTGGTTATTATCCTACATCCAATCTCTCCCCTATTTTTTTACCAGATCTCAATAGAAATACGCATTTTCCTCATTAACACAGTGGCAAGATGCTTGTATATCTGAAAGATATTTCTGTATATGAACAATAATTATGCATGGGTTGGAAAAAAACAGATCTAGCAATCGTAATTAGGAGCAAAAGAAAGGTAGGCATCACAAGCTGCAAGCTCTCATTAACTAAACGCCTATGCAATTTTTGCTTCCACTTAACAAGTACAAAATCCTGGTTGATCAAGCAAAAATAAGTAGATAGAAGGTCACAAAAAAAAAAAAATTCACCATGCTTCTTCAAATGACTCCAATTGATCATGACTGGATTCACAAACATGCACAGACTAATCACAAATAATTTGTTATATAGTTAATGATTTTACCTGAAAAACAGAATCTTTTGTGGCAGGAAGAAGTGAAAGGCTGAAAATGGAATCGAAACTTTTTGGCACTGCTCTTGCATCATCCTGTCACATCACAATAGCATAAAAATAAATTATAAACAGAACAAGGTACGCATACACATACAAGGCCGTGCATGACAAATAGAGTCTCTTGCCTTCAAGTTTACAAGCATGACAATATCTTCATCAGCATTTGCACCCTGCTCCATGCTGAGCAAACTCATACATTGGCTATACAACTCTGGACTGGCAAGTTCTGTTGAAATGTCCAGCTTAGAGAGATAAGCACGGGCAAAATGACTCCTATCATCACTACTTTGCATTTTAGGTGGATCAGGCATCCTCTCAAGGGTAGTTTTAGGCATAGACCTCGAAGATTCTTTTGCTGAAGCAACAGCTGACTTTGTTTCTACAATTTCAGCTTGGACCTTTTGATGAGTATTTTCATTTTGCGACTCGTGACCTACTTGTCCAGCCGAAAGATTCTCCATAGGTGCCTGCACTGGAAAATCCTCTTTCACAGAAGCTGCTGGTGAGTCCATATTCACATCACCATTTTGTGTTTTCCATATATCAGTGCCAGTTTCCCATCCCCTACCGTTCAACTGATGCCTATTCTGGTCCCATTCTTGCCCATATGCATGTGGTTCATCCCTAAACACACCATTATTTCCATCCCATCCATGCATTTGAGAAGGTCCTGACCCATCTATCATATTATGCCACCCAAGTGGTCGCAAATGACCAGAAAACCTGTCAGCTTCAGGTATGTGGTAAGGAATCCCAGAGTGGTTAATTTCCATAGAAGGCCTGGCACTGAACAGTGGTGGAGATGCAAAATGAGACATCATTGCTTGAAAACCTCCATGTGGCCCATGTTGGAAAGGCATGTAGCCATTTGGCATGGGTGAAGACCAGTTTGGGGCACCTCTCCAAGCATTTCCTTGACCTCTTCCCAGATTGGGATCGCCACCTCCTCTCTTGTAGCGGGTGTTAACTCTACTATCTTCTTCTAGTGAACCCATAAAAGATGGGCTGCCACCTCCACCCCTGAAGGCATGTGGAGGAATCAAAGCAGAATTGTTCTGATTAGTTCTATTATAAAAGGATGAATCACCTGGAGTTGACTCATCTGATAGAGGCTTCTCCAAAGGTAAATCCCGACCTAGTCTGTCATCAGCAGAGGGCAGATCTCTAGCACTGATGGAACCACTTCTCCTCCTCGCTGATTCTTCAATGTCAACACTCCGCCTGACACCAGTTCTGTTTGCATATCTGCGCTCATGGCTTGATGAAGGGGATCTGTCAACCAAGCCCCGGGGTGAAGCTCTAGAACTTGAAGACCTCTCAATCGACAACTCACCCAGATGGCCATCATCCATTTTAATAGGTTTATCAGAAGACCTATACTTGGATGCTCTCTCTGATGTTACTGGGAAATCAGTAGCCTCTCTTGACGAAATTGCTTTCGACCTCTGTTCGATTGCAGCATCCCTGTACTTTGATTCTTCTGCTTTGAAATGCCTATAACAGAAAAAATAAAAACCATCACCATCTTCCAGTTTGATTCAAGAAATTACCTAAGAGCAGTAAATAACTATAAAATTTTGTTTGATCATTGAAGTGGGTTCCACACAAAAATAATTTAATTGGGACATCAATTTTAGAAATTGGTCAATAATCAAAGAGATAGGTTCTTTATTATACACGAAAGCAATCTACCTACTACTAAAAGTGTGAAGCAAATGACTGAAAATGGAAATAAAATATTCGACTAAGAAGTGTGAACCCTAGCACTCCACAAAAAGATAAAAATATACTTGTTTAGATAAAAATAGACTGATTTCATTTTTTTTTATTTCATTCACACATGCTAGTGAAGATGAGTATGACATAAAAGTACTGCAATCTATTACACCAATAAATGGCTCTTCAATTTTGTCATAAGCAAAGTAGAGCAGCAGTTCTAATATACAAAAGAAATCTTTGAATCAAATCAACCTTCACAAGCAGAATTAAAGCACATGTCTGTAAGTTTATAATTTCCAAAACATAAAATATCAATTTGGAATTGTCATTTTATCTCTTCACTAATTTAAGACATATTGATAGTTACCTGTACTCTTCAACAGCCCCATGTGAACTGGTATCAGGGGAAGTCCTCCGTCTATTACTGCTAACATTATTATCTAGATGGGCTTGCCGTGATTGAGACCTTCCCCTGTCATCCGACTCAACTCTCCCACTGCTCAAAGATTTCTTTTCCATGTCAGGATAAGGTGCCTTTATACCCTTGGATTTAGTATCAATATAGTCATCATGATCTTCAGGAGATCTTTTCCTTCCCCTGCTATCTTTGTATCTGGCACTACGATCATCAATATGTGCCCCGTCATAGTCAAGATTACGTTCATGGTCTCTGTCACGGTCTCGCTCCCGCTCCCTATCCCGGTCCCGATCACGGTCTCGTTCCCTATCACGATTACGATCATGATCACGGTCACAGACAATATCAAACTCGTGATCATGGTCACGGTCACGGTCACGGTCACGGTCACGGTCTTGGTCTTGTGGCTTAGATTTCTTCTGAATTTCTGGACCATCCTTCCCATCCCTTGCATGCTTCTCATCAGACCTGCTGTTAATGTTATCTCTTGTACCACGCTCATCTTTTTGCTTATCATCTCGATGCCTATTTTCCCTGCCCGTGTCTTCATGATACTTGTCTCTATATCTATCATCATTGTGCTTCTCATCCTTTGGTTTTCCATCCTTGACAACATCCTCCCTTGAGGATAAGCGTTTTCCATTTGCATCTCCAAAATCATCCTGTTGCTTATCCCCATCAACAGAATCATCTCTCTTTCTCCTAATTCGTCTATCAGACTGGTTCTCTGATTCAGGACTTCGCAATTGATCATTTGCTGCCACAAGCATAAATCAACACGTAAACTTGATGTTCAGCAAGAAGAGCCAAGATATGGGGAAAAAAAATAAAGCGGATTAAGCAACAGGACCATGATATCCCAACTGCAAGAAGTGTACAGACATCTAAAGTAAAACATTAAGGCTGCTTATGTGTAAAGAAGGGGGGTTATAAATAAATAATCAAAGATATACCACCACTACTGCTGGAATGACAAAAACAGGTAGCAAGCCCCCATGTAGACACATAGCCAATATGATGTAACAATTAATCATGTGCCTATCAGTATATCTAATGAAGAAAAACTAAGCATTATTAAAGTGACTGGATATTCCCTCCTCACATTATTAAACCATCCAACACCCAAGACAAGATTGTCAACAGCATTCATTTCATAATTTCAGGAAAACAAATGAAGGCAATATGAAATATGTTGGATTGCTTCACTAAATCCAACAAAATAGCACAAAGAAATTATGTTCTATGTTCTCCTCTCCAAATTACTGTATTTCCAATCTAATCTAATACTACTTCATAAAATATTCTCTTTGAATGCAGGATAGGAAAGATATCCTCGTTCATAATAACTTGGAAGATATCAGTAACAGCTCTTAAGAAGCACTTCAAGAAGATAGGAAACAAAAATTTGTAAGGCAATTTGAAACCCCCGTGAAGAATAAAGTGCAGTAACAACAACGTGAAAATACAGAGGAAAATTTTACCTTGTTCCAAATTATTACTAACTAAAATAAGAAGATGCAGATAACAGGTATAATTTAACATTCCAAACTCATCTATGGAGACATATCATAAAGTCTTAACAAAATTGTATAAACAAGAGATCTTTTGCAGCAATGTTCCAATCACCACAACTGTCTGTTGCTTTTCAAGAGGAATCCAAATGACACAAAGCTTACATGCAATAGAAGATTGTGCATCAAATACACCAGAAAAACCATGTCAGGTTGAAAAAATCAATTGAGCAAACAGGTAACCGTGCATGATATCTACAGTTATTTCAAGCAATCTATTAACTCCCTAGGTCCCTCAACACATGCTGGACTTGACAAACTCCGGCTAAAGTGGTAATTTAGACAACACATTCACTGAGTAGGAGTGGAAGTAAATGGTCTTGATACCAAAAAAATAGCCATCCATGATATCTTCATTGACTCATTTTACACATAGCTGTAATTTCTTAATGCACAGTATCAGTAAAATCAAATGAAATACTTTATTTCCCTTGTCTCCAAGAAAACAACTTCAAATAAATAGGATTTTTAAAAACACTACAAATATGTTGGGGAACATGATGGAGTGTGGAGTAATGTAATGAAGAACGAAACAAGCACCATTTTTTACTTCCATTGCATTCAATTATACTCCATTAGGTTCTTCCAAACATCTTGTAAGGGCACTAAAAGTTGATTGGAAGAGAAAAGACTCTGTTCTCAAATCCATACCCACAGTTAAATAGATTGTGCGTCTGAAGTACTTAAAAGAGTATAGATCAGAAACACTGGATTGAAGATCAAACCACTCAATGTTATATGGATAATTGTGTCATGGTCAACCATATCCAGGGGTACATGTAATGGGCAACGAAGTACTGATATATTTTCTTCTACTGTCAAATTTTGTCTATCATCAAATAACTAGAAATCATCCACAAAAAACATGAGCAAGTTACGTTAAAATCTGTGTGCATAGCTTAACAAACTAGGGAAGGTGAGATCACCATATTAACAGATCACAAGTCCATTTTCAATTTTCCATACCCTACATATAACAATTTAGAGAATAAGCATTTGAAACCCTTTCCTTACACCTACAAGGACTGTCTCGTGTACACAGGCAAGTATCATAGACTCTAATCTGGATTTCTTATGTGCCTTAAATGCAGGCCTTCTTCTCATAATCACTGCTGATCCATTTTCAAAAGGAGAAATTTCACATTTCAGTCTAAACCAAAATGAAAATGAAAATAAACATTTTTTATTACATGAGGGACACTCAAATCCTTATTAAATGTACATCTAAAATATCATAAACAAATTCCAGATATTGATTAGAAATCCTCTTCAACTCGTGGGATCTAAATCATTTTAACTTATTAAAGACACTTCAACACACAAGACTCTAGGGACAGGCCAGGTAGAGGTGACTCAACAAGCACAGGTAAAATTCACAAAGAAAAGAAACCTTAAAGCTACGCATTATTAAATTGAGCCCTCCAAGACCACAAATAACTAAACTTTCCCTTGTTTCATTAAAAAGAAAAAAAACTTCCAGCAATCACTTCTAACAATTCAAAACAGCATTCTTGTAGTTTAACAAACAGCAAACAAAATAAGCACACAAATCCACAAACACCCACATCCGACATTCAAAAAACACATTTCAACCATTACAAGCCAACCCATTGTTACCTTACCAGTTTTTTCAGAAACTTGTTTTCCTCCACGCGAATACTCCTCAACCTCAATCCGCTTCTCACTTCTCCCCTCTTTTCCTTTCTTTTCCCTCTCACTCTCCCTATCCTTCTCCCTTTCCCTTTCCCTTTCCCTTTCCCTTTCCCTCTCCTCCTTTCTACTACTCTCCCTATACCTTCCCTCACTCTTCTTCTCCACGCTATCATCCCTCCTCCTACTCTTCGACCTCTCCTCGCTCCCTTTCTCCTTCCCCTTCTTCTCACCTTTCTCCTCCTCTCCACCATTCCACCTATCATTATTTTCCTCTGCTCTATCTTTTCTCCTCTTTGACGAAGAGGAGGAATACTCCTCTACATATTCCCCATTTAAAGATTCCTTATTCTCCTTTATATCTAACTTTCTCTTCTCGCTCGAAACCCTAACACTGCTACTATTGCTAATATTCTCCTCTTTCACCGCAGCGGCCGCCTTTTTCTCTTTCAAGCTCGAATTTTTCTCCGAATCTGAATACTCTCTCGAGCTATGCTTGCTCGATTTGTGTCGGGAACTTCTCGGCATCCTCACTAAATCCCGACCTCTCAAAATTTTGAAGTTGAAACCCTAACAAAATCGAAACTGTAAAAAACCCTAATTTTTCAAAATCATCGATTGCTAATCACTAATCGAATCCAAAACCAAACCCTAATTTTTGAAAATCTGAAGATCCTAGAAGTAAGTCACAAGCCCTAACTGAAATTGAGTACGAGAGATTTTTATCGTAAACGGAGAAGACAGATCGCCGGCGGGATTGGGTGCAGGAAAGGGATGGGAGTTTGAGAAAATTACGAGAGAACCAAGAGGAATAGAGACTGGATATGAAGTCGGTTAGGGATAAATTTGGAATAATAGAGGTTTATGTGATTTTGAAGAGCAGAGGAAAAACGCATGTGTTTCTTTGTGTGATAAATTTGAGGGCCTTGTGTTGTGTTTGATGAGTGACTTTGGAGAAGACCTTGGATAGAGATGTTTTTATATAAACTATATTTTAGTCCTCAAAAGTTTCACTTTATTTATGTTCAGTTCTTTATGTTTGAGATTTTTTAATATTGTAATTTAAGAGATGATTATTGATCTTTCCACATTCTTTTTTTGAGAAATCTAATACGTTAATTAAAATAAAATCCCATCATTACCTGTTTGCATTTTAACTTTTGAAAAAATTTTAAAAAAACTAATTTTTTATTAACTTTAAATTAATATGTTTTTAATATTTTTAAATTATTTTGATGTATTGATATCAAAAATAATTTTTAAAAAATAAAAAAATATTATTGTCATGCATTTTGACAAATAAAATTATTTGAAAAGCAATCACAACCGCAAATTATTTGAAAAGTTATTTTTTATTACTATTTAATTATTGATTTTTTTAATATTTTTAAAAAGATATAAAGTGAAACAATTAAGAGTCAAAATAACTGATATAAAATAATTAAAAGTTAAATTATTAAATTAATTTTTTATTTATTTGAATTTTACAAGGTTTATCAAATATATAAAGGTTTTGGTTATTAGAAATGAACGGTTTTTCACAGTATAATTTTTATTTATTGGATGGAAGAGATCCCATTTATATTGGCTGGAAGAATTATATATCAGTAGTGTATAATAATTTCTCCTCCTAATTTTCTAATGGATGAGGTCTGTATTAGATTTTTTGGAAACTATAAGATGAATATTAATGAAAAAATAAATTATAAAGGCTGGAGATGGAAATTATTGAATCTGTAGGGGTCAGGATATAGCTTACCAGACAATATGTATCAATGTGGGGTATGCTACCAGGTGAAAACGGTCTGAATTGAGGGTTAAAGTTATTTTATGGAAAGTATACTTGGTTTAAGATGGTTTATTGTTTATATATATTTGGTTAAAATTATGATTGAAATTGAGGTTGAATAAAAAAATAGTTTAATATATTTGGTTAAAAATACTTTTTAAATTGAGGTTATAAAATAATTAAAAAGATATATATTAATATTTATGTTTTTAATTTAAATATTGTAGATTTAACTACTACTACTACTATTACATCATTAAATAAATAATACTTTATATTAAATATTTTTTATTATTCCATTAACCCATCGATAATTTCATCACATATGAAATTCATCCGATAAGGACTATAGTTTCTATGATTTTTTGAGCGTGCAACAAAATCAAATAAAATATCATCAGAAATAAAATTGAAATTGCGATCAAATTCTGAAAATGCTACGTCATCACGCGATCTCCTTCTAATTTAAGTAGTGTTATTGAATAATATTAAACACTAATTTTTTTAATAAAACACAATTAAAAAACAATAGATTTTTTTTTACTGGATCGGACATGGTCCAATGCATTTAAGTTTAGGCTAGACCCGATTCGACCATGAACAGTGAAGACGTTCTTCACTGTTCACTTCAAAAAATAAATAGTGCAGAGTGATTCAATTCACTCTGCACAGACGCGGCAATAATGGAGAAGCAAATCCCTACTGCTTTCGGGTAACCTCCAGTCGAAACATAAATGATAATGGGTCCCACACACAGTAATTAACATTTTATATTTTACCAAACATTTTATTTATATGATTTGTTTTAAAAGCATAGGTAACTACAGAAACAAACACTTTCTAAGTTGGGTTACAATTACTTATTTATTTTTATGTTTTAAAAATATTAAAAACTAAATCTTTAAATTAATATTTTTTTAGTATTTTAAAATTATTTTGATGTGTTAATATCATATATATATATATATAAATATATATATATATATATATATATATATATATTTTTAAATAAAAAAATATTTAAAAAAATAATTATCATCACAACCACAAATACTAAAGAATCCAATTATGAACCGACACAGGAGTAGAGAGTGTGAGGGTGATTTGAGTGTTTTCAAGAGTAGTGAATTTTCACGAATGATAGTATACCATTAGTTTGAAATTTATAAGGCTCTTTAATTTTTGTGAGTTTGATTTAACGAAGAAAGAGGATAAGTGTTCAATTTGAGTGACTGCTTGTGTTTTGTTTTGAAGTTCCAATTATGTTTTCCAGTCAATGGTATTAAAATTGATATTTTTCATTAGAAAATAAAATTTCGTGGGTGCATAACCATGAGAAAACTATAGTTTTCATATATGATAAAAGTTTTGAGTTGATAAATAACTTATCTTATTGAATTGTTGGGTGGCTAAATAGTTAAAGATTAAATTTTTTAAAAATAATTTATTTTTATTTTTCTTTTAATTTTTTGATTTTAACTAGATCTAATTTGGTTGGATCAACTAAATAGTAGGTTAAGATGCTAAATCACATATCTAAATTATTAACAAAAATAATTCAAATTAAAACTTGACCCGAATCAAGTCTCCAGTTACAAATTTACTTAATAAACTCATCAAGACATGTTCAAACAAGATAGTATATGGAAGAAGAAGAATCGGAGAAATGTTGCAAGTTACTGAAAATATCTTGACATTTTTTTTAGGAATAATAGAACAAAAGGTCTCATGTTTTACCCTACTCAAATTCAATTCTCCATCATCAAGATATTTTATTAACAAAAATTAAACTTTGTGGGACTTTTACTATAATATTTTTATTATTCATTCTCTCACAAATCACTCCGAATTAGAAGAATAAGGGAGCCATTTTAAACTTAAATTAGTACCCAGTTATATATTTTCTTAGAAGAAAAAGTTGGATTAAAAAACATAAAATTAAAGGACAAAAAAGGGCTAAAATAGATGGCGTCTTAGAATTTTAATTAAAAAGTTCATTTAATTAATCAATCCCTTTAATTTTCTCAAATTCAATTTTAGTATCAAACTTTGTTTTTCTTATTTTTTACTCTTTTGTTTTGTTAAAGGAGAGAGAAGCTCGTCAGATTCCAATGTGTAATGAAAACTTTATCATTATCAACAATTTTGACCATAAAAAATGCAATTTCATCATTTGTTGTCAATAATCTACCTTTATTACCCCGGCCCCACGTGCTTATTACATTTTTTTTTATTTTTAAAAAATATGTTATTTCATACAAAGAAAATATCATGTGTTTTATTGTCATGTAATTAAATAAAAAAATAATCTCGAAGACAAAAATATTTATTGAATCTAATGACGTGCATGACTTGTGTCGGGTGTTTTCTTGTTTGACTTGAGCTCACTTAGTTTTTTTAATCAAATATTATTTTTATGAATTTTATTATTTAATATTGAGTTAATTTGAGATTGAGCTTTTTTATTTGTTTTTTTAGGATTATTCTAGCGAATTTTGCAGGCAAGCCTAAATTAACCCAAGTGAATCAAATGTTTTTCCATCTAAGTATTAAATCAAAATATCATTTAATTCATGGTTAAAATATATTTATTTAGAAGACATGTCACCAATATTTGAACATTTTTTTTTCCTATGTAAAAAAACTCGCTCTAACCTGTGTTACAACATAGACCAATAATCAAGTACTAACCAAAACATCATATGGCGTGAGTTTTTCACTCTAGCCATAGACATAGTTTATTTTGGATTGCTAAAGTAAAATTACTTATTTACCCTTAAGTGGAAGAAAAAAAAAAAGAAGCCCTAAGGTTATGAGTGCTTTGGCCTTTTCCATTAACCCACTGTTCGTTAAAAGATTGTTCGAGGTGTTCAAGGTTTTTTTTTGCATGTTGAAAATACCTTTTTACCCTTAGGGTCAACAAAACTTGGAGTTGTTAACCAAGAGCTTTTTTAACTTTTCATAAACTTTCAAACAATAAAAATACTTCTTTATCATCATGATCAAAAAATTGTTGGGCTAATAGACAAGGTTCACAAGTTTTATATATATATAATTACCGGGTTCATTTGAGTGTTTTGGTATTTTTACATTGATCTTTTAATTTTTTAATCATAGAAGTTGTTAACGCATGTTGTTGAGCACATGTCGATGAGTGAGTGGCGTCCATGTCATTTAGGCGATGCGCGTGATGTTGCCTAGTGGCTAAACCTGACCTTCTGTCATCTCTTTAAATGCGCCACTAAGTCCTTTTCTACATGGTATGACGAGTGACGGCGTATGGTGATCAAATTATTGTTGATGGTCTTTTTTTCTCTCTCTCCTACTAAGTAAAATACATGATTCTTTTTTCTTTCAATTTCAATTCTCATTCTCTTAATTTTTTATTTCGTTCTTATTCCTCTTATATAAGTTTTTTTTTTCAAATTAGTTTTTCAATTACAATTCCTCATACGTTCTGTTTTTTATTTCATTCGTTATTCTTTTGATTTTTCTTTTCTTTTCCCTTTTGTTAATTTTTTATGGCTTTCAATTTTATTCTTCAATCAAAGTTTTTATTAATTTATTTTTTCTAATTTGACCCTCATTCTTTTCATTTGTTTTTTCTTTGATTAAAGCTATTTTTCAATTCAATGTAACCCTCTAATTGAAAATATTTGTTTACTCTTTGATTAATTTTCTTTTACTTTCGTGCTTTTGTTTTTAGATCTTTTTGTGTGACTGGGTTTTTTTTTTCTGATTTCATCTTTCAACATTTGATTTGTTAGAGATTCAGTTTTATACAATATTTGTTCTACATTAGTTTGTTTTTTAAAATATTAGTTTTGTGATTTTCTTTAATTTATTTTATATAGGTTTATTGTGATCTCATAACCTATGTCATGAATTTTTCATATCTTTTTAGAAAATAATTGTTTTAAAAAATATTTTGTTTGTATTTGATTTTTCAAGATATTATTGTAATTCATCTATATTTTTCTTTGTTTCATATAAATGAAATTTATTTTTTCAAATAAGACATATATTTTTTAAAATAATATTTCTAATGTGTTCAACCTTTTGTAACATATTTTTAGAGTATGAGTTTATTCAATTGGTTTTATTTATATTTATCTTTTAAATCACGAGATTTTTACAATATAGATTTATCTTTTATTGATTTAAATAAACAAGTTTATAAAATACATTCAAGGGAATATCTCATTTTATATAATTGAATATCTTGATATATATTCATCTCTTAATTTTTTTTATTTTTCTTTTGGTTATTATTAATGACTTTTTATTATTTATTTACATAGATAATTATCTATTTATTTAATTAGATGTCTGCATAGGTTTTTTGATTTACTAAAAAACACATCAAAGTAACATAGATATCTTGTATTTATTTGGGAAAAAAAATTATAACCTGCAGCAAAGAACGAGTTAGATAATTAATATATCTATATATCATGTTTTGTTCAAAAAACATTTTATTGTTATTTGAAAAGTTAGGTTTCTAGTTTGTGCTACTAAGATGTTTTAATCACAAGTAAATAAAAGATTTAGTCAATGGTTACTGTGATTTAGCCAATTTAGCTAACAAGTGTTTCTAAAATGAAGTATGATGATACTTATGACTTGGTTAATGAAACAAAAAACAAATCTAATCATTTCAAAGACAACCTGTACCAAAAAGTTTTCGAATACGAATTTGGAAAAGGATTTGCTTAACATAAAATGCATTTCAAATACCATTAAATATAAAAAATTAAAAATAATTCCTAATTCGATGGCAAGAGGAATGTTTTAAGCATATCCATAACCCGATTTAATATTTTTGAAGTGCGTATAAAAACTATCCAAATGAAAAATAATGAAGATTTATGAGCTGAAAGTTAGGCATTGTTAACAATGGTGAGTGAGAAAGAGGAGCTTGTGTTTAAATATTAATCACCAAAATTAATTGTTAGAAGTACTTGTTATTGTAGAATTTATTGTTAGCCCTCGAAGTAAATGCAATGACAAAGAGGTCCATAGTATTTTTAAATCATTAACAATAATTTTATCTACCACAGCTTATGGCTGCAAAATATTGTTTACATCTTTTTATAATTTCAAGTTCAAATCTTATAATTAATAATATAATAACCATTAAAAATTTATATGGTCATTAACTTTAAAAATTGTGAGATTAATCAAAATATACGTAAATTAACTTAGACATCCATGTTAATAAAAAAGAATTATTTAGAGCCTCGTTTCTTTACTGGAAATTAGTTTCCTTTTGAAAAGTAAATTTCGAGAAAGTGAATTCGATATACCTAACTTTCCAGTATTTGGTTATATCATGAAAAATAAGCTGGAAAATAATTTATTAATATTTTATTTTTCTCAAGTTTATTAAAATAATGAGGAACAAATCTTACAAATTAAAAAGTTAAATGAGAATGAAATTAAAAAATATATAATTTTATAAATTATCTCAAATAAAATAAATAATAATCAAAATAATAGAGATCAAATCTAAAAATTAAAAATAAAAAATAAAAGATGAAGAAATTAAAATAATAATAATCAACATTTCATAAATTATTTCAAATAAAATAAGTAACAATCAAAAGAATGAGGATCAAATTTGATAGATAAAAAATTTCAATAAAAAAAATGATAAGAAAAAAGCAAATAGCAATTATAAAAATAAGGACAAAAGTTAATATAAAAATAAATTTTTAAGAGATAAAATTGAAAAATAAATATTCAAAACAAAATATATATAGCAATTAAAAGTTTGAGGATTAAATTTGATATAATCAGCAAATAATAACATTTCTAAATTTTTCACAACTTTCGGAAAGTGTTTTCTGCCCAAATTTTTCAGGAAAACACTTTTCTGAAAACCAAGCTAAATTTTTCTTTTACTGGAAAATGTTTTCCGTTGACCAACTTTCATAATGGCAAACAAACACAAGAAAGTTTGGAAAGTGATTTCCCGGAAACCACTTTCCGGAAAACAAATACAGCTAAATGAAAACCCTTTCCTGAAAACCAAGTCAAATTTTTCTTTGACTAAAATATTTTCCGTTGACCGGAAAGTTTTTTCCGTTGACCAACTTTCCTGATGACAAACAAACACAGAAAAGTTTGGAAAACAATTTCTCGAAAACTACTTTTCGAGAAACAAACATAGCCTAGATCTAATTGTATTTCCATAGAACTCGGTATCAATTCAAATTATATATTTGTTTAATTTAATTATATAATAAGTATTTAAATATCATAAATATAAAATTAAACTGAAAAAATTAAAAAAACAATAAGCATGCTTTTTATGAAATTATATAAATAAAATTTAAACTGAATTATTAAGAAACACTTATTGATACACGTAGAATTGATTCATATAAAATTTATTAATGTATTTTTTTTAAAATATATATTTTTAAAATTATATTTTTTAAAATAAAAATTTTAATTTTTTAAAAATATTTTTAAAACACAAAATTCAACCACCTGTTCACTTATTATCCCATGAGGTGCCATAAGAAGTGGCCCATTAGCCGAGGTTATTGGGCATCTCAGCCCAGTGAAAGATAATAAGACGAAGCTAAAATCTCTTAACTAAGCCCAATAGTGTCTCAGACACCAGCCCACAGAAACATAAAAGTCGATGGAAAGTTAATGATTGGGAGGCCTTGCGGTTAAAACGTATTTTCTAAAAATTTTGAAATTTTTTTATTTTAAATTAATATATTTTTAATATTTTTAAATTATTTTAATGTATTTATCTCAAAAATAATTTAAAAAAATAAAAAAATATTATTTATATGCTTTTCTAAATGAAACACACTTTGAAAAACAATAATAACCATATTTTTAAACACATTATTATTTATATTGTGATATTTTATTTTATATCAGCACATTAACACAATCGTGTGAAGAAAAGCTGCATGAGAGTATGAGATTTTATAGGGAAAAAAAATAAAAAAACATGAATTTTTAATTAATTTTTTATTTAAAATTAATTTTTTATATATATTTTTAGATGATTTTAATATATTAATATATAATTTTTTTAAAAAAATAAAAAATTTATTATTTTAATATATAACAAAATAAAAAAGATTTTAAAAATATTCACTACTCAACATCAAAATACCGTTGAAATCAAAACTTTAAAAATTTGATTTTATTTGTCAATTTCATACAACCATGTCTGGACACTCAAACATTTTTTTTTATTTCGTGTCATGCCCAAAATCCGCTACCCATTTATTTTCGGACACTTGGCTTCACACGTGCATAGAGGGCCCCATTTTCCTATATTAAGATACCTTGATTTTTTTTATAAGGAAAAAAAAAACAAGGGGACAGTTAGAGATGCGTAAAGAGCGATCGTCATCCTCGATGATCTCGTATTTAATATCACATGAATTTATTTTTATTTTTATTTTTATTGTTTGTAAGCAATATTTAATAGGAGCTACTGATTAGCTTGTTTTGCTTGCCGTCATCCTTTTATGGAAGTGGCATGTAAATTAATGTGGTATTTTGTGAGTAAATGAGATATAATTGAACTAGATATATGACAGAAAGATGGGATTTTCTCAATAGAATAGAAAGAGGTGAAATAAAATTCATTAAAAAAAATCTAATCCATATATATATATATATGATGGCCCATGACAGCATCAATTTGTTTATTTATTTGGATGAGCAAACTAAACTGACTTTAAATATTTGTTTGTTGATAAATAATTTTTTTTCTTGACAAATAGTTTTTATTAAAAATGAATTATTATATAGTGAGTAAATTTTTTATATTTGATAATATAATAAAAAATGAGTTGAAAAATATTTTTTAGTATTTAGTTATGTTATTATAAAATAAGTAAAAAAATAACTTATTAATTAATATTTTAATTATTTTTTAATATTTTATATAGCACTTTATATATATATATATATATATATTCTACACCATATTTTTATATCCTTTAAGGATTAGTATTAGAAAATAAATAAAATAAATATAAACATTTCATGTCAAATATAGTTATGCATAAATAATTTGCTTTAACAATTTCAATTCTCAGCACCTCAGTCACACGAGTGGCTTGAGAATTTTTAAATACAGAAATGACAAAAGAAAAGGCTCCACAAAATTGCCATATAAACGCATTTCAAAGTTTGCAAATGCAAATAATAGAATCAGAACTAGCTAGTCTTTTATTAAACTTAAATACGACACAAAACCTATTTGTTATTTGATGTTTTGAAATCTTGATGAACTTGTAAAAGAAGTAGCTGAGTTATCCTACGTGGAAGAGGAAGCTGGCCCCCGAACGATGAAAGTATCGCCGCTCCAGTTGAGGCGGTGGTAGGCTTTTGACGTGATGTAATAGCCGACAGACATGTCACGCACTTTCCTATGTAATAGTGATCTCAGCCACCAGCCCACAAAATAGTAACTTCAGAAATTTGGTTCTACTTGTTATACTGACTCAAGGATTGTTTGTTTTTATGTCTTAAGAATATTTTATAAAAACTTTAATAAACTATGCTCGCAAATCTTCTGGGACATGCATAAAAATTTGAGTGAGTATTTCTGACTTGTACATGAGCTTTAATTTGGAATTTTTTTTATATCAATGAAAAGGGTCTTCATCTTAAAAAATACTGTTATAAGTTAACAAACAATGAATTAGTTGAATCCGTTAACTATATCGCAATTATTTAAATTGAACAGCATAACCGAAGCTTAATGACTGGTTAATTAATTATTTGCATGCGATTTGTAGATAACACGCTTTTATTTTTCCTAAATGATCTCTACATTTGGATGCTTCCTAACACGTGTTAGGAAGCATCGAACTCTAATAGAAGTCCTGTGTTAGAGGTCTAGGCGTTCACAACAATCATGATGGGGTTCATGCTATCTACTTTTGAAAAATCAACAATAAAATCTATTAAAACCGACACCTAAGATTTTTTTTGGAATCAACAGCTGCTTTAACAAGCTTGTCTTTCGCTGCCATAAAGTCTTGTCTTATTAATACAGTAAACAAGTCCTGATATAAAATTCTACATCGTCCTCTATCTTTGACGAATAATAAATCTGCGATAAGAGAGCAACTATATTTTCCTTATCCAGATGTCCAGCTCACCATAGATCATGAGCCTCCGTTGTTAAATATTTTCGCAGCTCTCCCTTTAACACGAAGATTCGATCCCCATTTGTATAGAGTAGGTCCTGCTCATGCCTTTCTGTCAGCCCCATCTGCCAACTGGCTGAGTTTTGTTGGGACTAAATTGCCATATCAGGTTGAATTAATTTAAACCCGTGACATCATGCGTTCGTGTCCTTGAAAGTAGTTGGTTACAAAAGAAACGTTGTATAAACTGTACCAATCATTCATGTCATGAGAAAACCAACAGGAATCTTCTACCGATAGAAGTCTAGGAAGGTATACTGTTAACTCCTGTGCTCTTGTCGCTAGACCCTACCATACTTGGTTACGAAAGAAAGTTGCTAAAAAATAAAAATAAATACAAAAATTTGTCTTCTGTTTAAAAGTAAGTGTGATTGGTCTCTCTCATTTTTATTTTATTTTATATGACTTATTAGCACAATTCAGCTTCATTTTTTTCAAACTAATTGCGTGCTCCAAGGGATGGATTCAATTTACAGTGAGAAAACACATCCAGCTTGATATTACTATTGTGGTCTCACCACTAAACACTTTGTTGTTTTAATTTTTAATTTTCTCAAATATAATCTACGTAAAAATACTAAATGAATAATCTTTAGCTTTTAAAATTAGAAACACTTAATTAATAAACTCTTTCAAATATGAGCACTCGCCTAATAATAAAGATAAAAACTATATGCTTAAATGAAAATGAAAAGTGTAACGCGCAAGTAGAAAAAAATAAAAAAACACTCGGATAATAAAAATAAAAAATCCAATGGTCTTTATATTTTCCCACTTAAAAATGGGTTTTATATTTTATCTTTGATATTTCATGAGAGTATTCCATAACACTACCCGAATATTCTATCAGTATTACACTAAAAAATAAAATAAAAACACATTTCTGTAATATACTAAATTTAAGAACTCCTCTAAGCATTTGAACTTCCAAAATATATGTAAATTAACACCCCCGTTACATTGACTTGAGTCGAAAAAACAAAAAAACCCCACCAAACACCCTGGAATTAATCCGCATCTTGCTTTATCTTAATTACCTAATTACGGATGTTCGCCATCGCCAGCATTATAAATAGATGCTCAGTTTCTCACTATGCTCGACTCACACAGCACTCAAAACCTCAGTCCTCTCCAACTGTTCCTTTGGTCAGTCACTTGGTCTTGAAAAATGGCGAGATTCTCAAAGGTACTCAGGAAGACTGATATTCAAAAGAGACTATCAGTGCCGATCGGGTTTCTCAGCTCTATTCCATCGTTTAATGGTGGTGCTCATGCTGTAGATTTTCAAGCTGTAGATGGAAGTGGACGTGTTTGGACCTTCAGATGCTCGATTCGCAGGAATGGACATCCAAAACCAGTTATTTCAAGGGGTTGGCTCGCTTATGTTCATAGCAAGAGCCTTAAAGTTGGTGACAAGGTCCAGTTTTTAAAGGAGAAAAACGACGCTGGCGCCAAAATGCATGCTTACGAGATTCGGGCTGAGAAAGAAATCAAGATATTTGGCGCTGTTTTCGGATATGCACCCATAATATAGCTCCGTTTCCGTGCATTAATTAGGGCTAATAAGAGTAGTCTGCTTCTGACTCGGCATGACTCCATAGCTATGCTGTTGCCTGTTGTTGTGCTTGTTCTTGTAACGTTGTCTACATGTTACCGCTGTTTCTATATTTCGGTGTCGTCAACTTGTGTTATTATCAAAGTCAATAAATTTTCAATTTGTTCGTGTCAAACAGTGTGATTGTGAGGTATTTTACCGTGTCTCAAACAGTGATTCAAGCTCCATTTCTAATTTCTTCTTTTCGCGAGAGGGCACGACTTCTTTTGTTCATTTTTGTTTTACTCATGTTCAGTTCTCCCCTTAATTTCTTTTTCTAAACCAACCCGACAGATGACAAAGGAGACGATGCACCGGGAAGGCAGAAGAAAAATGAGAGAAGGGTGCCGCAACGGAGAAAGACTACAACGGAGGCAACATCACCATCACCAACAAGCGAGTTTCTCACCGATTAGGAGGTGGCCAATCAGTCAACGTCACGTTAAATCAGCATCACCACCAGCAGAATCAGGAGGTCTGTCACCACTGGAGAGCTGGAAAGTGCAATAGATTCCCATGTCCGTCTCTTGGAGAGCTGGAAAGTGCAATAGATTCCCATGTCCGTCTCTCCACCGTGAACTTCCACCGCCGCCGCCGCATGCGTCTGTGAAGGAGGGAGGTGGGGGAGGAGCGAAGAGAGGAGTTATCGGGAATGATTCGTCGTCGTTCTCTTGGAGGGGGTAGTAATAGTAATTATTGTATTAGTTGGGGGCAATTTGGGCATAAAGGTCAAAGTGGTAAAAAGGGAAAGTGCGGAGAAATGTGTACTAATTGGGTACAAGGGAATTGAGATTTTGGTGGTAAGTGTCAGTATAATACTTGCTTTCTTGGGAGCTTAGGTGATTGGTTGACTCAACGTGATTCTTTAGTGTTTTGTGTAATGGGTTTTTGTGGGTTTTGGATTTGGTGATTGATTTAGGGGGTTTCGATGTGAGCCGGTGATGCTTTGTCATCTGGGGCTGATAAGCTTTAAACATGGAGTAAGGACAGGTTTGAGTTTTGCTCTTTTCAGCTTGGATTTTAGCTAATATTTTCAGTTGACATTGAAATTTATGACTGTGATTGAATTGTAATGTGCTGTTGATTTTAAAACTGGTGTTTCAAATTGATGTCTCTAATGTTTGTATTGGATCAATTATCCAATTTCTGTTAAAGCAAAGACTATGATTATATTGAGATATTTAAAAGCAAGATGCGAGTTGCTTCAAGCTTCAATATTTTCTTTTCTGTAGTTTTTCCTTGCGGATACTGCAATTTCAATTAGATATTTGCTTGAGAGAAGAAAGTTATTTTTATATACTGTTTTTTAAGACTATGATTTTGTTGGCCTTCCAAATGTTGTCAAGGTTAGGCAAGCCTTTCTCATTGTTTTTTTTTTTATCACTTCAATCCCAATTTGTAACAATGCTTAGAACAAATTTACCTCCATGGGAGTGGCTCTGACACAGTTTTTTTTTTTTGCATGCATGGAGTAGGCATGTGTATGCTTTGTTCGTGGGTAATTACTTGTTTTTTCGCCGGTGCGCAAGTGATATTTTTCTTTCCTGGGCCTGTGTTATCCTTAAAAGTTATATCGATTCTCATGTTCTCTCGTATCGAGACCTAATATCTCATTTCTGCATCAGTTTGTTTCCTTCGGTGAAAAGGGCTGCTTTGGTGCAAGGAAGCAGGGACATTAATAATTCAAAGCAGGGTCATTTTTTGTGATGTTAGGAGAGTTTGTGATGAAATAACTCGTCAGGGAAGAATATTGATGCAGAGGCAATATACATCGAATTTGGTTGACAGCGAGGCGCTTGAGGTGAAACTTTTTCTTTTTTTCCCCGCATGGTCTTTTTCATTGTTTTCCTGTTTTTTTTTGCTTGATTGTAATTTTAACATGAGAAATTTATGTTGTTCTGCCTCCTTTTGTAATTTGTGCAGGCAAGATGGTACTGCTCAATTCTCAATTTTCAGCTCTATCTTGCGGTGATTTTACTGTTCCATCTCTTTTGGGAATTCTTTGAAGGCAAAACGGTACAACTCTGTTGCCAGTTTTCCAGCTTCACTTTTCTTTAATTTCACTGTTGTTTGTGCTTGGATTTTTACCAGTAGCTGATGATTCAGGAAAAACGATGTGTGTGTGTGTGTTTCAATCATCACTAAACGGCATGTTTATTAAGCGCTAAGATTGCTCAAACTTCTACTACAACGTTACGCCTCCACTTTCCTTTTCAATATGCATTTTGATCCCCTTCCCCTGTTGGCAGCCTACACACAATACGATAATGTTTAGCTGTTACCTTATGAATACGATAATGGTGCTTTTCTTTACCTTGGCCGCATCCTTTACCAGATCAGTTCCACTTGTTAGGATTGTCAATTGAGGTGAGTTTAACTAAAATTTCTTGCTTTGCATACTATGTTTTAGGAAAAACGATGTGTGTTTCAATCATCACTAAACGGCATGTTTATTAAGCGCTAAGATTGCTCAAACTTCTACTACAACGTTACGCCTCCACTTTCCTTTTCAATACGCATTTTGATCCCCTTCCCCTGTTGGCAGCCTACACACAATACGATAATGTTTATTAAGCCCGCTGTTACCTTGTGAATACGATAATGGTGCTTTTCTTTACCTTGGCCGCATCCTTTACCAGATCAGTTCCACTTGTTAGGATTGTCAATTGAGGTGAGTTTAACTAACATTTCTTGCTTTGCATACCATGTTTTAAATTTTTCTTATGACATAAAATTAGTCCAGAATATTACTGGTGCAGAATCATGCATGGATTTGGTTGCAAAATATCAGACTGTTAACGATGTTGTCTGTTAATGGCCACTAAGAGGATCATTTTCCATAGAGGAGGTTAAGATTTTTTTCAGCTAAAGGGAATTATGGGAGATTTATAATTTACAATTTTCATATTCTAAACCATATTTGAAGCAAAAGTATCAATTGAAATATATTATTACTGCACGAGCCACAA
The DNA here is from genome assembly GCA_018804465.1 of Populus tomentosa. Lineage (NCBI taxonomy): Eukaryota > Viridiplantae > Streptophyta > Magnoliopsida > Malpighiales > Salicaceae > Populus > Populus tomentosa. The sequence continues at coordinate 1,105,915 of CM031997.1, forward strand.
AATCTCTAAAATATGAAATCTTAATTGATACAAACCGTAAATGTTTTTCTTCGCATTACTAATTCATCTTTTAATTTCAGAACAATGTTTTGGATCTCTTAAAACATGCACTACCAGATACCTTTTAGTTTTGGAAAAAAAAAAATTCGCTGTTAAATTTTCTTCAACTCTTTCTTGCTTCCCGCTTGACTACAAGTACTCCCTTCCTCTCTCTCCCTGCTTTACTAGTTTGGTGCCAGACCAGTGGTGTCTTAAGCCATGGTATCTTTCATCCCATAGCCATCTTTATATTGCGTATTGTTAAATAATATTTATGTAGTTTTATTTATTAAGAGTAGAATAGTACTTTCAGTTTAATCTATATATACTTTATTTGTATTTAAGTTAAGTCTATGCATTCATAATATACTGATTATTCAGAATTCTAGCCTTCTTTTTGTGTTTATTAACATGTACAAGCACGCTTCTTCTGGAAACTCTCAGGTACAGTTATCATCCATAGGTGAGTACTTTCTGTAGTCTACCAGATGCTCACACACTGCCATGGACACTTGTCTCTACCCCCACTGTAATTAGCCAAAAACTTGTCATTTTAGTTTTGTCTTTTGATCTTTCAAAATCAACTGTGTAAAGTAGCATGAAAGATCATTTTCATTTCATAAGTTGAATTATACAAATAGCAATGTCTTTTATACAGTCTCTTGTTTTGGTGACAATAATAATAATTGATCCTTGAGGTATTTATGTTTTTCAGGAGCTAAAAATCCCCTCCCATTTTAAGGTCCTGTTTGTCTGAGCATGTGGACCTTCCTTACATAGGCTATATGCATTTTATTCATTTTCGTATGCTATTTTGCACTTGAAGAGAAATTAGGCTCCTACACATTTGCGTTGACGATTCAAACCATGATTTTTAGATTCATTTTCCTACTTTTTTCACCTGTATATAGACCATTGTTAGTTAACAAAAATCTAAAAGAGCTCGGAGTGTGGCTTTTACCTGGATTCAAACAGTAATTTCAACCTTTCAGTTTCTCATTTTGCTTTTACTGCAGATTCAATCTCTCATCTTTTGCTCTCCTTTTTCTCTGTATATGTGGCTTCTCCTCCACCGCATCCCCACCTTCTCTTTACCTCAGATCGCGTTTTTCAATTCATCTCCTTCTTTTTGTAAACCAGATCAGTGGAAGAGAGAATAAGCACAGAGTTGTGGAGAGAATGATGATGGTGCTGCAGATGGCTTCTGAATCTGTGATTTTCACTCAATAAAAATATTAGCGATTGGAGGGTGTCTGTTAGAGTAATAGCCATTGTTTTTCAATTTTTTTAGAAATACGGTTTGAAATGCAATTCCAAATGATCTCTAAATCAACAATTCAAACTAGTTCTTGAATTGTTGTCATCCAAACACAACTAATTCATAGCATTTACAAATGCGAATCATTTCCTTCTTATAAAATTATAGAACAGTTCTAAATCAAATCTTTTTAGAAAAAAAAAATCTCTTGAATGATGTAAGCTTACTCCAATCCGCTAACGAATATTACGGATTCATGTGGCATCATTGAGGCAAGTATCTCAAATAAACACAATTAGGTGATATAAGTTTATTGTTATATAAGAGTTTTTGCACTGTGGAAGAATTCGATAAAAAAATATTTTTATCCATGCCAAGAAAGCCATGGACAACCCCGCAACGCACTACTTTCACATTTTCAAATAATTTGCAAATGAAGCGCCAGTTAAATAGTTAATATATCATGTTTTGTTCATTTTTTTTTATTATTGCTATTTGAAAAGTTGGGTTTCTAGTTTGTTCTATTTTTCTATAGTTAACATGTTTTAATCACAAATAAATAAAAAATTTAGTCAGTACTTGCCATGATTTAGCCAATTTAGCTAACACACTACCAAGATTCTTATATTTACTGACGCAATTTTTCTTTGGTTTTTGTATAATCATTCATTAGCAATTAATTTATAGACAAGATCACACACAAACAAAAATATTTTGCAGGTAAAATTCTTGTTAATTTTTGATCTGTTGGTAAGTTTATAATAAAAAATATTATTACTGATGAATTTACTAATAGGAAAAACACACTAAAAACATTTACCTGCTTTATTTTGTTGGAATTTCCCTCTGAAATCTCGTCATATAATTGACAAAAATACCATATGCAATTCTATCGGTGATTATTTAAAAATATATTTTTTAAAATAATCTATTTAACAAAACTAGAGAATAATTAAATTGATATAAATCAATACTTCTTAATACTCATAACTGAGTTACTTGGAAAATCAACTCAAACAAATTTACAATAAATAAATATCACAAAAAAAATCAACTAAAAATAATTTTATATGAAAAAATAAAGTTGCGATTGATAAAAATTTCAAAATCCAATAAATAAATCAACTAAAATTTGATTTTATATGAAAAAAAAATCCTAAAACAACATTCGTACAATTATTAATAACATAAAAATTTTAAAATAAAATAAAATAACAAATATGTTGCAAAGAAAAAAAAAAACTTTACCTTAATGTAGTTGAGAGTGAATTGAGAAGAGAAAAAAATTTTATAAAGTATGTTAATTACAAAAAACTAAGAAGAAAAGGGAAGAAGACATTCATAAGCGTGAAGGAGAAAAAAAAAAAAAAAGAGGAGAAGAGAAGAGAAAGAAAAGGATGTGGATATTTTTTACATAAGAAGGGGAGGAAGAAGAAGAAGAAGAAGAAGAAGCCTGTTTATTGTGAATTGAGGGATTCTAGTTTTTTTATTGGGTATTTTACTGAAAATTAATTAAATATTAATATTTTTAATCATTCTGTTGATGATTCTACCTATAATACTTAATTTAAAATTTTAATTTAATCAACAATTTTTAAAAATTGTCAAATATTATTGATGATTTTTCAATCCGCCGGTAATTTTGTCTGTAATATTTAATTTAAAATTTTAATTGAATTGAAAATTTTGAAAAACTTGCCAAATAACACCAACAACTTTTCAATCCATCAGTAATTTTATATGTAAAAAATAATAATTAACAATGCAATTAAAAAGTGAACAGTTTCCAAGCTCTTTGAAAAATACCAATAGAATTAATTCATAGATAATTCTTTTTGTAATTGATATGATGAACAATGTAAGGGAGAAGTGAACAGTTTACCAAAGAGTTTACGGATATATTATACTGACAATTAATTAATATCGTTAGCAATTTTGTTGGTATAAATAACATGTTATCGTAGTTTTTGGCTTTATTTTGATTCATTCTTTTTCTACTATAATTTCCATGATAAAATTCAATACAATTTACCGATAAAAATATTTTTTGTTTTTGTTTGTTTTTGTTATTTTTTTGGTGGTGGCAGGTGATTCTAAAATGAAATATGATACTCATTGCTTGATTAATGACAAAAAAAGAAAGAAAGAAAAAATTCAACCTGGAAGTGGCATGTAAATTAATATGGTATTTTGTGAGCGAATGAGATATAATTGAACTAGATATATGATAGAAAGATGGGATTTTCTCAATAGAAAGAGGTGAGATATATTTAGTTTAGAGCATATTTATAAATGAAAGTAATTGAATGTAAATATTATCATTTTTCTAAGAAAATAAGTGGCAAAATATGAACTTAATTCAACCTCAAAATGTGTTTTCCTTGCAATTTCATTGTATTAATGAAATCTCAAGTTTAGGAATCTTAAATTAATGAACATAAAATAATTATTAAATACAGTGTATTATATGTTTCTCTTTTCAAGATCAATTCATATATAGCCAAATAAATTATAAATTATTTCTTCTATTTTGAGAAATAAAACTAAGTATCTTGTCTTTAGATGGTATTTTCATGCCAAATTAAATTTTAATTTATTTCAAATTATCTTCCCATTAATTTACCAGGATATTTATTTAAAACAAAAAATAAAATAAATTAGAAGAGAACATAAAATGAACAAATTAAGAACTAAATGCATATTTTTCAAAACTAAAAAGATGAATTTTCCATTTACTCATTCATATCCCTGTGCCCATGCAGTTTGGAGAATAAAAATTATTAGAAATTTTTTATCGAGGGAAGCATTAATAAACTATGCTCGCAAATCTTCTGGAACATGCAGAAAAACTGGAGGGAGTACTTCTTACTTGTACATTGATGCCCCTGGAAGATTTATTATTTTTTGGAAAAATAGGAACGTGCGTATTTATTAATCATTGTTGAAATACAATTCTTAATTTTCTTCAAATTATGAATTAAAACTAGTTAATAAGAATCTAGATGAACTGATTAGATCTTAAATTTATGTTTTAAAAATTATTAATTTAAATTTTATAAATTTCAGAGCTACTGAAAATTTATATATCAATATTTATGAGATTAGTCGAAATGCATATAAACTAATTTAAATATTAATAAATAAATAAATAAATAAATAAACTAGTTCTTGTTATCATCCAGACACAACTAATTCATAGCATTTACAAATAGGAAACATTTCCATTTTATAAAATTATAGAACAGTTGTAAATCAAATATTTTTAGAAAAAAACAATCCCTTAAATAATGTAAAGCTCACTCCGATCCTCTTGCAAAACTTACGGATTCGTATGGCATCATTAATTGAGGCAAGCATCTCAAATCAACACGATTAGGAGATATCAGCATATAGTTTTTGCACCGTGGAAGAATTTAACAAAAATTATTTTAATCCGTGCCATGAAAGCCATGGACAACCCCATGCACAACGCACTACTTTCACATTTTCTAGTTCGTCTAGTTTAACAAAACTTTGCCTCTCATTATCAAATCACAGTTATTAAATCTGCCCAGGTAATAGGTTTTGACGGATTATCCTTGTAAATGAGAACAATGTTATTCTAAGTTTGTTTTAAACTAGAATCAAAATAGTATCTTTAACAAAAAAAAAAAAAGAGTCCATTAAGAATTTACTTGTTCTGTTTTAAACCTAACTGAGCCACGTTTTTGTTCGATTAGAACCTGGAACCAAGATACAAAAATACAATCTTTTCAACCTGACACACAGAGATATGCATTGCATCGTCCTTTTCATCCTCTCAACAAGGGGCCCAAGGTCCAAGAACATGTTTTTGTCTGTAATTTTTGTCAATTACATTTCAAGAAGCCACGTCATGTTACCATATATATATATATATAAAATTTGTCCATTGCACTTTTCAAGAACATGTCTTTCAAATCTTGAAGAACTTTTCATCGTATTTTTAGTGAAATCGAGGATACAAAAACCATCTATACACACGAAAAGAAGAATGTACATCAAGCTGTAGATCATAAACAGAAGTATCATTCAACCGTTTGTCCTATTTTTATCAATTACATTTCTATTTAAGGATGTTGTTATATATTTTTAGAATCCCATATAAATATACTAAGAAAATACAGAGTACACAATATATATATACACACACATATTAGTGGAAAAACACGAAGAAGGTTCGAAAAATTATCAAAGACTTGTTGGAAATTATCAAAATATCCAAAGTTTAATAACTAAGAGCTCAATTTTTACAGATCAAGGCTCTATTAATAAAAAAAATTCAATTTTGAAATGAAAATTTAAAATTAAATTTTAATAACTCAATTGGAATTTGTCAAGGTTTTAATTGAATTTATTAAGGGTTAATTATAAGAAAAATTAGTTTTAAAATTGAATTTGGATTTTAATTAAAAGGATTGAAATTTAAGGGTTGAATTATAATTTTAAAAAATTAATTTTATCAAATTAATGTTTAATTGATCTAGTTTGGTAGTCTTGTAGAAACTTGAATGAAGAAATTTAAAATAAAAAATCAAATCATGAAATGACAGTTCAAAAAGTTAAATCAATCAAAATCAAAGACTAAATTAACATGAAGTTACGGAACTCGAAATCAATCAAAATTTTATACAAATAAAAAGGGTACACCTTCTTTCCAACGTTAACTACAAATATGTCGAATTTGCTCGTGAATGATGTGGGTCTCACAACAGATAAAGCGCCTCCTTTATAAACTACAAGACAAATAAGCCTCCCAGAGATCACTAGACACTACGCTTGGTTGTACACTATGCATGGTTGTTAGAGAGCATGGTTGTCAGAGATCAATATCCATAGGACAGAAATATCTAAATGAAATGACAAATGAAGAGTGCAACTGAAATATTTCCAGACTACCTACTTGTGGCATTCCAATTTTGGTGCTTCAAATGTATTCTCTAAAATGGTTAATAAAATATTATTTTATTTCATTAAAAAATTTTATAAAAAAAACACTTTAGTGTCCAAAACAGTGATGGCTCAAGGACGTGCCTGTACCAGTAATTAGAGAATGGTGATTGCTCAAGAAAACGAGCGGCCGTTATAAGCGGCCGTTTAACCTACCAGAAAATTCCACAACACCAACGCTATATTCTGTCAACAATATACTCAAAAATAAAATAACCTTTTGCTCTTGACGCGCCTGTCCCAATCTTGAACCCTGTCCTAAAGACTTTTTCAGAGAAATCAAGTACCGGATCCCCTTGGAGCTTTTTCAAAGTGTCACTTGTAACTAGGTCTTCCGACGGCCACTTCTTCAAAACAACTTGTGAAAAATAAAAACAAAGATGACGGAGGATCGCCATCGCCATGAATTATAGGAGGGTGTTTGATAATATAATTATTTTTGTTTTTTAAAGTGTTTTTTATTTAGAAAAATATGTTAATAATATTTTTTTTATTTTTTAAAAATTATTTTTAAAATCAGCATATCAAAATAATTTGAAAACATTAAAAATATATTAATTTAAAGTAAAAAAAACAAAAAATTTTCAAACTTTTTTATAAAGCACTTCCAAATAGACCCTAAAAAAGATGCTAACTTTAATTTAGGGGTGTAGTTTATATATATATATATATATATATATATTAAAAGTGCTTGGTTAAAGGTACACCAAGTCTTTTTTTTTCTATTTGCATAAAAATTATAATACATTGAAATAATAACAATAAAACAGAAAGACCACTTTTTGCTGGGATAAATAACCGTAGCATGTGAAGAAAGAATGTTTTTTTGCTAGATTAAGTTTACAACGCAGTGAGATCATGTTGATATTTCTTTTTGTTAACATGTGGTTGGAGGCAAATATAGGTTCCACAAACTCAAATATAATCAAACACCTTGATTATATTTTAAGTTATAAATAAATATATTTTTTTGTTAACATAAATATCTAGGCTAATTTGTATATAATTTGACTAATCTCATGAACTTTAAAGTTAATAATTATATAAGTTTTCAATAACTCTAAAAAAATTCAAACTTATAATTATTAAAAAAAAAATTAAAATCTAACCTAAGCTTAAAATTTAAGGCATTCTTAATAACACCACATCTAATGCTAATTGCTGATGTTGACATTGTCCACTTATAAGAATATGTGCCATAAGAGGCATCTTAGCATGGAAGATAAATAATATAAGCCCAATAATGATTTCAGCCACCAGCCCATAGGAAACAAGATGTTGTCCAGTCCTTTTATTATATGATTTAAGCTTATTTTATTCGAATAAAACCCTCTTATAAGTGCGTCCCTGTGAATAGTTGCCGAGTAAATTGGGGTACAAGGCGGCACAACGAGGTCAAAGTTTTCTGACGGTTATTTTTTAAAATATTTTTTAATAAATAAATATAGAAATCATTTTAGAAAGCAGAATAAAAAGCCAATGCCAATCGAGAAAGGGCAAAAATCATTTAAAAATGGGGGCACGAGCGATAATGAAGCCGCCATTGTCAGTCAGGATGTCGTAGGTGTTGCCATTTGTGCACCGACACGAACGAAATCAAGGTGTCCCAGTCATTCGGACAATCAATCATACTTTTCATAAACTACAGTGAGTTCAGGAGTGGTATCATTTTGGTCCAAAAGACCAAGACAGTTCATTATCTACAAATTAAAATAAAAACACTTTTGTAATATAATAAGGGTGTATTTGTGAGTGATTAATTTTTAAAATATTTTTTAATTAAAATTAATTTTTTTAAAAAAATTATTTTTAATATTGGTTTATGAAAATAATATAAAAATTTTAAAATAAATATTAATTTAAAATTTAAATTTTTTCAATAAAATGATTCCACATACCCAATCGTTCATGACCCTGTCCCAAGGACTTTATGCATCCCGAGCAAACACGTGGCCGTCTTAAGTGCTACCAGAATATTCCATAAACCAACGGAATATTCTGTCAATATTATTCAAGAAATTTAAAAGCTTCACCAAGCACTTGAAATAGTTGCAAACACCGCCGTTACGTTGACCTTAAGAAAAAGAAAACTACCCATCCAAATAACCTTGCATCTAAGCCGCACCATTATAAATACGAAGCTAAAGTATACACGAGGCACACAGCGCACACAATCAAAGTCCTCTCTAAGTGCTCCTTTGGTCACTTGGTCTTTGATAAATGGCGAGATCCTCAAAGGTGCTTAAGAAGACTGATATTGAAAACAGATTCTCAGTACCGATTGGGTTTCTCAGCTCTCTTCCATCTTTTAATGGTGGTGATCATGCTGTAGATTTTCAAGCTGTAGATGGAAGTGGCCGTGTTTGGCCCTTCAGATGCTCAATTCGCAAGAAAGGACATCCAAAACCAGTTATCTCAAAGGGTTGGCTCCCTTTTGTTGCTAGCAAGAGCCTTAAAGTTGGTGACAAGGTACACTTTTCAAAGAAGAAAAACGAAGCTGGCGCCAAAACACATGCTTACGAGATTCGGGGTGAGAAAGAAATCAAGATATTTGGTGCTGTTTTCGGATATGCACCCATAATATAGCTCCGTCTGCTAATGGCTCGGAGTTAATACCAAACAGGGCTTGTTTTTTGTATCAGTATTTAACCAAAAAAAGAAGCTCAAACCTAGCCATGCTGTTGTTCTGAGTCTTCTTGTTACGTTGTCTACATGTGACTGCTGTTTCTATATTAATTAGGGCTAATAAGAGTAGTCTGCTTCTGACTCGGTATGACTCCATAGCTATGTTGTTGTTGTGCTTGTTCTTGTAACGTTGTCTACATGTTACCGCCATTTCTATATTTCGGTGTTGTCAACTTGTGCTATTATCGAAGTAAAATAAATTCTCAATTTGGTCGTGTCAAACAGTGTGACTGTGAGGCATTTTACTGTGTCTCAAACAGTGATTCAAGTTCCATTTCTAATATTTTCTTTTCGCGAGAGGGCATGGTTTCTTTTGTTCGTTTTTTCTTACTCCATGTTCAGTTCTCCCCTTTCTTTTTCTAAGCCAGGCCGACAGATGACAGAGGAGAGGATGCACCGAGCGGGCAGAAGAAAAATGAGAGAGGGGTGCCGCAAAGGAGAAAGACTACAACGGAGGCAACAGCATCATCACCAACAAGCGAGTTTCTCACCGATTAGGAGGTGGCCAATCAGTGAATTAACGACACGTTAAATCAGCATCACCACCAGCAGAATCAGAAGGTCTGTCACCACTGGAGAGCTGGAAAGTGCAGTAGATTTCCATGTCTGTCTCTCCACCATGAATTCCCAGCACGGCCGCCGCGTGCGTCTGTGAACGGGGGAGGAGTAGCGAAGAGAGGGTTCACGGGGAATGATTCATCGTCGTTTTCTGGGAGGTGGGGTAGAAATAGTAATTATTGTAATAGTTGGGGCACTTAGGGAATAAGGGTCATATTATAGGGGGTAAAAAGGTAATTGTAATTTTGGTGCAAAATTCGCTTTCTTGGGAGCTTTGGTGATGAGTTGACTCAACTTGAAGGGCATCAGAAGTTGATTTTCTTTTTTGTGATTCTTTAGTGTTTTGTTTAATGGGATTTTGGGGGTTTTGGATTTGGTGATTGATTTTGGGGGTTTTGATGCGAGCCGGTGATGCATTGCCATCTGGGGTTGATAAGCTTTATATAAGGATTAAGGATGAGACTGTTAAGAGTTCGGGGTTTTGCAGTCTCGACAGGTTTGGGTTTACCCTTTTCTGCTTGGATTTTAGCTAATATTATCAGCAGACATAATTTACGACTGTGATTGAATTGTAATTTGCTGTTGATTTGAGCACTGGTGTTTCAAATTGATGTCTCTAATGTTTGTGTTGGATCCATTATCCAATTTCTGTTAAAGCTAAGAATATGATTATATTGAGATATTTAAAAGCAAGATGCTAGCGGGGAGTTGCTTCAAGCTTCAATATTTTCTTTTCTGTAGGTTTTCCTTGCGGATACTGCAATTTGAATTAGATACTTGCTTGAGAGAAGAAAGTTATTTTTATCAACTGTTTTTTCTTCACCCGGCTAAATGTTCAGTGACAAACTTGCTTTATGGATGTTTTGGCAATTTATGGTTCTGGTTAATCTTGGTGGTGTGTTTGGTTGCGTGATTAGTGAAGGTCATTGGGTTTTTGTTGGTCTTCCAAATGCTGTCAAGGTTAGGCAAGCCTTTCTCATTGTTTTTTATGTCACTCTAAACCCAATTTGTAACAATGCTAAGAACATATTTACCTCCATGGGAGTGGCTCTGACACAGTTTTTTTTTTTTTTTTTGCAGGCATGGAGTACACAAGTGTATGCTTTGTTCGTGGGTAATTACTTGTTTTTTTGCCGGTGCGCAACTGATCTTTTTCTTTCGTGGGCTTGTATTATCCTTAAAAGTTCTATTGATGCTCATGTTCCTCGTATCAAGACCTAATATCTCATTTCTGCATCAGTTTGTTTGCTTTGGTGTAAGGAAGCAGGGACATTAATAATTGAAAGTAACCATCCTTGGTCATTTTTTGTGGTGGTAGGAGAGTTTGTGACGAAATAATTCGTCAGAGAAGAATATTGATGCAGCGGCACTAGTCATCGATTTTGGTTGACATCCAGGCGTTTGTGGTGAAACTTTTTTTTTTTCACATGGTCTTTTTCATTGTTTTCCCTTTTTTATTTTTTCTTGATTGTAATTCTAACATGAGACATTTATGCTGTTCTGCCTCCTTTTGTAATTTGTGCAGGCAAGATGGTACTGCTCAATTGTCAATTTTCAGCTCTATCTTGCGTTGATTTTACTGTTCCATCTCCTTTGCAGGCAAAACGGTACAACTCTACTGCGTTTATTGGAATAAGAACAATAAAAAAATCTGCTTTTTGTTGGGGTAAATGACCATGTGAAGAAGGATGGTGCTTTTTGTTAGATTAAGTTAGCAACTCAGTAAAAACCTGCAAATTTTAATGAGTCCCACAAACAAACCTGTGTTTCAAATATAACCATGTTCAATACTCATTGTGTTAAAAAAAAATTATTATGTAAAACCCTTAATTCTCTCCTTCTCAATACTCATAGCAGCATTTACAAAGATGAAGAGGTTAATTTCCAAATAGTACGAATCATGGCGCATTTTGAGTTATTTCGTTAACAGGGATAAGTTCATCGAAGAGGTCTATATCAAGTCCATATCTTTAGGAAAAAGATCTCTTGAATATTGTTCTCCCTTATTAACCCATGAGGTGCCATAAGAAGGGCCCATGAGCCGAGGTTATTAGGCATCTTAGCCCAGTGAAAGATAATAATACGAAGCTAAAATCTTTTAACTGAGCCCAATAGTGATCTCAGCCACCAGCCCACAGAAACCTAAAACTCGATGGAAAGTTAATGATTTATTCATATATTTTTTTTATTATTTACATGGGAGTTTTCATACAAGAATCCATACACAATCACCAAATTTCAATATCACATTTTCTCACTACATAGATTCTACATAGAAATAAGATAAAGAAACAATGTTTATATTTAATGGATTTTGCAATATATCAAAAATAAAATATTGTAATACAGTATCAAAACAATACACTTCGATAATATTAGGCGTATAAGATTGTATATAACGATATAATTACAATAGCAAATGTACATGTCAGCACCCATATCGCAATTATTTAAATTGAACAGCATAACCGCAGCTTAATGACTGGTTAATTAATTATTTGTATGCGATTTGTAGATAACACGTAAGCTTAATTTTATTTTTCCTAAATGATCTCTACAGTTGGATGCTTCCTAACACGCTTTTATTTGTTAACAGGATATATATAAAAGCGTGTCTACTAATAAAGGGTGTAAGGAAGCATCAAACTCTAATAGAAGTCCTGTGTGCTTGTCCTTGGAAGGAGTTGGTTACGAAAAAAGACGTTGTATAACTGTCCCAATCATTCATGTCATGAGAAAACCAACAGGAATCTTCTACCAATAGAAGTCTGGGAAGGTATACTGTTAACTCCTGTGCTCTTGTCGCTGGACCCTACCATATTTGGTTACGAAAGAAAGTTGCTAAAAAATAAAAATAAATACAAAAATTTGTCTTTTGTTTAAAAGTAAGTGTGATTGGTCTCTCTCATTTTTATTTTATTTTATATGACTTATTAATACAATTCAGCTTCATTTTGTTCAAACTAATTGCATGCTCCAAGGGATGGATTCAATTTACAGTGAGAAAACACATCCAGTTTGATATTACTATTGTGGTCTCACCACTAAACATTTTGTTGTTTTAATTTTTAATTTTCTCAAATATAATCTACGTAAAAATGCTAAATGAATAATTTTTAGCTTTTAAAATTAGAAACACTTAATTAATAAACTCTTTCAAATATGAGCACTCGCCTAATAATAAAAATAAAAACTATATGCTTAAATGAAAATGAAAAGTGTAACGCTCAAGTAGAAAAAAATAAAAAAACAGTGGGATAATAAAAATAAAAAATCCAATGGTCTTTATATTTTCTCATTTAAAAACGGGTTTTATATTTTATCTTTGATATGTCATGAGAGTATTCCATAACACTACCTGAATATTCTATCAGAATTACACTAAAAAATAAAATAAAAACACATTTCTGTAATATAATAAATTTAAGAACTCCTCTAAGCATTTGAACTTCCAAAATATATGTAAATTAACACCCCGGTTACATTGACTTGAGTCAAAAAAAAAAAAAAAAAACCTAGCTATGCTGTTGTTGTGCTTGTTCTTGTTACGTTGTCTACATGTTACTGCTGTTTCTATATTTCGGTGTTGTCAACTTTAGTTATTATCAAACTAAAATAAATTTTCAATTTGTAAGTGTCAAACAGTGTGATTGCGAGGCATTTCACTGTGTCTCAAACAGTGATTCAAGTTTCATTTCTAATATTTTCTTTTCGCGAGAGGGCACGATTTCTTTTGTTCGTTTTTGTTTTACTCCATGTTCAGTTCTCCCCTTTCTTTTTTCAAACCAAGCTGACAGATGACAGAGGAGAGGATGCACCGAGCAGGCAGAAGAAAAATGAGAGAAGGGTGCCGCAACGGAGAAAGACTACAACGGAGGCAAACATCACCATCACCAACAAGCGAGTTTCTCACCGATTAGGAGGAGGCCAATATCCGTGAACGACACGTTAAACCAGCATCACCACCAGCAGAATCAGAAGGTCTGTCACCAATAGAGAGCTGGAAAGTGCAATAGATTCCCATGTCCGTCTCTCCACCGTGAACTCCCAGCACCGCCGCCGCATGCGTCTGTGAACGAGGGAGGTGGGGGAGGAGCGAAGAGAGGGTTTATCGGGAATGATTAGTCGTCATTCTCTGGGAGGGGGTGGTAATAGTAATTATTGTATTAGTTGGGGCACTTTGGGCATAAGGTCATATTAAAGGGGTAAGAAGGTAAAGCACAGGGAAAGCGGAGAAAGCGTGTACTAATTGGGTACAAGGGAATTGAGATTTTGGTGATAAGCGTCGGTGCAATATTTGCCTTTTGGGAGCTTAGGTGATAGGTTGACTCAACCATTGATATCAGACGGGAGTAACCGTGGTAAAGATTTGAGGTATTGGTTAGTTAACTGAAAGACTACAACAGAGCCGGCAGCACCATCACAAACAAGCGAGGTTTCTCACAGGTTAGATAGGAGGTGGCCAATCAGTGTACAACACGTTAAACAAGCATCACCACCAGCAGAATCAGATGGTCTGTCACCACCGGAGAGCTGAAAAGTGCAATAGATTTCCATGTCCGTCTCTCCACCGTGAACTCCCAGCACCGCCGCCGCGCTCATCTGTGAACGGGGGAGGAGGAGGAGCGAATAAAGAGATGGTTTATCGGGAATGATTCGTCGATAAACCCTTCCCCTGTTCGCCGCCCTTTCTTAAACAACTCAAGATTTCTTTTGCACTTGAAGGGAAATTAGGCTCCTACACATTTGCGTTGAAGATTCAAACCATGATTTTTAGATTCATTTTCCTACATTTTCCACCTATAGACCATTGATTCATGCTATGGCTGCGCCACTGTGATACGGACTCCAAGTTCTTATGGCGGAGCACGAGGAGATTTACCATCAATATGATGATGGGAATGGAAACCGGAAGCACGACCGGGGTCTTCGTGGTCCACGATAATTAAACCATCAATAACAGTAACATAAGCATGAGACTTTTTGATAGTACCGGTGAATCAGATGGCCGCGGCGATAGAATCTGGGAAGTAGGACTCGTAGTATCTCTCTAGAAACGAAAGACCCCCTAACGTAATTCAAATGGGGGCTGACCGCTGAGTCCACTCTGGCCTCGCATGGCGGGTTCCCATCCCGTGGTTGCGAGCTGGAGCTGCCATAGCTTATGGCTCGGGCAATAGGGGGTCCCAGCAGAGAGAGCAGACAGGATAACAAGCGCTCCGCCCGTCAAGCTGGCGGCAAGAGCAGCGGGCAAGTGCTTGGTAGGCCAACACAGCCACCAACACTAGTTAATTAACAAAAATCTAAACGAGCTCGGAGTGTGTCTTTTACCTGGATTCAAATAGTAATTTCAATTTTTCAGTTTCTCATTTTGCTTTTTACTGATTCAATATCTCATCTTTTGCTCCCTTTTTTCTCTGCATACGCGGCTTCTCCTCCACCGCATCCCCACCTTCTCTTTATCTCAGATCGCTTTTTTAAATTCATCTTTCTTTCTGTAAACCAGATCAGTGGAAGAGAGAATAAGCACAAAGTTGTGGAGAGAATGATGATGGCTTCTGAATCACTCAATAAAAACATTAGAGATTGGAGGGTGAATGTTAGAGTGATAGCTATTCTTATTTAAAATATTTTTACTTTAAAAATATTTTAAAATAATATTTTTTATTTTTAAAAAATTATTTCTAAAATCAATATATTAATTAATTTTTTAAAAAATATACCACCTCTGCATCATCAATTCAAACTAGTGCTTGAATTGTTATCATCTTAACACAATTAATTCATAGCATTTACAAATGCATGCGAATCATTTCCATTTTATAAAATCATAGAACAGTACTAAATCAAATCTCTTCAGAAATAAAAAAATCCCTTAAATGATGTAAGCCTCCTCCAATCCATATACAAAACTTACGGATTCGTATGGCATCATTAATTGAGGAAGTATCTCAAATCAACACAATTAGGAGTATATAGTTTTTGCACCGTGGAAGAATTTAACAAAAAAATATTTTTATCCTTGTCATCATTCGAGTTTTAAAATTTAAAAGTATAATTATAATTATTTTTTAAAGTATTTTTTATTTTAAAATATATTAAAATAATATTTTTTTTATATTTTTAAAATTAATACATTAAAATGATTTAAAAACACAAAAAAAATATTAATTTAAAGCAACAAAACAAAAAAAATAATTTTTTAAAAAAATATTTTTAAAAAATAAAAACAAACATGGCCGAACATCATGAACAACTCGACAACACACTACTTTCACATTTTCTAGTTCCTCTCGTTTAACAAAGCGTTGCTCTCCATCAAATCACAACAATGTTATTTTAACGATTAACTCTATAAATCAAAACAATGTTATTCTAAGATTTTTTAAAATAAAATAAAAGTTCATTGAGGATTTATTTATTGACACCGAGTTAACTTCTATATATTTTTTTAAAACTTAACTAAACTAAGTCTTTGTTTGATCATATTTTGATTTATTCATTAAAACAGGTTTATAGTATGTTTGTTTTTATAATTGAAATTTAAAAAATTTAAGTTTAGAAAAAATATTTTTAGTTATGGTTAGGTTGATTTAAATAATTATTTTATTAAAAATATAATTGAAAATGTTATTAAATAAAAAAACATGTATAAAGAGCTTTGTTAAAGGGACACCAATTTTTTTTTTAATTTGCATAGAAATCATAATACATTAGAATAAAAACAAAAAGAAAAGACAATGTTTTTTGTTGGGATAAATTACCGTATTGAAGAAAGAGAATGGTTTTTTGTTAGATTAAGTTCGCAACTTTAAAAAAGTATGATGATATTACTTTTTGTTAACATGTACCATAAATTTTAATAGATTTTACAATTAAACATTTTTTTTTATTTTATCTTTTATTCGTTATGTATAGAAATTCAAACATATTTTTAAATAAATCTTGTTTTTTTTTTGTTTTAAAAACTGTATTATGTACACAAGTTACTACAAAAACAAATATATTCTCAGATAGACCTTGTTTTTTTTGCATTTAAAAAGTGTTTTTGAAAAAATTTAAAAATGTTTTATTTTTTTATTTTAAATTAATATTTTTTATTATTTTTAGATTATTTTGATGTATTGATATCCAAAAATAATTTTTAAAAAATTAAAAAAAAATTATTTTTAAATAAAAAATATTTTAAAAAATAATTCCAATTAAATTTCCAAACAGGCCCGCCGAATACTTATTGCTGATATTTTTCCCTTATAAGAATACGTGCCATAAGAAGGGAGACCCAAACCAGGGTTATTAGGCATCTTAGCCCAATGGAAGATAAATAATACAAAGCTCAAATCTTTTAAGTAAGCCCAATAATGATTTCAGCCACCAGCCCGTACGAAACAAGATGTTGTCCAGTCCAGTTATTATGAGTGTGTTTGGTATTGCAATAGTTTTTATAGTTGTGATTTGAAAAAAATTATTTTATAAAAAATATTTTTAATTGAGGTTGGTTTGAAAAAATAGATGTTTAGTTAAAATTGTGGTTGAAGAAAAAATAATTTAATGTGTTTGGTTAAAAATATGCTTTTCAAATTAAGGTTATAAAATAATTAATATATATATATATTAATATTAATGATTTTTAATTTAAATATTATAAATTTAATTACTGTTATTACATCATGAAATAAATAATATTGATATCAAACATTTTTTTATTATTCCATTAAATTATGTGCAATATATATATATATATTAATGATTTTTAATTTAAATATTATAAATTTAATTACTGTTATTACATCATGAAATAAATAATATTGATATCAAATATTTTTTTATTATTCCATTAAACTATGTGCAATGTCATCACATAGAAAATCTATCCAATAAGGACTATATTTTTCATGGTTTCTTAAGAGCGCAACAACAAAAACTGAATTTTTTGTTCCGTCATCAAGCAATCTCCTTCTATAATATTAAGTACTAGTTTTTTGAGTAAAACACAATTTTTTTTTAAAAAAATCAACAATTTTATTATGTACAAAATTCATTCGACAATAACTACAGTTATCATGATTTATCCTGCGTGCAATAAAATTAAGTAAAATATTATCAGGAATAAAATTGAGATTACAGTATGAACAAATTTAATTTTACCTTAAACTAATTTTAAAAAAAAACAAAAAAAAATATTGTTCACGTTCACGTGAACAATACGAGTGCAATTAATTAATTATAGTAGTTTTATAATAAAAAAATAAACTTTGCGCACTGGTTTAAAAAAAAAAAAACCGTTCACGTGAACAGTGTGAGTGAATTAAAATTCACTCGCATTGTTCACTTAGTGAACAGTGTGCAGTGGAGCCATGCTCTACTATTGAGGTGGATTTGTCAGCATGAGAAACAACAAAATTCTCAAAACCTGCGGTCCAGCCTTAAATATTAGTGGACCCTGCCAGCAAAACACATATTTTTTTCTTTAACCAAACACTAGGTAGTGTGATTGAGGGTGAACCTCGCCCACAACCACACTATCAAATGGCCACTATATGCTAGCACAGACATATGCTAGCACAGACATGGGGCAAAAACCTCGTAGCTTTATTTATGATGATCCCATGTTCAATACTCTTTTTTTTCTTTTTTTTTTTTTAGTTTTAATAGTTTATAAGATGTAATTATCATGATATATGATAAGAATCTTCGAGATACAATTCATTTATATTATGATATTTTCTTTTATATTTGTACAACTCCACAATCTTTTGGAGATAAAAAAATATGAAAATTCATATAAAAAAATTAAGAAATACAAAACTTAATTACTAGATCATGTTGTAGGTTATTTTTAAATATATAAATACATTAAAATCATGAAAAAATATTAAAAATATCTTTTCAAACAACAAAATACTTTTGAAACCCATAAAAAAAAAACTATTAAATTCTAAACACTCACTTATAAATCTACGTGATTATTTTTTATAGTAACTTCGACTCTTCATCTTGAAAAACATAATTAATTTGTTAAGTTTTGTAATAAAATAATTTTTCATAGATCCAATTTCAATGAGAAAAATGTATTTAGAGGGATAGTTACTCTCAAAATATTAGATTTTTTCTGAATCTATTCTATCTCACATATTTTCAATTATATCTCATTTCTCACAAAATACAATACTGTACGGCCCTTCCATGGAAGCAGGTCAGGCAAAACAAGCTCGTCAATAGCTTCAGTTTAATATTGCTCGCAAAAAAATAAAGATAAAAATAAAAAACCTTGAAAAAATTTATTCCATGCCGTGACATCATGATGGATGTGAGATCATGGATGATGATCGCTCTTTATGCACCTGTCCATCTCACTATACTTGTTAAATGACTCGCGTAATGTTGTATGTTATTTTTTTATATAAAAAGTATAAAAAAAAATTAAAATTTAAAAGTATTAAGTTTTTTTGTGAATCTTACCTAAAAGTTTTTGGTGTGGCTACAACATCTAACCCAAAAGTAATATTTATAATATTAATAATAACATTAAACTTACATGACCCAAGTTTAAGTGGATCTGACTGTAATATCAGATCCAATAGTCTTGGATGTGGGTCTAACTATAAAATCGTGTTATAAAAGTGTGACAAGAAAGAAAAAAACTAATGAAGAAGAAGAAGAAAAATATGAACTAACTGGGTCAACCCTTCAAACCAGGTTAACCCGTCAAACTTTGGTTTCGTGTCGTGAAAGTTTGATAACTAAATAGAAAAAAAAAATTGACAATTTACCTAGAATTAACTGGGCTAACCTGTCAAACCAGGTTACCCCGTCAAACTCGGGATCCATGTCATGAAAATTTTATAAGTAAATAGAAAAAAAATTGAACATAAACAAACTAAAAATTGACGGGTTAACCCAAAATTAATTTTTAAAAAAAAAAACAAACAAAAGGCATCATTTATATAAAAACAGCAAAAAAGAAAACAACTAAAGGCATCAGCCAATAATTAAATAAAAAAATGAATATTGATGAACGAAATTAAATAAAAAATATTAATTAAAAAGAAAAAAATAAAAGAAAAAAAACTTATAAAAAGAAAAAAAAAACTAATGAAGAAAAATAAAATAAAATCTAAATTAACTAGGTTAACCCGTCAAACTTCAGATCCGTGTCATGAAAGTTTGATAACTAAATAAAAAAAAATTAATATCAACAAATTAAATAAAAAAATTAATTTTTTAAAAAAAAGCATCAGCATTTTCACTGTGGGCTGCACTGTGCAGTCCATTATGAAAGGCATAAAAAGAAAAAAAAAAGCAAAAAAAAAAACAAAACTAAAGGCATTGACCATTTCATTGTGGACTGCATATAATATTAAAAGAAAAAATCGAAAGAAAAAAACTAATAATGAAAAAGAAAAAAAATCTGAATCAACTGTGTTAACTCCTCAAACCTGGGATTCGTGTCATGAAAGTGTGATAACTAAATAGAAAAAAGATTTAATATTAATGAACTAAATTTTTAAAAAATATTAATTAAAAAGGAAAAAGCAAAGAGAAAAAAACCCGCAGGAAGAAAAAAACTAATGAAGAAAAAGAAAAAAAATTAAATCAACTAAGTTAACCCGTCAAACTTAGGATCTGTTCATGAAAGTCTGATAACTAAATAGAAAGAAAGTTAATACCAACAAACTAAAATAAAAAATAATAAATAAAAAAATAAAAAAACAATGAAAGAAGATAAAAAAAACTAAATGCATCAACTTTTTCATTGTGAATTGTATTGTGCAGTCCATAGTAAAATGCTAAAAAAGAAAAGAAAACAAAAAAAAAAACATACGTCACAGGTTAATTTTTTTCTTTAATAAAAAATATCAAAAAAGGCTAAGATTTAAGATTGTTAGGTCTTTATGCAAAGATATACCCAAGAGCCTTAGGTCTAGCTGCAACAATTGACCCGAGAGTAATATTTATAATATTATTAATAATATTAAACTTACATTACTCAAGTTTAAGTGGGTTTAGCTACAACACCGGACCTAAGATTCTTGGGTGCGAGTTTGGCTGCAAGGTCGTGTCATAAAAATATGATAATTAAATAGATTAATTAAAAAGAAAAAAATAAAGAAAAAAAACCATGAGGAATAAAAAAACTAATGAAGAAAAAGAAAAAAAATCTGAATTAATTGGGTTAACCCTTCAAACCAGGTTAACCCGTCAAATCTGGGATTCGCGTCATGAAAGTTTGATAACTAAATAGAAAAAAAAAATTGATGGGTTAACCCAAAATTAACTGGGTTAATCCGTCAAGCCGGGTATACGTGTCATGAAAGTCTAATAATTAAATAGAAAAAATTTACATTAACAAACTAAAATGAATGGAAAAAATTAATTAAAAAGAAAAAAAGCAAAAATAAAATTTCGGGTTCACTAATCAAACCAGGTTAACCCGTCAAACCTAGGATCCATGTGATGAAAGTCTGATAACTAAATAAAAAAAATTAACATTAACAAACTAAATAAAAAAAATCATTAAAAGAAAAAACACAAAGAAAAAGAAAAAAACCTTAAAAACATTAAAAATAAAAAAGACTGCTTAACGTTTCACTGTGAACTATATAATGAAACACTAAACAGTTTTAGTATATTTATAATAAACAGGTAAAAATTATAGCATTCATGGTGATTATAAAAATAATATCGACATCTATCAATACTTCTTTTACAATAAGATTTCAAAAGATTTAATTAACACCACGTGATAATATCGTTAAAACAATTATTATTTATAATTATTCATATAAACAATAAAATAATTTAATATATATATATATATATATATATATATATATTATTTACTTGGTTAACAATTTTATATTGTAACTCAACCATTTATTAGCCTTGATTATCTGCTATAAACTAAAATTACAGTCACAATTTTGTACTTTTAAATATATAATTTTTTTTTGTATAAATAGAAGTGATTTAGGTTAAAGAGGAAGATTGTTTAAACTTTTTATTCATAAATACATAAAAAAAATAAGTTGACAAGAAAAAATCATTTATAAAAAAAAATCATTTTTCCAGAAAATCCAAACCAAATCTAAAATATGTTGATAAAAATTAATTATTTATGAACTATGAAAAGAACTCGAGACGCATGCTAGTTGAGCGAGTGTGCATGTAGCTTAAATCAAAAGCTTACTTCATCCCAGGTCCTCTCTATTTTAAAAACATTTTAAAAAACATGTTAGTATCCGGATCAATTTACGTATATCTTAATTAATTACTTGAGATCTTGAAGTTAATGACTTTATAATTTTTTAGTGTCCTTGAAATTTGTGGTACTCGAACTAGTAATTTTAAAAAAATAAATTTAAAACATAACCAATTAAACTACACCTCTTATAATTAAAACACAAACATTATTATTTGCTCATGAGGTGGGATAAATGAATAATGGTTGTGAGCTAGGGTTCAAGTTTCCAATCTCTCAGCCTCGTAATGCTATATTGTAACCCCAAAAGAAAGGAATAAACCTTGGGTTATTTGAGATATCATCTCACAAATAAAGAACGAAACGATCATGCCCGACTCAAGTGGCCAGCGCAGAGCGAAATGAATTAACAATATGAGAAAACTCCATCTGATCCCCGTTTAAGCCGATTTACACCGACTTTTATAGAAACAAAATCATATGACAGATTATTTTATTATTTATTTGCTCATGTGGTGGTGCAATGGTAGTGAGCTAGGTTTCAACCGTTCAAGTTTCCAATCGCTCAGCCTCACAAATAAAGAACGAAATGATCACGTGTCGTATCTCAAGCCATTGATTCAGAGTCAATTCCATACAACCACCCATGTCTGGATACTCAAAACAATTTTTATTTTATTTCGTGGCATGCCCGCCTTAAGCCGCTACCCATGTGTTTTCGGACAATGACTGCCTACTCAAGTGGCCAGCACAAAGCAAAATAAATTAACAATATGAGATATCTCCATCTGGATCCCCCCTTGATACTTTTATTCAAACAAAATCATATGAAAAAATAAATATAAATAATTTATATTAAACATAGTTGTGCATAAATAATTAACTTAATAATTTCAATTCTCAATACCTCACTCGCAGGAGTGGCTTGAGAATCTTAAAATGATAAAAGAAAAGGTTTCGCAAAATTCTTCAAAGTTTGTCTTCACTTCAGAGGTCCTAACTCCTAGCAATAACAAACACCGTATTATATTAAACTTAAAGACGACACAATAAAGAATCTCCTGACCCACCCATGATTGAATGCCTGAGCTATACAGAAGTACCTCACTCACAGGAGTGGATTTAATTTTGATTGGTATGAAAGTTTTTTTTTTTTTCCCCCAGAGAAAATGCGTTCTGACCTTTTTATAAAACCCAAGAGCCAAGTGAAGTGTTATTAATAAATAACTTCCAAGAGCCAAGAGCCAATATCCTAGTGTAATTTGTTAGGTTTGGAATTTTTTATAATGATAACATGTTTAAGTTCTTTTAGGTTTATTAAAGATTTATATAATTATTAATTTTAAAACTTGTAAAATTAATTAAAATATTTATAAACCTGCTCTTATTACATCTATATTAATGAAAAAACAATTCAAAAGACTGCTTAGCAAATCAACTATAAAAATAAAAAGAGCTAGAGTTGCACCACAAATAGTAACAAAAATTACAATTAAAATTATATTTTTTTCACTGGAGATTTTCTCGGTGCTGAGAATAAACATGTGATAAAAATATTAAAAAGTGGGAGTTTTATCAAAACCACTAGTAAAAATTAGAACAAAAACACATTTCTATCCAAGGATGAATAAAAAAAAAAAACACTACGAAACACTATTATAATTTATAATAACTTTTCTTTTGATGAAAAGTGAAAAAGTCATGCCCATTATTTTTTTTTAACTTGTATTTGAATTGTAATTTAATAATATAATATACTAAGAAGTTCCTTTGTGGCGAGATTCTCAAAGGTTCTTAGGAAGACTGATATTAATAAGAGACTCTTAGTGCGGACATTGTTGGCTTGAACTCGATTAATAGCTGACGCACTATTGTTCATTTATATATTCTCGGTTGTAATGTTGTAGCTATGGTAAATCAGATTTTTATCTGTTTATCAACTTATATTTTACATTTTATTAATGGATACACCAGTATAAATTAGCGATGATCATATTTTATTAATAATTCTCTCTGTAATACCTATATATTATATGAAAAAAAATATTATTGATTAATACGGAAAGAAATATTGACTTTATTTTTCATTGGTATTTGGTAGCATTCATGATAATTACAAAAATAAAAATGACTACTTTTCAAATAAGATTTAATAAAAACAAAACATATTAATATCATTCAGAATAATTACAAAACCTAATTCTAAAAAATGAGGAGAATAATGCTAATACTATAATATATATAATTATAGATTTGAAACTTAACCCGGATTCAATACATCTGGAGTTAGAGCCGGCTAGGTTTAAAAAAATAAAAAAAGTTAAAATTCGTGGAGATCTAGCTGGTTGACTTTTGTTTTTTTACTAAAATAATATCGTTTTGATTTTTTTAAAAAAAATAAAATTAATTTAAATAATTCAATGACTCAAACAAAACTCAGTAACCTAGAATCTGAAACTTCTGTCTTAGACGACTAATTTTAAAAACTCTCAATATAATAAGGAATAAAAATATAAATTAGTTTGTTGAAATTAATGTTTTCAAAACTTCCTGGTTGCATTCAAATAAACAGTAATCAATAAAATATATATTAAACTTTGATATGTGTTGCCAACGTGGCAAGAAGGAGTGTACCATAGGCCGTCATAGTCTGTTTTCCTACACTTTGACGTGTTGCCATTTGAGCCACGACTCAAACGGCAACAAGGAGTAGTTGTCGTTCTGAGCTAATTTATTGCCGTTTAGACATAGGCCTAAACAATAATAAAGCATCAAGAGTGTAGCATTTGGGCCACAGTAGCTAAATTTACGCCATGTTCCAGTCATTCATGAGATCAAGAATGGTGATTGCTCTTCACGCCCCTGTCCCGGACATTCTTGACCCTGTCCTAAGTACTTTATGCATCCTGAGAGCACAAGTGGCCGTCTGAGGACTTTATAAGTGACAATTTAACAGTACCGGAATATTCCATAACACCAACGATATATTCTGTCAACATTATACTCAAAAATGAAATAAAAACACGTTTTTGTAATATACTAAATTTCCAAAATATATGTAAACACCGCCGACTTTGAGTCGAAAACTATGAGAGAGAAAAAAATACTACCCCACCGAACACACGCATATTCTTGATTTCTCGTGACTTAACGACAGAGGTTCGCCATCGCCATGCATTATAAATAGATGCTAAGCATACACGAGGCACACAGCACACAAAATCTCAGTCCTCTCCAAGTGTTCCTTTGAACACTCACTTGGTCTTGATAAATGGCGAGATTCTCAAAGGTACTTAGGAAGACTGATATTAAGAAGAGACTCTCACTGCCGACCGGGTTTCTCAGCTCTCTTCCATCTTTTAGTGGTGGTGCTCATGCTGTAGATTTTCAAGCTGTAGATGGAAGTGGCCGTGTTTGGGCCTTCAGATGCTCAATTCGCAAGAAAGGACATCCAAAACCAGTTATTTCAAAGGGTTGGCTCGCTTTTGTTCAAAGCAAGAACCTTAAAGTTGGTGACAAGGTCCAGTTTTCAAGGGAGAAAAACGAAGCTGGCGCCAAAGCACATGCTTACGAGATTCGGGCTGAGAAAGAAATCAAGATATTTGGTGTTGTTTTCGGATATGCACCCATAATATAGCTCCGTTTCCGTGCATTAGGGCTATTAAGAGTAGTCTGCTTTTGGCTTGGCATGACTACCTCAAACAGGGCTTGTTTTTGGTATTTGTATTTAACAGAAAGAAAATGTTCAAACCTAGCAATGCTGTTGCTGTGGTTGTTCTTGTTCTTGTAACGTTGTCTACATGTTACCACTGTTTCTATATTTGGGCGTTGTCAACTTTTGTTATTATAAAAGTAAAATAAATTTTCAATTTGTACGTGTCAAACAGTGTGATTGCGAGGCATTTTACTGTGTCTCAAATAGTGATTCAAGTTCCATTTCTAATATTTTCTTCTTGCGAGAAGCCATGGTTTCTTTTGTTCTTTTTTGTACTCCGTGTTCAGTTCTCCCCTTTCTTTTTCTAAACCAAGCCGACAGATGACAGAGGAGAGGATGCACCGAGAAGGCAGAAGAAAAATGAAAGAAGGGTGCCGCGACGGAGAAAGACCACAACAGAGGCAGCAGCACCATCACAAACAAGCGAGTTTCTCACAGGTTAGATAGGAGGTGGCCAATCAGTGAACAACACGTTAAAGCAGCATCACCACCAGCAGAATCAGATGGTCTGTCACCACCGGAGAGCTGGAAAGTGCAATAGGTTCCCATGTCCGTCTCTCCACCGTGAACTCCCAGCACCACCGCCGCATTCATCTGTAAACGGGGGAGGAGGAGGAATGAAGAGAGGGTTTATCGAGAATGATTCGTCGATAAACCCTTCCCCTGTTGGCAGACCTTTCTTCAACAACTCAAGATTTCTTTTGCACTTGAAGGGAAATTAGGCTCCTACACATTTGCGTTGACGATTCAAACCATGATTTTTAGATTCATTTTCCTACATTTTTCACCTGTATATAGACCATTGATTCATGCTATGGCTGCGCCGCTGTGATACGGACTCCAAGTTCTTATGGCGGAGCACGAGGAGATTTACCATCAATATGATGATGGGAATGGAAAACAGAAGCACGACCGGGGTCGTCGTGGTCCAGGATAACTAAACCATCAATAACAGTAACGTAAGCATGAGACTTTTTGGTAGTACCGGTGAACCAGATGGCCGGGGCGATAGAATCTGGGACGGAGGACTCGTAGTATCTCTCTAGATCTGGAAAAAGCGAAAGACCCCCTAACGTAATTCGAATGGGGGCTGACCGCTGATCCCACTCTGGCCTCGCATGGCGGGTCCCCGTCCCGTGGTTGCGAGCTGGAGCAGCCATAGCTTATGGCTCGAGCAATAATGGGCCCCAGCAGAGAGAACCGTCAGGATAACAAGCGCTCCGCCGGTCAAGCGGGCGGCAAGTGCTTGGTAGGCCAACAGCCACCAACACTAGTTAATTAACAAAAATCTAAAAGAGCTCGGAGTGTAGTAATTTCAATTTTTCAGTTTCTCATTTTGCTTTTTACTGCAGATTCAATATCTCATCTTTTGCTCACTTTTTTCTCTGTATATGCGGCTTCTCCTCCACCGCATCCCCACCTTCTCTTCACCTCAGATTGCTTTTTTCAATTCATCTTTCTTTCTGTAAACCAGATCAGTGGAAGAGAGGATAAGCACAAAGTTGTGGAGAGAATGATGATGGCTTCTGAATCACTCAATAAAAATATTAGAGAATGTTAGAGTGATAGCTATTGTTATTTAAAATATTTTTATTATATTAATTAAATTTTTTTTTTTAGAAACACCAGTCTCTGCATCATCAATTCAAACTAGTTATTTAATTGTTATCATCTTAACACAATTAATTCATAGCATTTACAAATGCGAATCATCTCCATTTTATAAAATCATAGAACAGGACTAAATCAAATCTGTTTAGAAAAAAAAATCCCTTAAATGATGTTAGCCTCCTCTAATCCTTATACAGAACTTACGGATTCGTATGGCATCATTAATTGAGGCAAGTATCTCAAATCAACACAATTAGGAGGTATCAGTATATAGTTTTTGCACCGTGGAAGAATTTCATAATTTTATCCAAAGAATTTATTTAAAAATATAATTGTAATTGTTTTTTAAAGTATTTTTTATTTAAAAATATATTAAAATAATATTTTTTATATTTTAAAAATAATTTTTAAAATCAGCATATCAAAATAATTTAAAAACACTAAAAAATATATTAATTTCAAATAAAAAAAATAAAACAATTTAAATTTTTTTAAAATATAAAAACAAACATAAAGTATTGGACATCCCGACAACGCTGTATTTTATATTTTCCAGTTCCTCTTGTTTAACAAAGCTTTGCTCTTCATCAAATCACAACAATGTTATTTTAACGGTTAACCTGATAAATCAAAACAATGTTATTCTAAGAAATTTTTTAAAATAAGATAAAATAAAATATTATTTTTTAAAAGAAAAAAAATAAGAGTACATTGAGGATTTATTTATTGACACCGAGTCAGCTTCTATCTATTTTTCTTAAACTTAACCAAACCAAGTCTTAGTTTAATCAAATTCTACATTGATTACATCCAGTCAGCTTCCACTTATTTTTCTTAAACCTGATTAAGCCAAGTCTTTGTTTATTCATATCCTTGATTTATCCACTGAAAAAACAAGTTTAGAGTGTGTTTTTTTTATTGAAGTTTGGAAAAATTAAGTTCAGAAAAAACATTTTTAGTTATGGTTGGGTTGATTTAAATAAATATTTAATTAAAAATATGGTTGAAAATGTTATTAAATAAAAATCATATTTAAAACGCTTTGTTAAAGGGACACCAAGTTTTTTTTTTAATTTGCATAGAAACTATAATACATTGGAATAAGAACAAAAAAAAAGACAATGCTTTTTGTTGGGATAAATTACCGTAGTGAAGAAAGAGAATGGTTTTTTGTTAGATTAAGTTCGCAACTTTATAAAAGTATGTTGATGTTACTTTTTTTTAACATGTGGTTGGAACATAAATTTTAATAGATTTTACAAACATAAACTTGTGTTTCAAAACTAATTAAATATTTTTTTTATTTTTTTTTGCTATGTCATTCATAGAAGCTGCTACAAAAACAAATATATTTTTAATAATATTTGATCTCTTTTTTTTCTGTTTCAAAAAAGATTTTAAAAAAATCAAATTTTTTAACTTTAAATTAATATATTTTTAATATTTTTAAATTATTTTGATATGTTGATATCAAAAATAATTTTTTAAAAATAATAAAATATTATTTTATATATTTTTAAATACAAAATATTTTAAAAAACAACCAAAATTATATTCCTAAACAGTCCGCCGAATACTAGTTCGCTGATATTGTCCCCTTACAAGAATATGTGCCCTAAGAAGGGAGACCCAAACCAGGGTTATTAGGCATCTTAGCCCAATGGAAGATAAATAATACAAAGTTCAAATCTTTTAAATAAGTCCAATAATGATTTCAGCCACCAGCCCGTAGGAAACAAGATGTTGTCCAGTCCAGTTATTATATGCTAGAACAGGCGTGGGGCAAAAACCGCGTAGCTTTGTTTATGATAATCCCATGTTCTCTACTCTTTTTTTTCTTTTTTTTTTCTTTTTTTTAGTTTTAATAGTTTATAAGATGTAATTATCATGATATATGATAAGAATCTTCGAGATACAATTCATTTATATTAAGGTATTTTCTTTTATATTTGTACAACACCACAATTTTTTGGAGATAAAAAATGTGAAAATTCATATAAAAAAAATTTAAAAATACAAAACTTAATCACAAGATCATGTTGTAGGTTATTTTTTTATATATAAATACATTAAAATTATGGAAAAACACTAAAAATATCTTTTCAAACAACCAAATATTTTTAAACCCATAAAAAAAAGACTACTGAATTTTATACACTCACTTATAAATCTATGTGGTTATTTTGAATAGTAACTATTACTCTTAACCTTAAAAAACATAATTAATTTGTTAACTTTTTGTAATGAAATAATTTTTCATAGATTCGATTTCAATGAGAAAAATGCATTTAAAGGGATAGTTAGTCTCAAAATATTAGATTTTTTCTAAATATATTCTATCTCACATATTTCTATTGGACAAGTTCAATTATATCTCAATAGCTTCTGTTTAATATTGCTCGTAAAAAAAATAAAAATAAAAATAAAAAACCCTGAAAAAATTTATTCCATGCCGTGACAACATGATGGATGTGAGATCATGGATGACGATCGCTCTTTACGCACCTGTCCCTGTCACTGTACTTGTGGTCTTTCCCCCCTCATAAATAGGTAAAAATTATAGCATTCATGATAATTATAAAAATAACATCGATATCTATCAAGACTTCTTTCACAATAAGATTCCAAAAGATTTAATGAACACCACTTGATAATATTGTTAAAACAATTATTATTAATAATTATTCATATAAACAATAAAATAATTTACTATATATTTTTTATTTACTTGATTAACAATTTTATATGGCAACTCAACCATTTATTAGCCTTAATTATCGGCTATAAAATAAAATTACAGTCACAATTTTTTACTTTAAAATATATATATTTTTTGTATAAATAGAAGTGATTTAGGTTAAAGAAGAAGATTTTTCAAAAATTTTATTCATAAATACATAAAAAAAAATAAGTTGACAAAATAATATTTATATATAAAAAAATTATTTTACAGAAAATCCAAACCAAGCCTTAAATATGTTGATAAAAAAACTTATTTATAAAGAGTAAAAAGGACTCAAGACACATACTTGGTCGAGCAAGTATGCGTGTAGCTTAAATCAAAAACCTACTTTACCCAAATCCTCTTCATTTTAAAATCTTTAATGCTCGATGAGATTATTTTTAACTTTTTATTTTTTTATTATATAAGTTATAATTTTGTTTTTACATTTTACATGCGATTGCGGATATGGAGTGAGCTTATACGTATCAATCATTTACTTTAATTGTCTTTCCTTCAAAAATTAGAAATTAAATCGCATGTTATAAGCTCATCAATTTTAATTGGCATGGTTTACGACCTCAACATATATAAATTAACAGAATCCCGTGTTGTTTTGTTCAGGATTCACTATTCCTGGCATGAGGGGATCCTTCTGGGTTTATTTGTTTTTGTATTTGAAAAACACTTTTAAAAAAATTTAAATTTTATTTTATTTTTTTATTAACTTTAAATTAATATATTTTTTGGTGTTTTCAAATCATTTTGATATGCTAATGTTAAAAATAATTTTTTAAAAATAAAAAAAATATCATTAGCATATATATTGACATAAAAAATTATTTTAAAAAATCATCACAACCACATCACCAAATAAATTCTCTTATATAGACTTTAGACCTTTTCGGGATTGTTGTTGGTAACCCATGAGGTGCCATAAGCAGGGGCCCATGAGCTGAGGTTACTGGGCATCTCAGCCCAGTGAAAGATAAAAAGACGAGGCTAAAATCTTATAACTAAGCCCACAGAAACCTGAAACTCAAAGAAACACAAAACATTATTATTTATTTGCTCATGAGGTGGGACAATGGTAGTGAGCTAGGGTTCAAGTTTCCAATCGCTCAGCCTCACAAATAAAGAACGAAATGATCACGTGTCGTTTCTCAAGCCTTTGATTCGGAGTCACTTCCATACAACCACCCATGTCTGGATACTCAAAACATTTTTTTATTTTATTTCGTGGCATGCCCGCCTTAAGCCGCTACCCATGTGTTTTCGGACAATAACTGCCGACTCAAGTGGGCAGCGCAAAGCGAAATGAAATAACAATATGAGAAATCTCCATCTGGATCCCCCCCTTGATTCTTTTATTCAAACAAAATCATATGACAAAATAAATATAAATAATTTATATTAAACATAATCGTGCATAAATAATTAACTTAATAATTTCAATTCTCAATACCTCACTCATAGGAGTGGCTTGAGAATCGTAAAATGATGAAAGACACAAAATTCTTCAAAGCTTGTCTTGACTTCAGAGGTCCTAACTCCTAACAATGACAAACACCGTATTATATTAAACTTAAAGACGACACAATAAAGAATCTCCTGACCCACCCATGATTGAATGGCTGAGCTATGCCGTGGAAGAACAAGTGGACCCCAGGAAAATCTCGCCGCCCCTGTTTGGCGTGGACCCCCGAACCAGGAAAGTCTCGCCTCCCCCGTTTCGGCGCTGGTAGGCTTTTGACGTGGCCGACAAATCACGTACTTTCCTTTTTGTTTCTTTTGTTTTTTTATTCCAGAGAAAAAGCGTTCTGACTTTTTTATAAAGCCCAAGACCCAAGAGGAGTTTTATTAATAAATAACTTCCAGGAGACTGCGCAGCAAATCAGTTTTAAAAATACCTAGAGCTGCACCACAAATAGTAACAAAAAGTACAATTAAAATTATATTTGTTCACCGGAGATTTTCTTGGTTCTGAGAATAAACCTGTGAAAAAAATATTAAACAGTGGGAGTTTTATCAAAACCACTAGTAAAAATTAAAACAAAAACACATTTTTATAGAAGGATAAATAATAATAAAAAAAAACACACGATGAAATACTATTGTAAGTTTTTTTTTTAACTTGTAAGACTGATATTAAAAATAAGTTTTTAGATATTATTTTTTTGTATTTTAGAAATAATTTTTTTTATAAATAGATGCTAATTATACACAGGCACACAACATACAAAATCTCAGTCCTCTCCAAGTGTTCCTTTGAACACTCACTTGGTCTTGAAAAATAGCAAGATTATCAAAGGTACTTTAGGAAGACTGATATAAAAGAGATTAGCGGACATTGTTGGCTTGAACTCGATTAATAGCCGATGCACTACGGTTTATATATATATATATATATATATATATATATATATATATATATATATATATATTCTCGGTTGTAATATTAATGTTAATACGGTAAATCTAATTTTATCTATTTATCAAGTTATAATTTACATATTATAAATGCATACACCAGTATAAATTAGCGATGATTACATTTCAATATTTATTCTATCTATAATACTTATATGTTATTTATATATATATATTAAATTTTTAATTGTAATTTTCTTAGTCTTCCTAGATGAAAATTTTTTGTGGGTAAATACGGAGAAAAATATCAACGTGATAAATACAAAACCTTAGTCCAGAAAATCAGGAGAACAATGTTAATGTTGTAATATAATAAGGACTAAAAACATAAATTAGTTTGGTGAAATTAATGTTTTCAAAACTTCCTGGTTGCATCCAAAGAAACAACTATCAATAAAATAAAGTATGGAACAAGGATATATATTAAAATTTTATATGTGTTGCCAACGTGGCAACAAGGTGTGTACCATAGGCCGTCATAGTCTGTCCTCCTACTGAATTAAACTTCGATATGTGTTGGCATTTCAAACGGCAACAAGGCAACAGGGAGTGGTTAATTTATTGCCGTTTAGACATTGGCCTCAATAATAAAATATTTAATAAATTTTGGGCCACAATCTAAATAGCTAAATTTACGCCCATGTTACTTCCAGTCATTCATGAGATCAAGAATGGTGATTGCACTTCACGCGCCTGACACAGTCATTCATGAGATCAAGAATGGTGATTGCACTTCACGCGCCTGACACAGTCATTCATGAGATCAAGAATGGTGATTGCACTTCACGCGCATGACACAGTCATTCATGAGATCAAGAATGGTGATTGCTCTTGACGCGCCTGCCCCAGTCATCCATGACTCTGTCCTAAAGACTTTATGCATCCTGAGAACACAAGTGGCCGTCTGAGGACTTTATAAGTGACAGTTTAACATTAGCGGCATATTCCATAACACCGACGCTATACTCTGTCAACATTATACTAAAAAATGAAATAAAAACACGTTTTTGTAATATACTAAATTTAAGAACCCCAGCAAGCACATGAATTTCCAAAATATATGTAAACACCGCCGACTTGATCAGTCCAAAACTATGAGAGAAAAAAAAAAAAAAAAAAAAATACTACCCCACCGAACACACACATATTCTTGATTTCTCGTTACTTAATGACAGAGGTTCACCATCGCCATGCATTATAAAAGATGCTAAGTATACACGAGGCACACAGCACACGAAATCTCAGTCCTCTCCAAGTGTTCCTTTGAACTCTCACTTGGTCTTGATAAATGGCGAGATTCTCAAAGGTACTTAGGAAGACTGATATTAAGAAGAGACTCTCACTGCCGACCGGGTTTCTCAGCTCTCTTCCATCTTTTAGTGGTGGTGCTCATGCTGTAGATTTTCAAGCTGTAGATGGAAGTGGCCGTGTTTGGGCCTTCAGATGCTCAATTCGCAAGAAAGGACATCCAAAACCAGTTATTTCAAAGGGTTGGCTCGCTTTTGCTGATAGCAAGAACCTTAAAGTTGGTGACAAGGTCCAGTTTTCAAGGGAGAAAAACGAAGCTGGCGCCAAAAGACATGCTTACGAGATCCGGGCTGAGAAAGAAATCAAGATATTTGGTGTTGTTTTCGGATATGCACCCATAATATAGCTCCGTTTCCGTGCATTAGGGCTAATGAGAGTAGTCTGCTTTTGGCTTGGCATGACTACCTCAAAACAGGGCTTGTTTTTGGTATTTGTATTTAACAAAAAGAAAATGTTCAAACCTAGCTATGCTGTTGCTGTGCTTGTTCTTGTTCTTGTAACGTTGTCTACATGTAATTACCGCTGTTTCTGTATTTCGGTTCTGTCAACTTTTGTTATTGTCAAAGTAGAATAATTTTTCAATTTGTACGTGTCAAACAATTTGATTGTGAGGCATTTTACTGTGTCTCAAACAGTGATTCAAGCTCCATTTCTAATATTTTCTTCTCGCGAGAGGGCATGGTTTCTTTTGTTCGTTTTTTTTTAAACTCCATGTTCAGACAGATGACAGAGGAGAGGATGCACCGAGCAGGCAGAAGAAAAATGAGAGAAGGGTGCCGCGACGGAGAAAGACTACAACAGAGACAGCAGCACCATCACAAACAAGCGAGTTTCTCACAGGTTAGGAGGTGGCCAATCAGTGAACAACACGTCAAAGCAGCATCACCACCAGCAGAATTAGAAGGTCTTTCACCACCGGAGAGCTGGAAAGTGCAATAGATTTTGATGGGTTAACTTGGTAAATAAAAACAATGTTATTCTAAGTTTGTTTCAGAAAAAAAATTAAAATAGTGTTTTTTTAAAAAAAATAAATAAGAATTTATTGAGAATTTACATGGTAAGTGTGCTTACGAAGGACAATCGCACGATTCCTTTATTTTACCATTTGCAATCTCTCGATGACCAAGGTGGGCCAATGTGCTTACGAATAGAGGAATCCCAAAATTATAGATGTGTGCTAAAAGCTTTATATATATATATAAAGAGACGTCCATTCTCAAGTACCTCTTCCACTTGGCTAGCAAATGGCAAACTTCACCAGGGTACTTAGCCCTGCGTATCTTCCTCCAAGATCCTCAGTATCATCCCAGTATCTCAAGCCTCTCTCAAGTATTCAAGTTTATGTAATGTTTTTTTTTTTAAAAAAAAAAAGCTTATGGAATCAAGGCAGGAATTTTCTTGTCGGGTATTAAATAAATATATAAATTTTTTTAAGATAAATTATTAATTTATATTAATTTTTAAAATTAACAGTAAAATTTTAATTCAAATACAATATCTAAAATATTAAAAAATAAATTTGTAAGTGCATAAAATTAAAGTGAAAATAAAAATAAGTTCACTATTGAAATTATATTTTTCGATGCTTTGTAAAATATAATTCATTTATAATCGAATATGAATCGATATTATAACAACCCCTCAACTGGGATAAAATAAAAATCTCATGTCAACTGAAAAACAAAATAATTAAATTTTTCTCTCTTTCAATTCCTCCTTCCTTCACTTGATTCTTCCTTGTAGTAGTATTTTATAAGTTGGACTTTGTAAGCTTATAAGGTTATTCTCTCTTATTTTTCTTATTTTTTTTTCTTGGATTTTTTTTTAATGTTTTTGTCTTGCTTTTCTCTCTTTCACTCTCACCTTTTCTTTTCTTTTGTTTTCTATTTTGCTTTTGTCCAGTTGGCAACATATAAAAGGAAGGAAGAATTGATTTGTTTTATTTTTTAATAGCAAATAACCATATTACCCTTAATGAGACATTTCACTTTTATTTGATGGTTTTTTTTAGCACTACCAAACTTTGTTCATCTTAAAATTTAAACCATATTTTATTTAATATATTTTAAGATCCCTCGTAAATTTTCAACTCAATCTGATTATCGGATTGAAAATTACTCCCAATAATGTAAAATTGGTCAAATTGTGATTTTTTTATCAAATTTCTGAATTTCTCCAAAAATTCTGAAATTTTAACCCAAACTAAAGTATCATATTAGAAGGCTCTACGCAAATTTTTATAATTTTTTAATACCTCAATCAAGAATTACAATTTTATTTTACATAAAACTAATAAAAAAATATTAATAAAATCTTAACCTGGATTAGAGCCCACCTGAGCCTTTACATGCCTCCGCCCCTGTATGGAATTGTTGATTACCTGCAACATGCTAGTGTAAGGTTAAGGTAAGATAATGACTGGAAGAGTCGATTTGATTTAGTATTTTTTAAAACAAAAAAATTAAAACAAAATTGTTGTAATAAAGTTTGTTAAAAGCTAACAAAGTAAGTTCTTGTTTGGTATTATAATCCAATCATATTTTTAAAATATTTTTAGTTTATATATATATATATATTTTTTGATATACTGATGTTAAAATATTTTTTAAAAAATTAAAAAATATATTATTTTATAATATATCTAAATAAAAAATTAAATTTAACTGAACAAGTTCTAAAAATAGAAAGCTAGTCCACATTTCATCAATAAACTTTACTGTATGTCATCTGCAAATTGAAGTTCAAGTATATTATATTATGAGGATTATTTTTATATGTTGGATACAACTTTGATGAGTTGGAACTTTGCTATTTTCAGTCGTTTTCTCTATTGTATCTTTTTTTTTTAAAAAAAAAAAAACCCTTAACCGTTTGTGGTGAAAGAATCATTGATGATGAACCCTTTCCATTTATCTTCCTTTTTTTTCTTCTATTTTAATGAATTTACATGGTAAGTGTATTTCATCACACAGTAAACTTCTACCTGTTTTTCTTAAACCTCAATACGCCATGTCTTTATTCAATCAGATCCTAGATATATGTACTAAGACAAGTTTAGAGTATGTTTATTTTTATAATTGAAATTTAAAAAAACTAAGTTTTAAAAAAATATTTTTAGTTGTGGTTGGGTTGATTTAAATAAATATTTAGTTAAAATTGTGGTTGAAAATGTTGTTAAATAAAAAAATATATTAAAAGTAATTGGTTAAATGGACATCAAGATTTTTTTTAATTTACATGGAAATCATAATATATTAGAATAAGAACAATAAAAAAAAATTGTTTCAAATGCAATTAAATACTTTGTTTTTTTTTTACTCTCTCAAATACTGAAGCTGCTACAAAAACAAACGCATTATTCACTGCACCTAATGCTAATTGCTGATATTGCCCACTTCTAAGAATATGTGCCACAAGAAGGGAGGCCCAAACCAGGGTAGTTAGGCATCTTAGCCCAATGGAAGATAAATAATACAAAGCTCAGATCTTTTAAGTAAGCCCAATAATGATTTCAGCCACCAGCCCATAGGAAACAAGATGTTGTCCAGTCCAGTTATTATATGCTAGCACAGACGTGGGGCACAAACCGCGTAGCTTTGTTTATGATAATTCCATGTTCAATACTCTTTTTTTTTTTTTTTTTAGTTTTAATATTTTATAAGATGTAATTATCATGATATATGATAAGAATCTTCGAGATACAATTCATTTATATTATGGTATTTTCTTTTATATTTGTGCAACACCACAATCTTTTGGAGACAAGCACTTGAAAATTCATATATAAAAAAAATTAAGAAATACAAAACTTAATCACAAGATCATGTTATAGCTCAGCCTCGGAATGCTATATATATACCACCGAAAGAAAGAGAATAAGGAAGAAATTTTCAATTCATCCTTCAAAACCAAAATAATTTGTCATATTTCAAGCCTTTGAATCAAAGTCAAAACCGTAAAAATCTGATTCAATATAAACCATTTCTTTACACTCAAAACGTTTTCAATCTTTGTTGTAGACTGTTCAATGTATAGATTTTGTTTTCTTTCATGAATAGATTCATGGCCCCGTATATGTAGTTCAATTATATCTCATTTCTCACAAAATACACTATTATACGGCCCTTCCATGGAAGCAGGTCAAGCAAAACAAGCTAGTCAATAGCTTCCGTTTAATACTGCTCACAAAAAAATAAAAATAAAAACCTTTAATTTTTTTTTTCTCCATGTCGTGACCACATGATGGATGAAAGGTCATGGATGATTGTCGCCCTCCACGCACCTGTCACTGTCCCTGTCCCTGTCCCTGTCCCCTTCTTTTCCCACTTATAAATACGTAAAAATTAAAGCATTCATGATAATTATAAAAATAATATCGATATCTATCAAGACTTCTTTTACAATAATATTCCAAAAGATTTAATGAACACCACTTGATAATATTATTAAAAAAATTATTGTTAATAATTGTTAGTATAGACAATAAAATAATTTAATATATATTTTTATTTACTAGTCAACAATTTTATACTTAACATAGAAATCACGTAAATTATCGTGGATGATAAACAATATATTATTTACATGTTAAAAAAAAGAAGATCAGGTGCTTAGATCTCTCTTGGTCCACACACATGAACTTTTTCTTAAAATGCATATAATTTAATTTATTAATTATTTGGGTTTTTTTGACATTTTTTTTATTTTTTATTTAATATGATATTTTTATTTAATTTTATCTTCACAATTGAGTTGAAGTTTATTTACATTAATTTTTGTATTTTTTATTATATAATGAAAGTTTTTTATCTTTTTTTTCCACCTTCATTCTTTAATAAAAGATTAAAAAGAAAAATATTTGAGATTTTTAACCTCATGATTCTTTTCCTCAAATTCATCATTCAATATGAATTTCTTACTTCATTTTATTATTTAGTATTGTATTAATTTTATTTTTTTAATCTACCCATGAAAAAAGTTAATTTAGAACAATTCTCACATAATTTAATTCAAAATTCATGCTAAGCAAATAAATAGTTTAAGATTTTTTAAATTTAAACTATGATAAAATTTTTATAATAATGTTAAAAATTTTCTGATAACCTAAATGTTATTTTTTTACACTCATTTTTTTTTTAATCCAACTTGCAGTGAGATTGCAGTTAAAAAATCTCACTTAAGATGTTCAGTCTCCTGCCTTTTCCTTTTTTTCTTTCGAATTATTCTCTCTAATTGTGCATCAGTAACAATTATTTTAATTCATCGAATCGCCATTAATAGAGCTTATTAGAACATTTGGTTGCTACTCAATTAAGTTGATGTTGAATTTCCGTAGGATTAGGCTGGAAAATCACGGAAGAAGTAGTGGTTTATGGTGTGTTTAAGATGATGATAAAAATTATTTTTAAGATTATTTTTTTTATTTAACCAAAGTGAGGACCTGGATCCTGTAAAGAAATTAATTTTTTTTTTAGTGTTATATACATATTTTATATATGACCCATACAAAAAAAAAAAAAAAAAAACTAACGCCGCCTAATAAATTATCCTAGTTTTGTTCACTCCTACAGACCCTTGCCCTTCCCATGATAGACAGATATTCGATATTCTTTATCATTTATTTCACAAGACACCTTTTCAAGTGAGTTTTTGATAAATACTACTTTCGGATTTTGTAGCCACCTTAATTTAATTGAGTATTTTTGTATTTCAGTATTTTCTTAAAAAAATAAATAAAATAATAAGATATAAAAATATTTAGAAAAATAATATAATATAGAGGTCCATGGATAATAATCATAACTCACAAATTGTAAATATTATTAGGGACTCTTTTTCGAAGTTAAAAATGCTAGGGCAAAATTTATAATAAAAAAATAAAAAAAAGAAAAAAACACTTTGTTGACACACTAAAATTATAATAACAACATTATTAATATTGTCAGAGAAATAATAACAAGAAATATCTAATAATATATATATAAAAATCATTATTTATGACATTCCTAAATATTATTGGACATTTGGACTCTTCTCATTACAATCTTTACATTACCACTGATATAGTCGCCAAAATTTCATGTGTAATAGGGATGAGTAAAAAATTCGATAAACTGAGAAAATAAAAAATAATTGAAAAGATCAAATTAAAAAAAACTGAATTAACTGATTAAAAATTCATAAAAAATTCTAGTTCGGTTCAATTTGTAAAGTCTGAAATTAATTGAACTAAACCGGTTTAATAATACTAACACTTTTTTTTTTTAAAAAAAATTATAAATAGAATGTTTTCTAATCCTAAATCTAAAGTAGCATTCCCTAAAAATAAAATCAGCCGCTGCCCCTTCCTTTGCTCTCTGCATCTCTCCTTCTATGAATCTTAACCAACAAGGCCCCCATCATAGGCACACATAAACACCTATTTGATAAACCTTACAGACTCTTATTGACTCATTTTTTCTTCGTCGAACTTGAACATACTAAATTTTCAACTTGAACGAGCCATGACTCACTTATATAGAGCCTTTTCAGTTGCTATTAAAGCTGTCATGGGAAAGAAGACATGCTTGTAACCCTAAAAGTTGATGGGACTAGTTGCTATTAAATGAAATACTCTAAGCACAACAAGAAGAGATGTTGCGACAACAAAAAAAAGAAGGTGGTCCGCCACATGCAAAAGATGGTGCCGTGGCTAATGTGTTAAGGAACTCAATTTATAGCATTATGTCTGCTTTCCATGAAAAGATGCTCGCAAGCACCAAAATAGATCTTATTGATAAGAATTGGGTTGCTAAAAATAATTTTTTTTTGGAACCTATAAGTTATATAAAAACTGTATCATTTTCTAGATTTTCAAGCTATTAAATCAAAACGAATTAAAACTAGTTGGTTTAAACTGTTTTTTAGTTCAGTTTGGTTTAAAAATTAAAAAAAATTAATTAAATTATTTATTTTAATCTAAAACTAACCGAACTAAAAATACTGAGCCTTAATGTATCATACAGTTTTTTTTTTATTATTGGGTATTATTTTATTCATTTTTTTGTGATAAAAAAACTCTACTTTAATTGCCAATAAGCTGTCGGCATCAAACTGGGTAGTTGCCAAATAAACTGGCTACAAGTCTGGACAATGCGTTCAAAGTTTCGAAATATCTAAGACCTAGGAAGTGGTGGGCACAAGGGCTCTGATGAGACCATCATCGTTAATTGATTACTTATATTAAAATTTGATGTGACCCAAAATCTCTCTATTACATGTTCGTGATCTCGAATGACGTGTGGAGAATAACAATAAAAAATATTTCAAAAAGAAAGAAAAGGTATTCCAACATCTAAGAAACCCTAGGAGCCTAGAGAAATATTATTAATAAACAAGTTGCAAGAGAGTCTGCAACTGCAAGCCCACCTGAAGAAATAGAACAAACAACTTGTATCAAATCAATTATAAAATTAAAACTAGCTAGACTTGCCCCATTTAGTCGGTGGGTGATTTTTAGTTTTTACAAATTATCAGGTTTGTGGTTGTTTTAGTGGTTGATTTTGTGTTTGCTGTTGGATACAATTCTTAACAGTATAAAACAACACAAATTTAAAAGCATGAATTTATATTTTTGCTGTTTTCTACTTCATGTATATTTATTTTAGTGATTAATTTTATGTTAGCCACGAGATATAACACTTAATAACACAAAACACAAGATCAAAAGCATGATTTTGATCTTGTGTTGTTTTTATTTTGTGAGTGTTTGTTTTAATAATTAATTTTGTGTTAGTTGCATGTTGCAGCCCTCATCAGCTCAAAAACATAAGATCAAAAGCATGGAAATCATGTTTCTGATATTGTGTTTTTTTACTTTTATAATGGTTTGTTGATGTTGTGTTTTTTTATTTTTATAATGGTTTGTTTTAGTGGTTGATTTTGCATTTGATATGGGTTATAACCCTTAACAGCACAAAACACAAGATCAAAAGCTTGAAAATCATATTTTTAATGTTGTGTTTTTTACTTACAATATTAATGTGAGTTTTGTGTTAATTCATTAACATAATATTTTTTTATTTTTTAAAATTTATTTTTGACATAGACATATTAAAAAATCTAAAAATATTAAAAAAATTAATTTAAAATTAAAAAATTCAAATTTTAACCAAAAAAAAAACAAAATGAAAATCAATATCAAACAATCCGTTAATGATCTGAGTCCACATCTAGGTGAGAAATGAGTTGCATGGCTTGTGTTAATTTGCTTTGTTTTTTCCCCCCATCAACACCGTCTTTCTTCTTCTTCTTCTTATTTCTTTCTGCCAACTCAAAATGGGAACTTATGTAATTCCATATATTCCCTTTCAATGGATTCCTTTCTTATTCTAATCTTACTAATATTTTTGTTTTTGTTTTTTTCTCTCAATTAATTAGGCAACAAGGACAATCGCACGATTCCTTTATTTTACCATTTGCAATCTCTTGATGATCAAGGTGGGCCAATGTGCTTTCAAATAGTGCAATCCCAAACTTATGGATGCGTGCTAAAATTAAGCTTTATAAAAAAGGAGAGAGACGTCCATTTTCAAGTACCTATTCTTCCCACTTGGCTAGCAAATGGCAAACTTCACCAAGATACTTAGCCCTGCGTATCTTCCTACAAGATCCTCAGTATCATCCCAGTATCTCAAGCCTCTCTCAAGTCTTCAAGTTCATGTATTGTTTTGTTTTGTTTTTTTTAAAGAACCTTATGGAATAGTTGATTACCTGCAACATGCTAGTGTAAGGTTTAGGTAAGAGAGTCTATCAGAATTCGTTTTTTTTTTTTTTTAATAAAACAAAGTTGTTTTAATAAATTTTATTAAGAGTAATCAAATTAAGATCTTATTCGGTATTATAATCCAATTATACTTTTAAAATATTTTTAGTTTTAATTTATTTTTCATGTATATATTTAAATCATTTTGATATGGTGATATTAAAATATTTTTTTTAAAATTAAAATATATATTATTTTAATATATATCTAAATAAAAAAATAAATTTAAAAAATAAAGTTATAAGAGAAAACTAGTCCATGTTTCTTCAATAAACTTTAATGTATGTCATCTGCAAATTGAAAATGAAGTATATTATATTATGAGAATGAAGTATATTATATTATGAGGATAATTTTTATATGTTGGATACAACTTTGATGAGTTGGAACTTTGCTATTTCCCTTTTTTTTTTTTTTTATGATTTCTCTCTTTTTTTTAAAAAAAAAAAAAACCTTAACTGTTTGTGGTGAAAGAATCATTGATGATGAACCCTTTCCATTTATCTTCCTTTCTTTCTTCTATTTTAATAATTTTTGATCTAGTTTATATGGTTTTTGATCTAATTTTTTTTATTTGTTGTGTCAAGAATCTTGTTTATTTTCTCACTTGTTGGGT
Source organism: Populus tomentosa (assembly GCA_018804465.1). Lineage (NCBI taxonomy): Eukaryota > Viridiplantae > Streptophyta > Magnoliopsida > Malpighiales > Salicaceae > Populus > Populus tomentosa. Next base: position 1,148,830 of record CM031997.1, read on the forward strand.
TTATATCTTTTTTAAATAAAAAGTTTGTTATTACATCTTATGATTTATAATAAGATTGATACTCTCTAATAATCATGAAGAAATAAAATATTTCATTATTGAAGTCTAATGGTGCAGTGTGTTTATCCATTGATGATGATTTGAAAAAAAAAATTATGTCATCAAAATTTTTTGTTTTAAGAAATGTTTAATAATAATAATAAAAGAGAATCCAATTTAACGTTTGTAGATTGATTGTTAGTGATCAGAAACGTTATTAGTAAATCATAATTTTCATAATTATTGAGTTTTGAAAATAGTAATGTAATAATAATGTTTTATGCACTTTTTAATGAGTTATTATATATTATGATTAAAAAAAATAAAATTCAAGCCAGCCTTCTAGATCAATTTGACCTCTAAGCCGGGGATGATGTGTATGAGTTGCGACAGCAAAGGCAATATCATTCAAGCTGCTGTCACCGGTACTTAATTTATAATAAATAGAAAATTCGGCTGTTAAATGGCGGCGATGGCGGTTGCCGTTTTGGTGCTGAGTCTGCTGACATACAGGCGACTAGTTCGACAGTACGGAAACCGGAGGGATTGACCAGCGACATCAGCTCTTGTATTTTCTTTCAAGGGTTGAGGGCTAACCTCAAATTTGGTACACGTAATTTTTTTTTAATGACCAGAGGTATCTTTACAATAATATAACATGGAGATTAAATTCATCTCTTCAGTTTATATAAATACAGATTATTAATAGCAGGGAAAATTCACTCAGCCTTAATTTTAATAGCTAAGGAACAAGTCATGCACACATCACTTAACAATTAGATCAATTTTAGTTATTAAATTCAAATCGATCCAACTTAAAGACCTGATTAACTTAAAATCTAAATTGGTTTGAGTTGAAAAATATAATAGAGACTGTCTCAATTAAAAACTTAATTTAACTTGTAACTGATCAATTCGAGTAAAATCCAATAAAAAATTGATTAAAATTTGTTTTAAAGTTAAAAAAAAATAATAGTGAAAATTAACTCATCTTGCCTCAATAAAAAAAATTAATTTGACTTGTAAATCGAGTAAAATCTAATAAAAAATTATTTAAATTTATTTTTTAAAATATTTTTATTTAGAAATAAATTAAAATAATATTTTTTTTATCTTTTAAAATTTACTTTTGGCATTCCAAATATTTTGAAAACACAAAAATATTACTTTGAAACAAAGAAAAAAAAATTTAAAATAAAAAAACAAAGAAACTCTAAATTATGCTTGCTTTAGAAGGCGTTTAGCACTGCGTTTCAAAAACATTCTTGAAAAAATTTGAATTTTTTAACTTTAAATGAATATATTTTTAATGTTTTTAAATTATTTTGACGTACTAATTTTAAAAATAAAAAATTATTAACATACTTTTATAAAAAAACACAATTTAAAAACAACCAAAACCACACTTTCAATTCCATATAAATAATTTTGTTCGTGCGTTTCAGCAAACTGACTGGCACTAGCTAGCCATGTATTATTAGACATTAACACCCAGAGAGAACATAACTTGAGCGGCAAGGAGAAAACACTGCCTGACCAAATTACCAGGAAAAAGAGTGTGAAAACGTAGCTGAAGGTCGGTTGATAGTGAGAGAAAAAGAGAGAGCACGTGTATGACCAAATGAAATTGTCAAACCCACTTTTCCTTAACCCTCCTTAATAATAGAGTATATTATTCTTTAATCCCTGGGTTCTTATTGAGGTTATAATTTAGCCCTTTATGTTTGAAATCTTACAATTTAGTCCCTTCACTATTGTTTACTTCTTTTTATTAACATCGATTGGTTTTTCTCCAAGCGATTCAATTGCAAGATAACGATCAGCAAGAGATCAAGCTACAAGGATTCAAACATAAGGGGTTATGTCAAAGTCCATCGAAGCCCACTGGAGAATAAAAAAACATCTCAGCTGATGCATTCTCCGAAGAAAGTGACAAATAAAAAGCATTTTAGTGTTGATTTCAAAGGTTAGTCCGGATAAGATGGATTGAATTTCGCTTGGAAAAACAGAAGAAAGGTTCGTTTTGCATTCTGTTTGAGACCGTGTCTTGTAAGAACATAGGACCCATGCAAGTGGTGACTTGCTCTTGACCCTCGTCATCATGTGGAGATTCTGTATAAGAGGACACTCAAGAGTGCATCGTCATGATGTGAGCTTGCAACTGCTCCTTGGAAATTTTCATGTCCCAACAGCCAGCTAACGTTGAATTCCAAGTGCCGGTGGAGTATTTCCAACGATCGAAAAGGACTGACTTGCCTGAAATTAGTTCCGAGGATCGATTTCAATCTTCAGTTCTTCGAGAGGTGGGGTATTTCTCTCTTTTGTTCCTCGTTCCATGGAATATCCCCTTCGGTAAATTGGCTAGTTGTTAGAGAGTTAAGAAAAAAATCAGATTAAAACATTATTATAAAAACATCAATAGTCACAGATTCGTGGATTGACATCAATCATATGATTTTTATTATTATCTCCATGACTAAATAACACGTTACTATCTCATATCAGTTAGAAGATGAGGATCTTAATAGCTTATATAATATAAAAGTCAAATTTGTTTTCAAGAGGTGTTTTCCGTGAGCACAAACATACATCACCAAATACATCGTATCGGCTAGGGGTCTATCATGATCCATGGATATGAGCATATATATAATGAAATACACGTGCTCATATTGTTGAAAAATGCCTTCACTTGGTGATTGGAATGTCTAAGGATTGGCCAGAATTGATTTTGAACACACCAATTTCAATACTTAGTTTCTGAAATTAATTAAAATTTTAAAACATCTAGAGATCCAACCTCTTTGGGTGCGATTTGGTCAGATTTTGGGAAGATAAACATTACAATAAGTCCTCGAATGTCCGAAAGGCCATTAGTGGCTCGCATCAATATTTTCCACAGTAACTTTGTCTTTTTAGAGCCTGATGATCATCACCACAGATTCTGACCGAACCGTACACCCATTATTAGACAACACGGTATAGAAAAAAGACAAGAGGTGGATTGAAGATATAAAAATTAATTATTTTAATTTTTTTATATATATTTTAAAATAAAAAATATTTTAAAAAATAATTTTTATTAAAAATTCAAATAAACTAATCATTGAGGTTGGATTAAGTTCTAGATATTAAAAATAATCTACACGTTTATGAAAATATACGGACACCAAACAAACAATTAGTTGAATTCAGATGCATGAACAAGGCAACATGGAATGCAATATAAAAATGGTAATTGAACGAGGTGATGTCCTTTTTATTTTTTTTTCACTTTCGATTCTCTTCTGGTCCCCTACAAGAACTAATCGCACAATTTGATTTTAATTTTTTTTTATCATGTAACGATTTAAAATATTTTTTATTTAGATATATATTAAAATATATTTTTTTATTTTTTTAAAATTATTTTTAACATCAGCACATTAAAACAATAAAAAAACATAATATTTTTTTATTTTAAATTAAAAATAAAAATAATTTTAATTTTTTTTTAAAAAAAAACACGGTTTTCAAAAACTAGTAAAATGCGATCCCACTTACGAAAACTCGCACGGTCCTGTCGCTTTCCCTAGTACAATCGCACGATATGAGCAAGTTGAGGCTACACTGTGCCATTTGCAAGACATATAAAGAAATCACCACTTCACCAGTACCGAGCCCAAAATTATAATCCACCCTCAAAGACTCACTTGGCTTGTTAACAGATTGATGGCAAAGTTCTCAAAGAAACTTAGCAAGACAGATGTCCGAAAGAGACTCGCAGTGCCAACCAGGTCTCTCAGCTCTCTTCCATCCTTCGACGGTGCTCATGCTGTATATTTTCAAGCTGTAGATGAAAGCGGCGAGGTGTGGACCTTCAAATGCTCCGTTCGCAAACGAAGGCACCCAAAACCAGTTCTTTCGAAGGACTGGCTCGCATTTGTCGACAGCAAGGGCCTCAAAGCTGGTGACATGATCGAGTTCTACAAGGAGACAAACGAAGCCGCCACAGCACATGCTTACAGGGTTCGGGCAGAAAGACAAATCAAGATATTTGGTGTTGTTTTTGGGTATGCTCCTGTTACAGCAACATCCCATGAATCCAGCAATGTTTCTCCAATATAACTACGATGTATATATAGTAGAAAGCCAACATGTAGCTAGCTAGTGCTGGGCATAAGGAACTGAATTACCCTGTAAATTCTATCTTACTATGCTGTTCATATTCAATTACCTAAATTGTTATGGGAATTGTACTGATTCTCAAAACATTAGGATATTCTAGATTTCATCTGTATTTATGTGGCAAGTATTGAATACCATAATTGTTTATAAGAAAAGGCTGAGTATACGTGCGTGTGCTGCCAGAAAGAGGTTGTCTATTCTTCAAATTTATTAAACTTCATATTTTATGACTCATCCTAAAACTCGAGTAATGAATTAAGAAAGTGGTTTCGGATTAATTTAAGATTATAAATTGATTTGTTAGGTTAATTAAATTTAATCAAGTAAATTCCATCTAATTTAATTTAAAACTTAACTCAAACTAGATTTTAAATTAGCAAATCTCCGGGTTATTCTACCAAGCCGGGATTAATATTCATGATATGCATGGTTAGATTGTGCTATTAGTTTTTATTTTTTCTTCTAAAAGCAATGAATTTATACAGAGACCATTTACATTTTTTGTACAGTCACTAGGTGATGAGGTCCAACGATTTACTAATAAAGGATGTGAAAGCTGAGCCCCGGCCATCCCATGGGTGAAATGACTTTTTTCGAGAAGAGTAGGAAACAACAATATTTTCTAAATAATAAAGCTAGTGCTGCCCTTTCCCAAATTGGAGGACCCCGGCTATCACCAATCCAAAAAAAAAACAATTACCGCCGCAATAGCCACCTTAATTCGGTGGCTGAATTTTATATTCTTAATTCAGAAATTGACCTTTTACCATTGGAGTAAATAAGAATAGCCTCAGCTGTTAGCGAGTAAATGAAGGTGAAGTGAGCAATTGTTAATTACACTTCCAATAACCAAAGGATAAGTCCTTGAGGTAGTGATCGGTGAGCTGGATAATGATGCGCTAGATATGACAATAACATTTTGAAATTATTTTGGGTATCTTTGAATAATATAAAAAGTAATTTTTATGTTTTCCAAAGTTATTCCAGCATGGAAGTATTTTTATTATTATTAAAAGAGATAAAACAAGCTTGTCAAATTCATAAAGATTAATCTTCATAATCCGGCTCAACATAAAAATATAAAAATAATTGTTATTATAATTTTAAAATTTGGAGCAAGACTTGGGTCACGGTTTGTGTTGACCATTAACCCGGGTTATTGTAAGGATAAAATTGATTATTATTATAGTTTTAAGAGCACGAGTCAAGAGTCGATGTGGGGCCAGACCCGGGTCACGGGTCGGGTTGACCATTGATATAGGTCAATATAAGGATAAAAATAATTATTATTATAATTTAAAACCTGGTTTGGGGGTCAACCCGGGGCTAATCTCGGGCCATGGGTTGGGTTGACCATTGATTTGGGTCAACATAAAAAAAAAAGTGGTTATTGTTATATTTTTAAAATCCAACTAGAGGATCGACCCGGGGCCAGGCTTGGGTCACAAGTAGGGTTGACTATTGACCAAGTCAACATAAAAATAAAAATGATTATTATTATAGTTTTGAAACTCAACTTGGGGGTCGATCTAAGAAGAAATTTGGGTCATAGGCTGGGTTGATCGTTAACTCAAGTTAACGTAATGATAAAAATAATTATTATCATAGTTTTAGAACCCGAATCGAGAGTTGATCCCGGGCTAGGCCTGGGTCACAGGTCAAATAAACTATTGACATGGATCAATATAAGGATATAAAAAGTTATCATAGTTTTAAAACCCTACTTAAGCGTTGACCCGAGGCCAAACTCAAATAATTGACCAGGTTGATCATTGACCTGAGTTTATGCAAGAATAAAAATAATCATTACCATAGTTTTAAAACCCAACTAAGGGGTTAACTTGGGGCAAGATACAGACCATAGGTCAGGATGGTCAATCCGGGTTGACCTAAAGAATATAATAAAAAAAAATGATTATTATAGAGGATCAATCTAAGTTGACCCAAATTCAAAAAAATAAATCAAAGTAATCTCATTTTGACCAAAGAAATATATAAAAAGTTAATGTATTTTTTACCCGTATTTTATCTTGGGTCATCCGGGTCGCAGGTTCACCTGAATTTTTGAACGGATCAAGTCAAATCTATCCTTCATTTATTTCTTTTTAAACTCAAAACAGTCTAGACCTTGGATCGACTGAGTATTTTCTAGTGTTTGGCAAACAAAAAATAAAACAAATTGTTTAGTCCAATTCATAGCATATCAAACATATGACAAGATAATTATTTGTTCAATCCTATCTAGTCCAGTCTAATTCATAGCACACCACACACATGACAAGATAATTATTTGTCCAATCCTATAATCCAGTCTAATTAACATTACTTAGCATACCAAACACTATATGAGATAACAATCAAACATCAATAATTAACAAGTAACAAATAAAGGAAGTAATACATCTTTTATTAATGACAGATTGACTTATTGGTAATGGTTTTTTAGTTTTTATCAAAATATAGCATGCTCAATTCTTAATATTTGTTTAAAGTTGAATTTGATTATATTCTATGTAAAAAAACTAAATTAACTCTTCTTTTTAGCTAAAAAAAAATTACAAAATTAATTTACAAGAGTTTCTAACTAGCTAGTTATTCAAGTTGATATAGCTGAATTGAAAAATTCATCAATCATATGACAACATGGAAAAAAATTTCTTATATTCAAGGGTTTTTCAGCAAGGCTAAAATAAAAATATTTGCATATTATTTTATTTTTAGTTTCTCTCACATTTTACACTTCTCTTTGGATAATAATGAATTGGATTGGACCGGTGCTGGATTTAGTTTGACCTTTTTTATCCAAAATATTCAAATTTATTATCTATCTTTCACTTCAACCAAATTAACTTAGCTCGACAAATAAATTTCTCTATCTAGTAGGTAGAGTGTCAAAACCTAGCTCAACTATCAGGTTGACTTAAGGTACTAACCTAATGAAAAAATACCTAATTCAGTTGACACTTAACTCAATTGAATCGAGCAAATCTAGTTGAAGATCTAACCAAATCAAAAGTTTGAATTAAAAAGAAAAAAACTTCTTGTTTAGAGTGGGATTAAAACCTTAGTTTTTTTTATCATCTAAAAATGTTTTATCAACTCATCAAGACTAACATAAACAATGTGTGTTACTATTAATAATATATATTGTTGCACGGGTGCGGCATCGCGATGAACGTCCTCCTGAAATATCCAAATATATACGGTGTAGGGAAATGGATAGGACAAGAAATTCTTGTCCTTTATTAATAGAAAGAGAAAATGAAAGTCTCCACCTAGTATTTGGTTATTAGGAACCCTAACTAGTTTAAGAGATCGGGTATGTGGACTAGTTGCATAAAAAAAATGTATTAGTACCCCTAATACACCTTAACTAAGGTAAGCTACATTATTTAATTGTTTGATTAAACTAGTTGCTTGATTGTTCGGCTGTCTAAGGTTGAAGACAAATCCTTCTCAGTAAGGAGATTCTTATCTTATCGGGTAAAAACCTAACAGTTTTAATGTCAATAAAAAAAAATATCTTTTTAATATTGAGAATACATCTAACATATAAGTTAGTAATCTCATATACTAAAAGAAAACAAAATATTTTTTGGTCTTTTTGAAATATGAACCTTAGTTCTCATGACTTTAATAAACTAGTTATTAAAGCTCAAAATACCTGCTAATACACACACACACACACACACACACACACACACATTTATTTTTTTTATTTTTTTTGTATGAAAATACGATATGATATTTTTTATATTTTTTAGAGACTTGGTTGTATGCATGAAAACAAAATATTTTTTTTTGTTTTTTCATATATTTATTTTTGCAACATTTCAGAGAAAACCAAATATTTTAATATGAAATTTGTATTTTTATAGTATAAAAATACAAACCACTATTAATAACAAATTAATAGAAAAATACGTGAGAAAACCATAAATTTTTTAAAAGGATTTTGAATTCTTTTTTCAATTTTTTTTCTTTTTTATAGGATGGACCTGCCTAATTATATGGTAAAGCCCATTCTATCTGAGCTGAGATTGGTTTAAAAGAAGTTTGGCCAAAGTTGGCCTAAAAGAGCTAGGCCAACATCGGCCTAAAATAGGGGATGGGCTGATGTCCTTGTCTTCCTTGTTTTTGCTTCTAGTTTTTCATTTATGATCCTCTCCTTTTCTCTCATTTTTGTTCTCTGTTTTCCTTTCTTTTTTTTCTATCCTTTTCCTTCAGTTTTTTCTGTTTGCTTTTCAATTTTTTTTGTTCTTCCTCCTCCTCTACGTGGCCTTTCTCTGGCTTTTATAAAGCCAGGAAATGTTATACGTTTGCCCAGCATTATAAAGCAAACTCTCAGGACTGTTATAATGGTTATAGAGACATATTATAGGGTGTAAGGCTGCTTTTTTTCTTCCTGGTTTGGTCTGTTGAAGAAGATGAACAATGTTCTTTTAAACAACGATGTTTTATTCCTTAACTAATATGGAGAATTTCAATTTCCCCCTTGAAGTTCTGACTTTTTACTGTTGAACACTTATTCATGGAAAATCTCCCTCTCTTTTTGTTTGTTTTTTTTTTAAAATTTTTTTTTTGCCTTTAGATAAATTGCAATTAGACCCTTGAATTTTAACGCCATTTACAAAATAGTTCTTGGTTTCTAAATTATTGAATTCTGTTCTTAATTGACTCTTAAACTTTTAGGTTTTTCAAAATCACCCCTGGAAAAATCAAGTAAGCTCCCCATAGTACCCCCCACCTTTTCACTTTGATCTTTGGAGTTTTTAGCAATGTTGACCTAAATTAGGCTAAACTTTAGTATTTCTACAATTAAGCTCTTAATTGCATTAATTAATTAAATCAAATTTTAATTAAATCCCCAAACTTATTAATTCTTTCAATTTTTGACCAAATTAACTTAAATTTATTTTCTTTCAATTAAAGCCTAAATTGTCTTAAAAATCAATTTGTTTTTGCAATCAAACCCTTCATAAACTCAATTAATATTTCAACAAAATCTTATTTAGTACTTAAAGATTTGATTTTAAACCTTTCTTTCTGAAATTGACTTTTTTTTATTAATATGGCCTTCACTAATCAAAAATATTCTTTTATACAAAAGGTCTAGAAATGTCTTTGAATTATTATCGTTGTCTCCATTTCATAATGAAAAATTTGGAAGAGGGAAACTTTTGTAGAAAGCTTTGTGCAACTACCAGTAAGGTTCTCTCTTCTTATCAATGCCCTAGAGGATTTCTGAAGCACAAATCAAAAGAAAAAACAATACATAAAGGAAAGGTTTAGAAAGGCTCCACTTTTAGAAAAAGCACAACATAAGAAGACGATACCCACAAGGCAACTCCAAGATTAAAGAAATAGGAAGAAGAAGAAGAAGATAACTTGCTATAAATATCAATTCATTGAGGGGATGCCCTCCTTAGCATTTCTTATTTATTTTATAAGTGCCAAAATGTATCCCATGATGGGCACAAATGCTTTTAATTTTTGTTCACTTGAAAGTGATTATTTGAATTCATCTAAATTTTCAACGTTCCTTTACACAAATTAATTTTTAATATATTTTTATTATTTTTAGCTCATTTTGATGCGCTGATATTAAAAATAATTTTTTTAAAAAAAATTTAAAAATATATTTTTAAAATATTTCTGAATAAAAAACAATTAAAAAAATAACCATAATCTCAGGCTGCACATTGAAGATCACTAGCCAGCTGGTTTGCACCTATACTCCACCTGGGGGAATTGTTTATTTATTTGATACTAGATTCCGATTAATTATTCAAAAGGTCCTTGAATTATTATGGGCTTTTCCAATCCACAACATTTCTCTTGAAAAAACTTAGAATCTGGAAACTTTTGTAGAAAGCTTTGTGAGATAAATCACATGCCCGAGAGGGTTTTTTTAACATAAATCAAAGGAAAGGGTTAGTATGCTCCTACATGGCCACTTCTAAAAAGGCACAAGATATGAAGACGATACCAACAAGGAAACTCCAAGATTATAATTTCTCTGGTTTTTTATTTAATCCACATCATGTGTTCATTAATATGTTTTTATGTTTTTGTAATAAATCATACAATAGATTTTTTTTAAAAAAAGATATGTTTACTAACGAATAGAAGTAACACACTTTGATTTATTTTTCCTATTAATATAGAAATAAAATGGAGTTGAGTGAAATGCATGATTTTCCTAATGAATCTTTTATATTAAGTAAGCATTTTAATTGTTCATCTCATGCATTCATAATATTATTTTGATATAAGTTTATTTATTTTAATTTCTTTCTTTTTAATTAATAATTAGAAAGGAGGTTTTTACGGCGGCAGTTGGATGGTGGAATGTAAGCCCAAGTAAAAAGAATAAAAACAGAGGATTATTGGGATCTTAGCCCATTAAGGAAGAACAAACTAATGTTACCTTAAAATCTGACTCAGCCCATGAGTTTATATCATACTCCAGCCCAAGGAATACAAGGCCTAGCCCACACAGACTCGATTACTCGACTCTGATGTTAATTAATCGGGTCGTGATCCAAAATCTTAGTTAGATCAATTATGCTAGCAGACACTCACTAGATATCCAACTTTTTTAAAAAAAATATATATTTTAGCAAGATAAAATCTAAACTTAAAAAAATCAAAACATAATACATGAATTATAAAATAGATTCTAAAGCTTGAACCTAATTGTAAAATCATAAAAATCTTCCATAAATCATGAGCTAAATATCCATCCATATAATACATTAAAAATAAAGTAAAATAACAACTCTACAAAATGAAAAGAAAAAGTTAAAAGCTTGGGTTGGTGCTGGATTGAATGACATGAAGGCACCTATTTTATAAAAATTTATTTTTTTAATAAAAAATATATATTTTTGTATATTTTGAATTGTTTTAATGCCTAATTTTAAAAATAATTTTTTAAAAATAAAAAATATCATTTTAATATATTTTAATACAAAAAAATATTTAAAAAAACAATTATAACAATATTCCTAAACATAACTTTTAATAAATGAACCTCTCCTCCGTCTCCGTCTCCGTCTCCGTCTCCGTCTCCCAACTTAGTCGCTTGTTCCGTCTCCGTCTTCCAACTTAGTCGCTTCAAGTTGGGTTCTACTCATTTTTATATCAACTAAATCAGATGATACTGAATATTTGAAAGATCGGATAAAATTATAATTCCTAGTTCTGATCCCCTTAATGCTGCCTCTTCATTGGAGATTACTGGTTGACGTGCACATATACATCCCCAGCTGGGAGTTTATTTATTTGTTGCTAGAGTCGATGAATTTTACTAAAAAGTCTTTGAATTATTATCACCTTCTCCGATCCTTAACATTTGTCTTGAAAATTTTGGAATCGGGAAACTTTTGTAGTAGCTTTTTGTAACTAAGAATTCCATTCCAATATTTTTCGAATGTTTTCTAATTATCAATGCTCAGATATGTTTGTAAATTATTAAAGAATCAATTAATTTAATAATTTAAATAATTATGAAATTTTAAAATATAATTTATATTATTTTTTAATTTATATTTTTAAATTAAAACTCTTTAGATTTGAAATTTTCATAAACTCGCATTATTTTATATTATTAATTAAAAGAGAAAATAAAAATGATTAAATTAAAATTTATAACTGTTTGATAACAAAACTCTAATACCATATCAAATTAATTTAAAATATTTAATAATATTTTAACATAATTTATATTATTATATGATAAACACCAATCACAATAATAATAATAAAAAAACAATACATGGAAAGGTTCAGAACGCTCGAACATACTCCACTTAAAAAAAAAAAAAAAAAAAGTAGAAGATAAGAAGGCGATGGAAACTCCACGATTAAAGAAATAGGTAGTAGAAGAAAAAAAAGATAATGATTACAAAAGAAATTGCAAATGATCTATATAAAATAGTTTAGAAGCATTTCTAGTACGAAGATGATTAAAAAATATTAACTTATTATAAAAAGTCAATTCATTGTGGAGCATTTCTTATGTTCTTTAGTGGCTATACGTATCCCATGTGATGAGCACGTATGCTTTTATTTTTGTCACCTCAAAGTGATAGTTCATTGGATTTATCTGAATTTCCCCATGTTCCTTCAGACATATTAACTTTTATATTAATTTTATTTTTTGCATTTAAAATTGTTAGTCCTAAATTATTCATTTGTGGTCTCAAGCAGGATGATATATAAAAACATGAGTTTGAAAAAGAGATTTAAGACATAAATAACAATATATATTTTATAAGAGAGATAAATATGAAAAATAGAGAGAATTAATATATATATATATATATTCAAGTTAGACAAAACTATTCTTATCACTTTAAGTTAATTGCCTTTACCACCTTTTGTTTTGGACGTTGTTACGTTTTGCACCTTATATTTCTTTCATAATTTACAATGTTTATTTTTTAAAAATTAAAAAAATATCCCTATTTAAAAGAAGCTAAAAAATAATGCACTCTTATTTTATCAATTATACTCATTTTTAAGAAGAAAAAAACCTATATTTTTTCGAAACTCATGCAATCAAGTCTATTTTTTTTTTTAAAAAAAAAGGCTTATGTGTTTTGAAAATCCATGCCCATTGTTCATCGATATGTTTTTTTTTTTAATAAATCATATAATACAGAAATAAAGGATATGTTTAATATCAAAATGAAACAACGTTGAGTTAAATGAATGATTTTTTAAAATGAAATTGTTTTAATAATAATTATGCATTTTTCTTGTTTATTTCATCTATTCATAATCTTTTTATGGGTTATTAATTTCTTTATTTAAAGTATTTTTATGAAAAAAAAAATCAACTCTATTTTTAAAGATCACCTAATGAATTTTGAACGAAAGATGGCAAGATTTTCAAAATAAAGATTAACATAGAGGGTAATGGGATAATTAACTTTATCATTTTTTATAGATTCGAATATATTTTTTCTATTTTTTAAAATTGAATTTATAAAAAAAATTGATAATTAATCATGAAGCACTTGTGAAATTCTATATATAAAAACCACTAAGCAAATATCTTTTTAAATATTAGAATCACATGACAAGCACATAGGAGAATCACCACTACAAAGATCACCCACCCTTGCGATCCCATACAATATATTCGTATCTTTGCCTAAAAAAACAAAAGACAAGGATTCGTATCTCAATAACTCTTTTTTTTTTTTTTAATTTTACTAACATTAATGAACTAATTAACTCATATTCATAACAATTAACAAGGGTGCGCAATGGATTAAGGACTCAATAAACTTGTATGATCACTTGAAAATTAAGAAGGCAATTTTATTGAAAGTTAATTAATCTTGTATAATTAATCTCTACAAGAAGAAATTATAACATAAACCTGTGCTAGTTACGGATGCTATTAGATTAATTGCACGTAATTAACCCTCGGTTTTACAATATAAGAAAATACGCTTGCTTTACTTCACGATCCAGTTGAATTTTAACTTGCACATCCAGCATTTTTTGTCTTTTCTTCCTTGTTTAATTTTCTCTGATAGGGCTGTCACTTTTTTACAAGAGTGTGTGTATATATATATAATGTGAATCAAAATAATTTACCTTACACTATAGTAAATTTTATCCACCAAAACGAATTAAATAGAATTATATATATTACCTTGTTTTTGTAGTGAATGTTAAATGTTGTAGTGAATGCACTAATTATAAATGCAACATTTAATTTTGTTATTATTGACTATCTCTCGCTCTCGCCAACTTATATATCCAAAGAATGCTTATTTTTCTCACCAATGGCCGCAATGCTCACCTTTCTAATATAACGCCTACATAGCTTTACCTGCGTGTTTCAACTAATTATTCTTCATTATTACTCTACATTTTACTTTCATGTTCCAGGAGGTAATTTCATGTGGCTAAAATATATAAATACATTACCAACTTATACATATGTAAATGAAATAACAATAAAGTTAAAAGGACTCGAATTTTTATTTTGACATAGGCTCTTAGGCCTTTCAGATTTTTGGTGTCGACTGGGTTTCCCCTCTCTCACCCAATTTTGCCAATTGGCAGACCTCAGGCATTCCAGCTTATAATATATTATTGAGGACAGAAAAATACAATAAATTTAAGAACCCCACGAAACGCTGAGCTTGGTTAGATTTTGGATTTGCATGTGCTCAAAAGATGACATGCACACACAACTTAGCACTTGGTGGGATTCTTGAAAAGAACACTAATGTTAAGAAATTTGATAGTGAAATCCATTGCACATAAAAATAAAATAAAAAAAAGATGGCGGGACACACCTTCAATTAAGAATCGCACACGATTTGTCCTCTCCCTTTCCAAAATCTCAACTGATTGTGTATTGAAAAATCTCAAAAAAAGATTACGGCAAGCATATTAAACAGTGGAAGCAAGGAGCTAACTAAGGATAGTTTGTCGTCGCCGCATATTTAAATAAAGGTTCAAGCAAACACTTAGCACAAGAAAATTGGAGTGCTCTGTAAAAGCTTTCTTACAGAAAAACAGAGTGCTTCCTAAAAGAGTTCTTGTTTTGATCACTTGGCCTGACAAATGGAGACCTTCTCAAAGGTCCTCAGCAAGACTGATATTAAGAAGAGACTGGCAGTGCCAACAAATTATCTCAAGTCTCTCCCATCCTTTAATGGTGGCTGTTCCGTGGATTTTGAGGCAATAGATGAGAAGGGCAAGGTTTGGACCTTCAAATGCTCCATTCGCAAGAAAGGACATCCCAAGCCAGTTATTTCAAAAGGCTGGCTAGGGTTCGTTGGCAGCAAAAAGCTCAAAGCTGGTAACAGGATCAGATTTTACAAGGAGAACAGCAAAGGCAGTGCTGCAACACATGTTTTCAGGGTTCAAGCTGAAGAAGAAATCAAGATATTCGGTGCTGTTTTCGGCTATGCACCCATTTAGCTGCGTTTCCATATCGCGTTAGGGTTAATAAGAGTAGTCTGCATATGGCTCACCATGACAACCTCAGCTTAAAGACTTCTCAAACAGGGCTTGTTTCGGTATTTGCATTTAACAAAAAAATGTTCAGACCTATGCTGTTGTGCTTGCTTTTGTTACGTTGTCTACCTGTTACTGCTGTTTCTATTGGTGCTTTGACTTTTGTTATTATCAAAGTAAAACAGGGACGTTACCTGTTACTAGATATGTTTTTCGTTATGCATGTAAAAAAATTTCAATCATTTCTGTCGAAATTAAACAGGGCTCCACAAACACACGCTAATTATGAATCATTTTTCCCATGTAAGATATTATTTAATATAATATTATTAATTAGTTTTAACCCTATTCCACTGGCTGTTTTTCTTATCATGTCTTTAAATAATCTTTTTATAAATAAATTCACTAAATTATTCATGGACTTTACATAAATAATGATAATTATCCTATTTGTAATCAACTCTCAAACGTATCCACGTTGAATGATTATGTCTTGATTTATTATTGTAAATGTTATTGTAAATTTGAGACATAATTATTTAATATAATTATTTTACTATCGCAATATAAAGAAATAACTAATAAAGGTTGTGGCCACAATTTAATATCTAGCATCATATTTTTTAGGTGTTTTGCTTCTTTACTTTCAACAGCGATATCAATAAACCATGATTCCATAGTAGAATAAGAGATGCACATTTATTTTTTGGATGCCTAATATATTACACCTCCTCCAAGTAAAAAAAATCCATACTGATATGAACTTATTATCCCTCAAACTAATTATCTAACTTAAATCACAATATCCTTATAACACAACTGGAAGAATAAAATAAGTCTAAATTGATTGTTCATTTTAGATAATCAAAGACTCTTGTAATAACCTTCTAGTGATCCACATTTAGCTTAATTGTATATTTTGATAAATCACATGTAACAAAAGCTATATATGGTCTTATACAAAGCATAACATATATAAGACTTTGATGGTATTAGTATATTCTAGTTGTGATACTGTTTTATCAAAATAATCATTTAACTTCATACTAAAATCAAATAGGATATTAGTCTCTTTTATATTGAAATGTTTAAACTTATCAAGCATTTTCTCAATATAATATCATCAATTAAGTGCATATCTACTACTATGTTTCTTAATTTTGATATCTAAAATTATATCCACTTCACCAAAATCTTTCATTTTAAAGATGTAAATGAGATATCGTTTGATTTAGCCATATACGTTCTAAAGATTAACATGTCATCTATATAGAGGCAAATAATCACACCAAATTCTTTTATAAATTTGAAATATATACATTTATCGGCACCGTTATAATGAAAACCATTCAACAAATTAATTGCTTTGTCAAACTTCTCATACCATTGTTTCATAGCTTGCTTTAAACCATATAAAAACTTTATAAATTTATAGACTTTATTATCATTTCTAGAAAGTATAAAATCCTTAGTTTGCTCAATATACTCCCTACTCCTTTAAATCTCCATTTAAGAAAGTCATCTTAACATCCGTTTAATGAACATACAATTTATAAATTAATGTTAATATAAATAAAACTCTAATGGATGTAATCCCTACCACTGAAGAATAGGTGTTAAAATAATCAACATTTTTTTTTTGAGTAAAATATTTGGCAACTAATCTTGCCTTAAAGGTTTATAAAGAATCAGTGGTATTTTATTTTTTTCGAAACACCCACTCACATCTTATTGGCTTAGAGCTTGGTAAATCTATTAGGATCCAAATATCATTAAATAATATTGATTTTTTTTTTATCATGTACCATTTCTTTCTAAAAAGCAACATATCTAAAAGATATAGCTTCACATAATGTTTTTGGATTATCTTCCACATTTAGAATCATAGCTATCTTTTCAATATTATGTTTTTATCGCTTTCCATAAAAGATACAATTAAATCAATAGAAAAAAAATATATCTACATTTTTTTTCTTTCTAACTCTTTAATTTCTTTTAAGTTCGCTTGAACATATTATTTTTAGATTTTTAGATTTTTCATTGAGCGAGAAATCATTACTTTTAGATCTATTTTATACATAATTAAATTATTTATAAATTTATTTTTAATAAATTCAACATATACATGTTTAATTATCATATTAGTTTCATAAAAAAGCCATGAAAGGGAATGCCGAAAGCCACTGGGGCATGCTAAACAGTGTCGTCGCGTCAGGATTGGAAATCGAGAGAGTAACCTGCAGAGCTGAACAAAAAGTTTAGCAGAAGGCTGTGTGTCTGGTTCATTAGAATGTCTAGTACACTTCTTCTGGAAGCCAGCCCTTCTCTGTAGGGACGAATTCAGAGGCATAACATTACGGGCAAGAGTGTAACATTTTAATTTCGGAGGGCCATTTCAGAAAATTGACTTGAAAATTTATTCCGAACTACAAGGGGGGTTTGAAAATTCTGTAAATCTTTGGGACCCAGCGACCGTCACACACACGCACACACAAATTATATATATATATATATATATTTGGCTTGATTTAAGTGAAGAGGCTAGGGAGTCATAGGGAGTGATGGGTACAGGGTTTTTTCCCCTATATTGCATGAGTGATAAGTCCTTCATAGTTTATTATTTTATATATATATATATATATATATATATATATAATAAATGAGTGTATTAATTAAAAGATAAGTATTTAGAAAATAAACCCTGAGAAAAGTTGAGTTTATTAATTAAAACCATAAATAATTAATCAATTAATTTTACTAAGAACACAATACAAATTTAACAAGTAAGTCAACATGCTTGTTCCTGCAACAAAAATTTATAGTGAAGCTAAAGTCAGCAAACCTTTTATCACAAGATGGAAAAAGAAATTAGTTGGACCGCACAACATTTAATAATCTTTACATATAGTGTATATTCAAATTTCAACCCCGGAGACTTGGTTAATAATAAGCAAGTCGTCCCGGTGACAAGAATTTATTGGAAAAATGCACTTTTAATCCCTTGTAATTCATTTTATTTTATTTATTATAATCTATATTTTAAATAATAGTAATCTTGAGAATCTCAAAAGATTACAATAAAGAACTCATTATTTTTATTAAAAAAAAATGTATTAACAATAATTATAGCTTTTCTTGGGATTTTTATTGCCCCATGATGGTCTTGCATCAAGTACTTAACAGTAGCATATATATAATGTGCCTCATAGCAAATCAACTGACAACTAATTGTGTTTAAATCTGTTTCACATCACTAATTCAGATTAATCACCGGACCAAGTTCATGGCATGTACCGTGTAGGACCTAATTGGGTTTCTTTTTCTTTGTCAGATAACGAGGGAAATATATGGTCGTGATTTTTTTTTTATTATTATTAATTATATCCAGCCTATCTTTTTCATAGGAGTGCAAATTCTCTGTTGTAAAATGGTAAAATCAAAGTGGATAGAAATTTGAAAACCCCATCCGTGCTTGTTAATTTGTGGCCAATCCATAATCATAGCTCCCAAGTCCAAGTTGAACAAAAAGATTCTTTTTTAAGTTGATTTTTTCTCTAAAGAAAAATATAGAGACCGATTTGCACACGTTCTAAAGATGGAAAACATTCTACATCCAATGCAGTCAGTTAAATGTCTACCCGAAAGACAAAA
The DNA here is from genome assembly GCA_018804465.1 of Populus tomentosa. Classification (NCBI taxonomy): domain Eukaryota; kingdom Viridiplantae; phylum Streptophyta; class Magnoliopsida; order Malpighiales; family Salicaceae; genus Populus; species Populus tomentosa. Next base: position 1,167,679 of record CM031997.1, read on the forward strand.
ATAACCAATGATTACAAGAATTTCAATTAAAATGCCCTTTTTTTATTATTATTATAACAAATAAATCCATATTATCTTATAAATATATAATTTTTTATTATCGTATAATTAATAGGTTTCAACCCAATCATATTAAGTTTATAAGCCAAACTTAATATAAAAAAACAAAAAAAAATGATATTTATTCAAAAATATGGAGATATCCATAATTTTAATCACTAAAAAAGATTATATATATTCGCTTGTGATTCTCATGAGCTGATACATGTTGTATAAAATCACATATATCATCAATGAAATTAAAAAAATAAGATTCATGAAAAAATTATGACTATTTTTTAGGATAGATTTCATAGTGAAGGATAATGCAATTAGTAATTTGGTCATGATGGATATGGATGATTACAAAATATGATTGGGCGAGAGAAAGAAATTAAGAAAGCACAGTTTAAAATTAAAAAAAAAAACACAAAAAAATAGGAAAGAGAGAGAGAGAAGAGTCAATGGTGGTGTTTCTCGAAGACTACAAATGCAGCACAGCACAACCATACAAATGATTCAATTTTCAAACTTCGAAGTTTGAAACTAGCTGGTGACATGCATGTGATAGGATATAGGACAGGCTGGCAATTAGTAGTAAAATTTGATTATATTATTTTTTAAAATATTATTTATTTAAAAATATATTAAAATAATATTTTTATTATTTTTAAAAAAAATTTATTTGTGATATTTACACAATAAAATAATTTGAAATATATATATAAAAATTAATTTTAAATAAAAATATAATTTAACCAACTTCTATTTACGCTACAATCCCAAACGCTAAAAAAGATTTTCTATGTTTTCCAGAAGAAGATGTCGTGGGCAAATAAGCGAGGGCTCTTTCTGATGTTTATCCATTTCTTTTATAAGAAAAAATGAAAGGAGAAAAACAGAGACTTCGAAGTCAATCAAAGGGTTGCAATCAATCAAAGGGTGGGGCGGCCGTGTAACTGCGCAAGTTTCAAAGCAGATAGAATTATAACATGTTAATTTATTTTCTAAAAGCGTGTTTGACTGTTTGGATTTTTTGGAACCGTTTGGGCCCTTTTTTTTAAAATATTTAATTATTTTAATATAATGATATTAAAAATATTTTTAAAAAATAAAAAAAATATTATTTTAATATATTTTTCACTCCAATCACAATCATATTTTCAAATACTTTCTATAATAAAATAATTTTTTAAATAATAATTAAAAAGTAAATTTCAAAACTTGTTTCACATGAAGCAGAGAAACAAATTTCAAGAGTTGATATTATTAGCAAATTATATTTACCAAGAATAATAACAAAGTTCATGTTTAATAAACTACCCCATAAGACCTAATTAATTTTTTTGTGTATATATATATATAATTAGTTAATTGTTAGTTGCTAGATGGAAGAGAGAATCAGATTTAATAATAGAGAGTTAATTTTATTGGTATATTAAACATACAAAAAAGTATTTTTCTAGTCAAAGAAAAGGTGTGCTGTATATAAAAACATGGTTATGTGCGTGTATATTAATTTTATTGGTATATAAATATATTATTTTAATTGAAAAATTAAACTTCAAATTAAACGTGCTTAAGCTAGATATTTTGAGTCAAAAAGTCATGGAAGTGACCGGATAGACATGAAAATGTTTTATAAATTAATATGCATAGAAGTTGAGATAGCCACATGTAACCACTAGTGTTTCATTGCAAGAATATTTGTCAATTAAATGACTCCAACTCATGAATAACCCAAATGAGTTATTATAATTTCAATCCAGAATCACACATTTATTTAATTACATTTATACATTTACCCTAGGAAAAGAAATGATATTAATGAAATCAATTCCACATCGCGCGATACCTTTTTTTGTTCAACAAGACCTCGCTAGATTGCTTACTAGATCGCCCGATCCTAATATTTCCAAGGCTTCTATTTTTATTTTTTTTTATTTTTTCAGAATGGTGTGACTTGAGGTGACCGAATTGTGACACAGAGCATGTACGTATGAGAAATGATTTTATCTTTTCGGAACATTCTGATATATCTATAAATATGTGCAAAAATTAAGAAGGTCGAATAAAAAAACAGAGATCATTTTTCTTTTTTATTGTCCTTCTCGTCTGTCCTGAGAAATGGCCAGCTGCTCCAAGATCCTCACCAAGACAGATACTGAGAAGAGACTGTCAGTGCCAATCAAGTTTCTCGAGTCCCTCCCACCATTCAAAGGCGGCCATGCGGTGTTTTTTCAAGCTACAGAGGAGAGCGGTACAGTCTGGACTTTTCAGTGCTCCACTCGCAAGAAAGGGCGGTACCAGAAGCCAGTTCTTTCCAGGGGTTGGCTTGCATTTGCGAGGAAGAAGAAGCTTGAAGTGGGCGACAAGATCGAGTTTTACAAGGCTAGAGATCAAGAAACTGAAAAACCCTTTTATGGAGTTCGAGTTGAGAGAGAAATCAAGATACTCGGTGCTGTTATTGGCTATATGAACCCTTAATGGGTCTCTGAGGAGCATATAACTGCAGTGTCACTCCCACACATGGTTGTCAGCAATTAAAACCTTTTTCTAATTTTATTTCCCATGAATCTTAGGTTGCCCAGCTTTCGTCCTGTCCAGACCCACGCTTCCCATCTTCTTTTTGAGACACGTGCAAGTATAGTTTATATATATATATATATATATATATATATATATATATATATATATATATATATATATATATATATATATCAAGGAAAATTTACTGCACATGTTTCAGGTTTGTCTTGGCAGCAAAATATATATTTCTTTCAAGGAAAATCGCTCAATATATTAATGTACTTCTTTCTTTCCTTTGGCAAATGTACTTTGTTGTAGTTAGAATTGTAATATTTTGACAAACTATCACATTTTTAGAACCAACCACGTCAACCTCAAGCTGACTTTACGTCTCAACCTCTAATTTTATATATCTAGTGAGAATATAGTTTAATTTAAAAAATTTAAATAATATTGTTTTAATTTTCTTAAAAAAAAATCTTTAATGATGCCATTTTAAATTTACTTTGTCACCAAAGTTAACTAACCTATTGTAAACTTTAAATTGGCCCTTAAACCACACCAAATTTAATAACTTTACAAGCTACAATGATGACCATTAAATACACGTGTTATAACACTCTATAATTAAAGTGATTAATGTTGGATTGACCAAGTCTGCCTTTTGTTTTTATATATTTAAGTTCAAGGAGATGATGAAATTATAATAAACTAAAAAACATAGGAAAGGAAAATTTATATATAAAAAAAAAAACATAAAAAATGGAATTTTGACATCGCTTGAAGATGAGTTTCAAAATATAAGATGCTTTGAAATAAAATTGATATGTTGGATAATTAATTAATTTTATAATTCAAGCAATTTAATATATTCTCCCTAACCAATATGTCTTTCAGCTTAATATGAAAAGCCTAATTGATAGTAATAAATAATGTCTGGTAAGTTAAGGTGACTAGTAACTATAATAATAGTAGGTGACGCCTGATAAGTCAAAGTGATTGGTAGCTCGTGTCTATTTTCACGAGACAACATCGAGTTGACGTGCTTTTTGTGCCTCATGAGAGGTATTGTAGTTGAGAAAGAAATGGTTTTGAATTTAATCATAAAATTATGATTAATGTTAAAAAATCACTACCTAGTATTATGGTTACTAATAACCCTATGGTTTGTGAGAGTTTGGGTAAAAAACTGGTTATGTAAGGAAAAGACGCACCACCCCTAGTGCACCCTACCCGAGGTAGGTTGCATTGTTGTTTGATTGTTTTTCTTTGTCATTTTTTTTATTCCTTGGTCTCGTCTAAGATTCAAGGAAGATCTCCTTTCGTGCAAAAATCTCTATCTTATTAAGTTTAATCCTAACCATTCTAAAGTCTGATTTTGAACTTAATATCTTTAATACTTGAGGATATATTTTAGCATGTAATTTTATACCTTCAAATATTAAAGTCTACATCTAAATTGTAATATAAAATGAACAAAATGATTGGTGAAGGTTTTTTGATTTTTTAGTCAAATCCTAACGGATAATCATAAACTAGTTATGATATCTATTTTTTTACATTTTAAAAATACAAGAAATATGCAATTTTTTTTTATGAAAATATGTTGGAAGCATTTTAGGATTTGGTTATATGCATAAAAACAAAATCTTTTTTTTAAGAGGAAATTAATTTGAAGTTTTTTTTAGAATCGTTTAAGAGAAAACTGAGTATTTTAATGTTGGATATGTATCTTATAGTATAAATATACAATTCAATATTATGAAAATTGGTAAAAAAGCATGTGAGAAAATCATCATTTTGTGAAAGGATTTTTTTAATTTTTTTTAGTTTTTATATATATATATATATATATAAATTATAATATATTATTATTAAATATATTTGCACTGGATCTAACCCAACTATATAGGGCCAGCCCATCCTGGTTGGGCCGAGATCGACCTAAAAAGGGGGTTGGGTTGATGTCTACCCAACAAATCTTTTTTTTTTTTACTAGGACAGAGTTGACCCACTATCTAGGCTAGCTCGAGACATGTCCAACCCAACGCAACTTGGTCAGTGGCCTAACCCAGTGATTGGGTTGCATGAACAAGGCATGAATTACATTTCATGTTCCACTGTTCAAAAATAGAGGAACTTGAAAAGGAGGAGGAGGGGAAACTCACCTGGTGTGGAAGGAGCTATTAGTCTGGGAGGTCAATGCCAAGCTGATGGAAGTCGTTCATGGAGGAGCTAGCATGGTGGTTCACTGTTGCCAGTGTTGGAGAAAGAGAAAAACTAGTGGAGGAGAGAGAAAAGTTAGCTTAGTGATTCCAAACGTGGAGACAACTTGTGATGGTGGCTTATGGGGAAGATGGTGGTAGACAAGTCGAAGGTGATGGCGGTTAATGGCTGGAATGATGAAGAAATGGAAAGCAAAAAATAGCAGAAAAACTGGTAGGGAAAACTGATTTTTCACTAACTTTGGACCCGAATTTCTTGATCCTCAGTCCATGAAACCCATCATTATTTATAGGGGTTGGAAGAGCATAATTTTTTCTTTATTTAGGAAAAAAATTTTGGCCCTTGATTCATCTAGGAAAGATCTTAACTGTTGGCTCAAAGTAGACATCATGAATTGTTAAATTTGACAGTTGAAGGCTATATGAGTTGGTCTTTTTAGGCCGGCGCCATGGCCTGTCTTGGTTGTGTGTCATGGAATAGCCTGGAAATGTCAAAAATAAGTTTTAAAAACTGGTGGTTTTTTTATCAGCTTCCCACATATTACGCCAATTGACGAGTCCCAAAATCCAATATGCTTTGGAATAAGGTTGATGTATTGGATAATTGATTAATTTTTTAGTTTAAATAATTTGATTCTTTCTTTCCAGTCAAAGTGTTTACCAGCTTGATATAGAAAGTTTAGGTGATTAATAATAGCATCGTCTGCTAGTTGGAGGTGGTGTCTTGATAAGTCAATATGGAAAATAGTTGTGGTAGTAGCAAATGGTTCTTAGTAAACCAAGGTAATTGGTAGTTGGTACATGTAAAAGGTTTTGTTCGATGGACATTGGGATTTTCTAGTGATAAAGTCAATAACTTTATATAGACTCGCTCTCTTGTTGACATTTTTTTAATTAAGATTGTATCTTTGTTGTTTTTTCCTTTTCGGTAGGGTTAGTCCCAACTTTATGGCCAGGATCACGGGTTTTGATTGTTAATACGAGTTAACTTTTATTTTTTAAAATCCTATTATAAATTAGATTAATTTTAGTTTTATCCTTCAATATTTAATTTTTTTTAATTGATTTTTGTGCTTTTCTCTTCATTTTGCTTTATATGGGAATATGTTTTTTTATATCTAAAAACATATTGGAAAAACTTGTATTTGTATTTTTTATTTAAAAAATTATTCAACACATAAAGCGTGGATCAAATATATCATTCTTACTAGTTTTTGCAAGCATTCCTTCGAATGTTTATATGGAGGTTTCTTCAATAAAGATTTCATCAACTCCAAAGGCTATCTCATTTGGTTCCGCTGATGGTTGTTTAATTTGTACATGCAATCTACCTTGGCTTAATTATACGTTTATTTTTCTAGTTTTTTTCGGAGGTTGGGTTTTCTTTTCTTTTCTTTTTTTGTTTTATAAAAAAAATTGTTAGTTTGTCGTGTCTTTAATTTGCTTTGTAAGAGTCTTCCTTCTAACATGGGCTCTTAAATGTGTGAGTTAAATATGATGGTAGAACCTTACTGGTACATTAATTGAGGAATCATTCTAGTGGCAGTGGATCATAAATTATCATAAATGTTAGAGCACAGTAAAGTTCAGATTGACTTGTAAAGTAATCTTGGGTTATTTGATTATAAATTATTATTGGGTTAATTATTTTTATTAAAATAATATTATTTTAATAAAAAATATAAAAATGTTTTTTTTGAAACTAACACAAGTCAGTTTGAATTGAATTTAGTTTAACCAATCAAATTACTAAAAAAAATTAGTTAAGTTAATAACATCTCACTATTTTTCAATTACTTGTTTTTTATTTTCCAAAAAAATTTATTGTTAGTTAGATAAAATACTCTTTTTTCATAGTTGCAATATTAACATAAACTTTCAGCTAAATGATATAAGGAAATCATTGTAGATTAAGAGATATTTTACTATGAATTATAATAGTAGTTTCATTTTTAATTTTTCATCTTATCTTTTAATGTTTATTTGATTGTTTGTATTTTTTCTTTTTTTTTTCTCTCCTGACAACTAAATTACACAATTGTTTTTTTTTTGTTCGTCAAATCAGGTATGTTTGTCATACCCAAGGCTCTTGCGTATGGCATGACTGCCAGATCCAATAGCATATAAAAAATTAAAAATTAAAAAAAAATTAATTATAATTTCTGTTTAGGACACTTCAATGATAGTTTAAATATTTTTTTATAAAAAATATAAAAAAATAATTAGGATTTTTATTTAGGATACTTCAAGGATAGTTTAAATGTTTTTTTATAAAAATATATAAAAATAAATAATTAGGATTTTTGTTTATAATACTTCAATGATAATTTAAATATTTTTTTATAAAAAATTAAAAAATAAAAAAATAATTAGAATTTGTATTTAAAATATTTTAATGATAGTTTAAATGTATTTTTTTTAAGACTCTTAAGTCAGGCATGATCACCAGTCTCAAATATTTTGGATCTGATATGGTTCAAACCCGAAAAAACTTTAAACATTGTTTATAATTTTATTATTTTTTTAACTTTTAATAAAAAAAATAGTTACCCACGCAGAACAATATATTAGTCAACATTGAAAGTTTGAAACTCAATAATAGTAATGTATAAGAGTGTGCTTGTTTTTTAGGTAGCTTTTATAGTTGTGGTTTTAAAAAAATAAATTTAAAAATAATGTGGTTAGTTAGATTTAGATATGTATTTGGTAAAAATTATGGTTGAAGTTTATGTGTAGTAATAAAAATGTATGAAATTTGATGAAAATATGGTTGCAGTTGTTTTTCAAAGTGTTTTTTACTTGGAAATGCATCAAAATAATATATTTTTTATTTTTTAATAATTAATTTTGATATCAACGCATTAAAATGATCTGAAAGCATAAAAATAATATCAATTTAAAATTAAAAAAAAATAATTTTTTTAAAAATGCTTTTAAAACGTAAAACCACACAGGTTTTATGAAACTCGATTAAAAAAAATATAAAAACTATTTTATAAAAATTATATTTTAAACTCAATTTTTTAGTGAGTTCCACGATATAAAATACAATTTAATTTATTACCAAATATCTTATTACATTTATTTCATCACAAATACAAAAACCGATAAAATAACAAACACAAGCTAAGTGACAGTTCATTCATATTGGCAGAGAAAATAAAAGGCTCCATTTTCTGGACAAATAAATTTCGGCTACTTTTCTGTTTTCAAAACAAAAAAATAGAAAGTCAAAACCAGAGATTTCACCAAGGAGAGGGAAGCGTTCGTATCACTAATTAAAATGGAGTGTTTTTAAGTTTCACATTATTTTTAAAAGTATTTTTTAAAAATATATTTTTTATTTTTAAAATTTATTTTTAATATCAACATATTAAAAAACCTGAAAAAATTCTATTATTTTTTAAAATCCATATAATTATTTTAATTTTAATTATTTTTTTATAATTAGAATATTATACACAAACGAGGCGAGGAAATTATATTGCGCACATGCATATTGCGTACGTATATTGTATTCATTTTCACAAGTACATCGCAAAATACTTTTTGTTGTTTAGCTACACACCGCTCGATTTCACAAATTTCTTTTGGGGTCTTTTACAAAAGGTAGTCTATCCCTATATGGAACTGTACTCAAATTATTACAGCATGAGATGATGGAAAAAGCTGATAGACGACGGATGATCGATGTCCTTTTTGGAAATTTCTTGTCTCTCTCTCTCTCTACACAGACATACAGACACAGACACATACGCCCAGAGAAGAAGCTGGCATTAACAAGCAGAAACAACTTTCCATTATTCTTCTTGTTTGTCCTAAGAAATGGCCATCTTCTCCAAGATCCTCACCAAGACAGACGCTGAGAAGAGACTGTCAGTGCCGATCAAGTTTCTCAAGTCTCTCCCACCGTTCAAAAGCGGCCATGCGGTAGATTTTCAAGCTAAAGAGGAGAGGGGCAGAGTCTGGACTTTTCAGTGCTCCACTCGCAAGAAAGGACGGTACAAGAAGCCAGTTCTTTCCAAGGGTTGGCTTGCATTTGCAAACAAGAAGAAACTTAAAGTGGGTGACAAGATCGTGTTTTACAAGGGTAGAAATCAAGAAACTGAAAAACCCTTTTATGGAGTTCGAGTTGAGAGAGAAATCAAGATACTCGGTGCTGTTGTTGGCTACATGAACCCTTAATGGGTCCCTGAGGAGTATATAACTGTAGCGTCCCGCCCCATGGTTGCCTAAACCCTTTTCCAATTTTATTTTCCCATGAAATCTGGGCTGCCATGCTTGCGTCCTGTCCAGACCCACCTTTTCCCATCTCTTTTTTGAGACACATCCAAACATAGATCTGAAGGCGCCCCTGGGCCTGGACATCATACCTGCACATGTTTCAGGTTGTCTCGTCAGGAAAAAGATAGATTTCTTTCAAGGAAAGTCGTTGTTTAATATATAGTATTAATGTACTTTTTTTTTTCTTTTTCCGTCGGCAAATGTACTTGTTATTTGTTAAAATTGCAATATTTTGACAAGCTACAAAGATACGAGCAAATGCGCGTCCGGCGGCACGAAGTATAATTGGCTCTGCCTGCTTTTTATTTATATTCACTATGGACTGAAGTTCTAAGTGTAGTGTATGTTGGGGAGTACCCTCTAGTGTTTGCAGTTATAATTTAAAAAAAATATATAGATTTTAGTTGTGATTTTATAAAAGTAATTTTTTAAAAATATATATTTTGTTAAAATTACTGTAAGATTAATTTTTATATACAAAATAAACGATAATTTTTTAAAAATATATATATTTTGTTAAAATTATTGTGAGATTAATTTTATATTCAAAATAAATTATTTTTTTTCCTAGGAATATATATATATATATATATATATAAGGATTTCACATCTTATATTGAAAATGTATTATGTTATATCCTTTTAAGTTGAAGTATTTAAATCAAAATATTTTTTATTTCACATTAAAAAAACATAACTTTTTTCTTGTAAATATAGAGTATATATACGAAAGAACTTCAAATCCCATATTAAAAAAATAATTTTTTTTCTTGGACACTTTAAATTTCATAGTGAAAAAACATAATTTTTTTCTTATGAATATAAAGTATATATATGAAAGGGTTTTAAATCCTGTATTAAAATAATAAAATATATTTTTTATTATTTATATAGTAAATTTTAAAAAATATTAATAATCAACTAAAAAAATATAAAAAAAAATTAAAAAAATTACATTAAAAAAAAACACCGTATCTCTTACAAGTTTACTGAGTTTTGGGTTGATTTACTGGATGGATTGGGTTTTTTCAAATTAGTGCACCAATCAATCTTTTAACAAACATAAATAGGTCTAATCACTAGACTAACCAGGTTCCAGGACCCACTAGACCCGTCAGTTTACAACTGTGCCAAATATAATTACAATAATGTAGCTCCTATGCTTGTTGAGTTGAAAAGCATGTAAAATAATTCACCTAAAAAACAGAAGCAGCATCGTAGTGAAACGGACACGCCACGCGTGAAGCCTTAGCAGCGGGGGTGCCACATGGGCTGATGTCATCGCTTGCATCAGACTTGTGATCTCACACTGTACACAGTGTACTACCTTGCCGACCGCAATAAACACAAGAGTATCTCTGTACTATACAAGTGGGAGCTGCCTTTTGTTCCTAATAAAAGCACCTCATGCTTTGTCATTAAAAAAAAAAAAAAACTCAAGTAAAATTATCCTCTAACAAATGGTGGCATTTTTTAAAATATTAGGAAAAAAAATTAAAATGGATTAATACATACTAACTAAAAAATATATTATTACACTTTCAATAACAATTTTTAGGCAAATATAAAAGAAATTGAATGCCCAAACAATTTTAGTTTGAACGAGGTTCCTATGGTTTAAGAAATATTAATTTGAGTCCCTTTATTCATGAGTTCCATTCAAAATTTAAATTCTATTTTAACAAGAAACAATGTTTTGGAGAGAAATTAATATTTTTTCTGTTAAATATAATGTAATTAAAGATCAAAATATCGTTTCTAAATAAGCCGATTATTTTCTTAATTTTTAGTTATTCTTTAAATCATAAATAGTTATTTTGGGATAAATGTTGAAAATTATTCTACGTGGGACACCACGATGTAGAGGATCTCAAATGAAAGATCCAAGCGCGAGCCCAAAGTAAGGTAGACGATGAGGTGTCGTGTGATAAAGTATTTGCAAAACACTTTTATCACTGAAAAGAGTTGGAGGAGTTCGGGAGTCGGCGACATTTAGTATTAAAAAAAAAGGGTTCAAAGCATGCAATTTCTTAGAATAGTATTTATCTTCTTCTTTCCTGTTTTACCAACTGAAACATTAATGGTTTCTTACATTCATTCGAAGCTAAATCATTAACCAACAAAGCCTTTGAATGGCCATGGTCTTTCACTTTTTTTTTTTGTCCAACGTTAACTTCCCTTCGTTTTGCTCCCTTTTGCATAGAGATTTTGGTTCTGTTATTTATGATGAGAGCTAATAAGATTTTGATTATCTGCTTAATTAGATAAACCATGAGGTTTGGAATTTGCAGGTGTCTGTCTCCCTCCTTATCAATTATGTCTTTATTTATTTATTGTAACTATCTAATAAGAGAGGTTGAGTTCAAGAAATTTTTTTTTATTATTATTTCATATTCGAGTCTTATGATTATTAAAATGATGATCATTGGAGATTTACATAGTCGTTAATTTTAGAAGCCGTGGGATTAGTCAAGGTACACATAAACTGATCCGTACACTGAATTTTTTTATTGTAAGTATTTGAACTCTATACAGTGATAACTCTTTTCATTTAAGGACCAAAATATATATATATTGAAAGTCTAAGTTGGGTGGTTTGATGCTTCTCTTTTCATTTAATATAAAAAAAATTATTACAAAAATGAAGACCTAATTATTTGTAATCCAGGTTGGGTTTTCTTTGATTATTGATGTGTGGACCAAACTCCTCCCAGGCCACCCTTGGGTTCAAGAAGATAATTTAGCTCTTAACAAGCCTCTGGTCTCGTAAGATATTAAGGTGTATAGATTATGAGTAACAATCATCAGATGTTTTGTTTTTTAGAGTCTTTATGATCAAAATAAAGTGTCGTAAGACACCAATAACGTACTTATAGTGCTAATTATGGACATTCCTTTCTAAGCACTTGCTAAATTTCCCCATTAGTTGGAATTAAGAATATTAAGTTCTTTGAAAGGTGGAGGAGAAGGGTGGTTTCTTATGCTTTTGGCAAAACAAGATAATTAAATAAAGAGAAAACACAGGAATGCTTGGGAGTTGGGAAAGCACTTGAACAGGGGATCTCAGACGAGAGATCCAAGCGCGGGCCGAAGGTAACGTAGACGATGAGGTTGGCTGGCTCATCCCAAAGGAATGCAAAAGAATGGCTTTATGGTAATAATAATTTCTGTCATTTATTTTCTTAACAAATTCCTTGAGATTAGCAAGAGAAAAATAACTTTTTCTGAAGTAATCACCACAATATTCTCTGGTCATGGATTTATGGTGCTGTTAATCTACTTCACAACGATCAAATGACATGGCTAACATTTTTGACACATAAGAACAAACCTATCGTGATCTTGTTTCTAAAAATGAAGAATATGGAAAACCAATTTTTATAGTTTTAAAAAGAGTAATTATATATGAACATGTTTTCTATGAATTTTCTGTTTCTCCAGAAAATAGTCGATGATTCCCCAGGAGTATTTACCACCATGTTTTAAACTAACCCCTGGTTTCTTATGCCTTGCCTGGCGTTGTGCCATTGCTTTTTCCACTCTCTCTCTCTCTCTCTCTCTCTCTCTCTATATATATATATATATATATATATATATAGAAAAAAGGCCAGGATCTTACTCCAAATAAAATAAGCTCAAATCAGACTAAGCCCAAAACTTGATGTCAGGCCCCAAGCTAAAAGCCACGGGACCTTCCCACAGGCTGAAACTATAGTCAGAGTATTGTAATAATATTATAGAAGAGGGTTTTTTTGTTGTTAATATATTACTCATCGTTTCACATTTCACTATACACATTATATTTCATAGCTTTCCTTTCTTAGTCCCTAAAATTTTGGCCTTCTTGCATTTTGGCTACTGAACTTTATTTATTTTCAAACACTTCCTTGCAAGTTATATTGACATGATTTTGTTTATTGTTTTCTGCTTTGATTTGCATATTCTAGCATGTCCAATACATTGATAAGTATTCTGACATTGAATTATACATCAATTTTACACAAAAAAAAAAAAAACCTTATATTCTTCAAACTAAAATTGAAAGATAAAGAATCAAAATTGATTCACATTTGAGAAAACCTTTCCACATGTTTACTATTCAATAGGCATGGAAATATTCACTTTTTCATATTTGGTTCAATTTATTTGGAATTTTTATGTTTTGATCCTCAAGTTTTTTTTATATATATTTTAGTCCCTAAATGTATGAAGAGAAGAGAGAAAGTCATTAAGAAATATCAGCCACATAGAACTGTAAATCTTGTGTTTTTGAATTTCTCTTTAAAAGAACAATTCATTGGAAGTGGTTTATACCTTTAATAATACCAGGTAATGGATACCAGGGTTCCAAAAACATTCTTGATTTGGTTTAATTTTGAGGCTTTTTTGTCCAATTAAAATATGTTTTTGTGGTCAGGGATGGGTTTTTAAAGTTCATATGATTGTTTTTCCATGTTATTGAGTAAAAAAAGTTTGAAATTTGGGTTTCAAAGTATAAAAACATGGATATTAATTTTTTAAACCATTAAAATTGCTTTTTACGATCATAAAAAATTCTGAACGAATGACATATTGTTCGTAAATTTTTAAAAATATATATATAAAGACGTGGAAGATGTCCCTTTTGAAAAAAAAAATTGACAAAGAACAAAGGATCGATGATAGAAAAGACAAGTCATTGTTTGGACAACATTCGTTATTAAACTTATTTTGGTTTTAAGAAATCATCATGTGATGTGCACGCTGCTACAAATTTTATTCTCTTTGGCTAAATGAGATATTTTTTTAATGCATCTCAATGTCTCAGGCATCCTCGGACCCATTAATTTTTGTTTATTTCCATTTTAAATTTCTATGTTACAGTGGTTGCTTGCCATAAAAAAATCATTCAATATATTTTACATACAGTTTGATACAACGAGTAAAAGTGTTTTTGTAAATGTGATATAAATTATTTAAAAAAAAATTATTTAAAATATTTTTTTATATTTTTAGTTAGTTTTAATATGCTAATATTAAAAATAATTTTAAAAAATAAAAAAATATATTTTAATATATTTTTAAATAAATAAGGTATGAATATACTTAGCCACGTCGGATTTGATATCTATAATAAATGAGGGAATGATGAATCTATTAACTTTCCTTGCAGTCGAAGTCACCTTTTACTAACCAGCGGCTTGTACTGGAGTGGCACGTGGTCAGTTGCTTAGGGGAGGAGGTTGGGGTCCTTGTGGGCTGATCCATATTTTCCACACGGAAGGTTAGCACCATAAATGGGTACGGGGGGGACCATGGCTCCTAAACTCTTCTCTTCTTGTGGCTGTAACTAGGTCCTTGTGAGGAATTCATCTTCTACTTTTTTTTTCTTACCAACTGAAACATCAATGCCTTCGTACATTCATTTGAAGCTATCCTATTACAAAGGTCTTCATAGCCGACATGCTTACCATTTTCATTTATTACCCAAGGCGACAAGTCAATTTACAAGTCAGGTCCCTTGAGAGGTCATCACACAATTCTCACTCCTCACAGCTGAATCACATGTGTCGTATTACTTGTGTGTGTCTATATATATATATATATATATATATATATATATATATATATATATATTATTTTTTTTATCCAAGAAAACTTCATTACCGAAAAAGCATACTTTGTAGATTTATATTAATGAGTAAAATTCTGAATATTTTAAACTCTTATAAAAAATACATATTTAAATTTGAATTCAAGATTTAGTATCCATTTGGCACTATAGTAGCGGCAGCAACAGAAAACAAAAGCTAACTCAAAGTGTCTTATTGTGGAAATAAAAAATCTATAAATAAAAAATCTCAAAAAACAGCTAAAAAAACTGAGACAACTTTTTTTAAAAAAAACACCTATGAAATCAGTGTTTTACTGTGGAAATAAAAAAATTAATTAAAAAGAAAAACCATAAAAAAAACAAATTTGAGTTAACCTGTTAAACCTGGAATGCGTGTTATAAAAGTTTGAGATAGAAAAAAATTTAACATTAACAAAAAAGTTTTTTAAAAAAATATCCATTAAAAAAAATAATAAAAAATGAAGAAAAAGAAAAGGAAAAAGTTAAAAAAAAATAAATTAATTGGGTTAACCCTCAAACCAAGTTAACCCGTCAAACCTGGGATTCGCGTCATGAAAGTTTGATAACTGCATAGAAAAAAAAATTGACAGGTTAACCCATAATTAATTTGGTTAACCTATGAAACCACGTTAACCCATAATTAATTAAATAAAAAAATTAATTAAAAAGAAAAACCATAAAAAAAAGAATTTTGGGTTAACCTGTTAAACTCGGAATACGTGTTATAAAAGTTTGAGATACAAAAAAATTTAACATTAACAAAAAAAACAAAGAAAAAATGAAGAAAAAAAAACTTAAAAAAAAAAGAAGTCAGCTCAGTTAAAAAAAATGAAGAAAAAAAAAACTATAAAAAAAAAGTAAAAAAAAAAACATAAAACAATAGGGATCAGTGTGGGTTAACCCTTAAACCAAATTAACCCGTCAAACCCGGGATTCGTGTCATGAAAGTTTAATAACTGCATAGAAAAAAAATTAACGGGTTAACCCATAATTAATTTGGTTAACCTATAAAACTAGGTTAACCCATAATTAATTAAACAAAAAAATTAATTAAAAAGAAAAACCATAAAAAAAATAAATTTGGGTTAACCTATTAAACCCAGAATACATGTTATAAAAGTTTGAGATACAAAAAAATTTAACATTAACAAAAAAAACAAAGAAAAAATGAAGAAAAAAAACTTAAAAAAAAAAAGCAAAATATAAATAAAAATATAAAACAACAAGGATCGGTGTTTTACTATAGACTGCATAGTACAATTCACAATAAAACACTGATTTCTTCTGGCTATATATAATAATTAGTGCTTCATGTATCTTTCAATTTATTTTATTAAATAAAAAATCCGTAACACCTAGAGGTGAGCATTTTCGGTTTGGTTTGGTTTTTATCTAAAAAACCAACCAAAATAAAATTTTAAAAAACTGAAAAATTCAAACCGAAACCAAACCGAAACCGGTTCAAACCGACCGGTTTCGATTCGGTTCGGTTCGGTTTTTTAAACATAAAAACCGAAAAACCTGTTTTTTTCTTCAAGCTTCATTGTAAGTTATCTTCAAGCAAGAGTTTATCAACAAATATAAATAACATCTCAAAACACTATATTAATTTTCAATGGAATGTAATTATGAACATAAAGTATTTAAAAAAGAAATCAACAATAAAATAAGTTACAATCATAACCAAAAGCATGAGAATTCACGCTACAGTTAGATCTAGCAAAACATATCAATATGCAGAAACTTGCATATGCTCCAGCACTCATCTACTTCTCTTTATAATAAATATTCAGTGTCTAAAGAGAAGACCTGAATTGGAAAATGAAAGAGCCTATAAAGTCGAAGAAATCCTGCAGGTAGGAATCTTGTCTCCTTCTTGTCACTGTCCTTCTTATAAGCAGCAAAGAACCTCCCACTAGCCATTCCTTTAATTACAGTTACAGATCTGTGCGTGAATGTGAAAGTATGAAATGTGAATTGTGAGAGAGCGGCTTAGGAGCAAGGAGAAGGACGGCGGAGTCTAATGGACATTAGGGTTAAGAATGACTATGCGTTTTTTTTTTTGTATTTATAGTATCCCAACTGAACCGGTTCGGTTCGGTTGAGGTTTTTCCGGTTTCAGGTTTTTGAAACCGAAATCGAACCGAACCGAAAATTTTTTCAAAAATTTTAATCAGTTTAATTAGTTTTTTTTTTCGGTTTAGTTTTTTCAATTAATTTTTTCTTGATTTTCTCGGTTTAATCAGTTTCTCGGTTTTTTTCCTCACCCCTAGCAACACATGCAACGTCTATCCTTATTTATAAAAGCGCAATAGTCGAGGACTCCCTCTCTCATACAATTCCTGACCGATCATGTGCATCTCCTTATCACTTTGCCCTTCTCTAACAAGTGGTTCTCAGCCGTTTGCTTCTTCCCATCCTCTTCTCTCGTATAGATCCACAACAAGCAAGAACTCCCCTTTTTTGATTCGTTCCCGTCTTTCCATGGATTCAACCATACCTGAAGTTGCCTACGATTACTCTCCCTTCCTTCGCATTTACAAAGATGGCCACGTAGAGAGACTCAGGGGCACCGACATCGTCCCTTCTGGATTAGACCCCAAAACAAACGTCCTGTCTAAAGATGCAGTCTATTCACCGGAGTTAAATCTCTCTTCGAGACTTTACCGACCACATAACACCAACCCTGATAAAAAACTCCCAGTCCTAGTTTACTATCATGGCGGTGGCTTTTGCATTGAAAACCCCTTCAATTTTCGTTACCATGATCACCTTAACAATCTAGTTGCGGTGTCCAACGTTATAGCAATCTCTGTTGATTATAGACTGGCCCCGGAGCACCCTCTTCCCATTGCATATGACGATTCATGGACAGCACTTAAATGGGTTGCCTCTCATGTTAACGGAGACGGCCCTGAGGAGTGGCTAAACTCTCAAGCTGATTTCGGTCGGGTTTTTCTTGCTGGAGATAGTGCTGGTGCTAACCTAGCACACCAAGTTGCTATGAGGTATGGTCAAGAGAAACTGTCTGGTATTGACCTCACAGGTGTTATCTTAGTACATCCATATTTCTGGGGCAAAGAACCCATCGGTACAGAGGGTGAGAATCTGGAATCAAAATCAAGGATCGATGCTATATGGAATTTTGTATGCCCTACATCAAGTGGGCTGGATGACCCTCTGATTAATCCACTTGTTGATCCAAGATTGGATAGCCTGGGGGGCGACAGGCTGCTTGTTATTATTGGCGGGAAGGATTTCTTGAGGGAAAGAGGATGGCACTATTATGAGTGGTTAAGCAAGGGTGGGTGGGAAGGTGCGGCGGAGATTATGGAGGGCAAAGACGATGAACATGTGTTTCATTTGAACGATCCTACCTGCGAGAATGCTGTGGCTTTGCTTAAGAGAATCGCTTCTTTCATCAACAAAGACGAGGCCTGATTTTATCATGTTGCTTGATTTCTGCAGGCTCTGGGTTTTTCCTTGATTTATCCATGGAATATTATGAGTTCATTGTATTGTAGTTCTATGTATGCTACGTAGGTATGTCGTCATAAATCAGCTCGTGGCCAACTCTTTCAGAAACATGTAATAACACATCCAGAAAAAATGAAGATGATTTTAGAGCGTTCATAAAAGAAATCTGAGCGTTATTAGCCTTGATTTATTAGAAAATGCCATCATTTGAGTTGTTCATGATATATATAAATTTGGAAATGATGGTCTAATAATAAAAAAAATTAATGATGCACGAGTTTTTTTTTCTTGTTTGAAGTGGTTGGGTTTTTTTACTTTATTTTTTTATTCAATATTTACAGGTTTTTTACATGTTTTTTTTATATAAAAAATGTCGTAAACTCATAATAGTATTGAGACATGGAATTAATAAAATTATGTATTTTTAGAGTCTCCTCCTAATGGTATTTTTGATTTTCATGGATTTTAACTTGTAATAGAATTTTTTATTTTTTTATTGTCTGTTTAAGTTTTTTAAGTGAAATTATTTTTTTCTAATTATTTTTTTTTTAAGTTTAGATAAATAAATATTATACTTTATAATTTTATTTTTATCTAATTTGTTTATGATTTTTATTGCTTTTTTATTTTCAAGTTTCGTAGTTTATTTAAGTTTTTTTTAAGTTTATTTAAGGAGTTAAACCTTTTTTAAAAGTAAAATGAAATATATAATGATAAAATTATAAATTAGAGTTTTTTATATATTTCTTTTAAAAATTTTGTATGTTATTTCTGAATGCAGTAGTTCATCAATTGGTATCCCTTACCCATAGAAAAAAAAATACATGTATTCTTGTCGAAAATGTAAATACCTCATCAATGATAGAAATACAGAATTGGGATATAAAGATTCTGAAAGGCCGAGCTGGCTCTAGCCATTTTTAATAATTATACTTTAAACTAAAAAAAATAGATGTCACATCATTTTTTTTTAACGTTGAAAGGTACCTTTTGTCTGCCTCTTTTTTCACTTTCATTTTAGATTTTTAATAAGGCTCAAACTCTTGAGACTCGCGTGTTCATTCCAAATTTATACTTCAAGTTTGGATAAAAAATAGATGTCACGTCTTCTCTTTTTGCAAAACAGGTGATGTGGCTTGTTTGTATTGGTTATCATGTTGTGTTGCGAGCTAAATTTTCTTTTGGCATGAAAAGCTGTGTTTATGAGGGTGATTGTAATTATTTTTTATTTAAAAAAATATATTAATAATATTTTTTAAAAAAGATTTATTTTTGAGATTAGTACTTTAAATTAATTTAAAAATAAAAAAAATTTATTGATTTAAAATAAAAAAAATTTAATTTTTTTAAAAATACTTTTAAAACGTTACGAGAAACAAACTCAATATATTTTATTAACAAAAGCTCTTGCTTTTAGGTAGAACATAGGTTTCAAAACCCAATAAACTTCTTATTTGCGGAGTTATAATAAAAAGCTACTAGATAAATATAATTTTAACATATTTATTAGAATAATTTAAAACGTGTTATAATTTTTATTTTTTAAAATATTTTTTTATTTTTAAAAATATTAAAAAACAATTTTTTAATTTTTAAAAAATTATTTTTAATATTATCACAATAAAACAATCTATTTTTAAAAAAACTAATAATTTTAAACAAATCCTATTTATACTACAATCCCAATAAGATACTCACGACACACATGCTTGCATTAGATAATGATTATATTTCGCCCTCATCATCCCCTAATAGTATATATAAAAAACATTTATCAAATTTTAAATTTTAAGGAGTATAATTTAATTTATCAGATTATAAGTTTATTTTTTAATGGTCACTAGTTTGAGTCTCACAAGTTTCATGACCACTAGAAATTTACATGGTTATTAATTTTAGGACTAGTACGATCAGTTAAAATCTACACAAGTTGACCAAATATCCAGGTTAATAACAAAAAAATAATAATATTTTATAATAGATTCCATGGAGTTTATGCGCATCTATTTCTGTATTTTAAAAGTATTTTAATTTTTTTTTATTAATTTTAAATTAATATATTTTTTAATGTTTTTAAATTATTTTGATATGTTAATATTAAAAATAATTTTTTTTTTAAAAATATTATTAACATATATTTTAATATTAAAAAGTAATTGTATTCACATTTAAAAATATTTAATTTTTATTTACAATCCAAAATAATATATAAAACCGTAAAATTCCTCGAAAACTGTGCCTCATGACCCTTGCGTATTAAGCAACTTAAGCTACCAATCCGTCACTAGAGGGTCCCATCCAACAAAGATTCTCATGTGTTTTGACTTCTCGTCATCAAGATGGCTCCTAGGAATCACAAGTGGCCCTTCCTTTTTCCACTACCATGTGCCCACAAATGTTAATGTTCACATGCAAAAAGAAAAATTCTGAAGATAATTCCATCCTGTCAATGAGTTAAATTTTATTGAAAATTATTTACACCATGTCTTAATAATTATTAAACTCCATCTCATCAATGAGTTCATTTTAAAAAAAAATCTATAATCCAAAACATGGTTAAAGTAAAATTTTAAATTGCATTACTAGAATAAATCACATGATAGATGCCCGAAGAAATTGTAGCCTGTTATAAGATATGTCCACGACACCCTTTTTAAACCATATCTTAACAGTTAATACAGTTATAAACACAAAAAGATAAAACACAGAAAGCTAAGATACATAACATGTCTCGTACAGGGCCTTATCATGCGATTTTGCATGATGTGTATTCTCTTTCATGTTGTATTTTTTCATCTATCGTGCGAAAACAAAGAAAATAAATATGCCGATGAGATAAGAGACCAGAGACTTTAGTGTGTATGAAAATCGTTTTTAATTGAATTATTAAGGGGAGATCGACAGTATAGTTAAGACATTGTTTGATCAAAAAAAAAAATTAAAAAATTTTATATATATTTAGATGGTTTTGACATCTGATTTTTAAAATAATTTTTTTAAAAAATATATATATTTTAATGTATTTCCAAAAAAAAAAAAAACACCTTAAATTGCAATATCTATCATGATCCCAAATACATCCATCAAACTAAAACTTTGTCAATAAATTCTACATGTCCAGTTCTATAATGAAACAATTTACTATAATCAAAATGAGATCATTTTTATATCTAAATTAGATTTAAAATATATTTTTTTATTTTTTTTTCTTATTCAATTTTTACTAAACTTCAAAATTTTATTTGATTTATGTTTTATTAACTTGGCCGGTTTTCATTATTTTTTCAGAATAAATTATTAGATTTCATATTATAGACATTCAAAATTTATACAATCAAAGTTTATATATATAGAGAGAGTTTAGGGATATAATTTAAAACTTAAGAAACCCTTAAGTTCCCACAAGCAAGAAGAAACCCCTTTCATTTGCTTCGCTTTTGCTTGTGCTAGAAAATGGCAGAGTTCTCCAAGATCCTCACAGAGTGTGATACTAAGAAGAGGCTGTCAGTTCCTAGCTATCAGATTTCTCAGGTCTCTTCCACCTTTCAAACTAGGCAGCCATGCCGTCACGTTTGAAGCTACAGACGAGAAAGGCGAAGCTTGGGCCTTTCGATGCTCCATCCGCAAGAGAGAGCAGCACCCGAAGCCAGTCCTCACAAAAGGTTGGGTTGCATTCGTTAAGAGCAATGTTGCTATTTAATTTTTGATCTATATTTTTATAAATTTTTTAAAAAATAAAAAAATATAAAAAAACAATGAAAATTTAAAAAATATATTTTTTAATATATTTTTATCATTTTAATATTTTCAATATCATCTCAAAAAAATTTAAATTTTAAAATATTTTTGAAACGTATTTAAACGTAATGTTTTTAAATCACTAATTTTCCTCATTTCAAATCGATGTTAATAAGAAAAATTCAAGAAAGAAAAAAGCCTAAAACCTTTTTTTTTTCACCAAAAACCAGTCGCTCTCCCTGGCCCAAGACCATTTGATCCCTCTTTTTCAGCTGAAAATCAGGAACTCAGCCCCCCACCCAGTGAATCTTCCTTTTCTTGTTTCCAGCCGACAATGGAGGCCCTTTCTTATGAGGAGAGCCCCTCTGTTTCTTCTCATCTCCAGCGATGTCAAAAGGAGGGGTTTTTTTTCCATTTTTCCGGGTCCCGACAGCAGTGGACAGAGACCCACGGTTCCCAGCCCCTTTGAGATTTTCTTCTTCTCCCCTGCACCCGAAGGAGGGGAGGGATTTTCCATTTTCTTCATCTGTCAGCCGGAGACCCATACACTGTCCCCTCTCCCTCTTATCAACACAGAGCCGTACTCTCACTTGAGACCCACCAGAACCACAAAAGCCAGCAGCTCCATCTTGTCCCCATTTTCCAACACTGTAGCCGGGGCCCCCTCCATTTTCGATTTTCAGTTTGCCCCCCACAGCCCCTCTCTCGGCTGCTCACAAATCTCCATCCAGAGTCGCCCCTGATGATTTTCTTCCTCAGACACAGCGCTGACCTCTCCTTTTGAAAAAGGAGGAGCAGGCCGCCGCTCCCTTGGAAAAAGAAAGAGCCCAGCGCCGCCTGCCTGCTTTTGATTTTCCAGCTCCCCTTCTCCTCCAAGGGAACCGGTGGCCCCCATCCAAAAAAATTTGAAGGGAGACCCCGGCCTTGATGTTTTGAATCGGGAGCTTCGTCTCCTAAACTGAGGCAGCCCCCGCTGGCCCTCTCCACTAGCCACACGTCCTTCCCTTTGCCATTCTCAATTTTCCTTAGTCCCCTGCATTTTCCTCTCATCTTCAAGTTCCAGCCGCCAGCTCATTTGGCCAGATCTTCTCAACAAGTCAAAACCCCTTACCTTCTCCAGTTTGCCTACAACTAAAAAAAAAACCAGCCAAGGTCACACCCACATCAACCTTCAACAGCGGCAGCCAAGACCTGCCCTCTGCACAAAAGCCTACCATTTCCTTCTCACGGTCTCCAGCTCCACCCAAAAGGGATCGGCCGCCGTTCTTTTCTTCCTCAGACCAAACACGGCGGCAGCCCCCGCTGTCTTCATCCTAGTCTTCTCCCGGCCTCGCAGTAGCTCCTTCCCCAACGCACGGCTGCACCCGCAGCTTCGGCCGCCAGCCTCCAGCCCTCCTTCCTCAGCCGCCAAGTCTGCCACCCGAAGAAGGAAAGCAACAGACGAGCAGACCTGCGGAGAGGAAAGCAGACCTGAGACGAAGGAGAAGAGAAAAAAAACAGATCCGAAAAAACAAAGAAATAATAGCTTAAAATCCACTGTTTGTGCATTTGTTTTTTGAATAAGATGTAGCTTCTTACCGTCTGTGGAGAGGGGAAAGGGAGAAGAAGCAGAACCAGGCCAACCCTTTTGTCCGGCGTTCCACGCGCCGCCGCTGTCCAAGCACTGTTCACGCGCCTAGCAGCCTCCCTCAACACTGTTCCTGCTCCCAGAAATCATGCTGAACACTGGGCAGAAGGCTATCCCTGTAATTTCAGTTGGTTTTGGGGTTAATTTTTGTAATTGTAAAATTGTTTAATGTAATATTTGTGTAATTTTGAGTTTTTTTTTTATAGTTTGTATTTTATGTAAATGTGGATGTGAAAGAAAAGAAAAGAAAAGAAATGAAAGAGAAAGTGATAATAAAAAGAAAAAGAAAGGTTTGTGTGTGCTTGTAATTTTTTATGTATGGTATTGTATAAAAAAAAATGAATTTAATTTATATGCACAAATATCTAAAGGATAGATAAAAATTATGTTGTATTTTTCATGAAAATATAGAACATGTATTTACAGATATTATGGGAACTAATAATTGATTTATCAAAGTTTTAGAATTGAACTAAAATTTTATTTTTAAAATCACAGCAAGTCCACGCTTGAAAGTGAATGTGGTGTGTATTTTGTTTATAAATGATTTTTTTATGATAAAATTGCAAGAATAAAGAAGAATTTAATATTTCGATTTGTTCACGGATAAAGAATTATGAACTTACATGTAAGTTGTATTTTTTAAAATTCGATGATCGATGAATAAACTGAATTTTAAAACTTCTTTGACACATTAAGTCCACAAAGCAGCTTACCTCAGGTAGGGTGCGTTAGGGGTGTTAATACATTTTCTAATCACAATCAGTCTTTTACCCGTGATCTCTGACAAGATCAGTACATCAGGTTTTCTAGTAGCCCTCAATGAATTACTAGGTGGTGACTCCAAAGAATCAAATCAGCAAAACATGAATGAAAAATCACCAATCAAAGTAGCACTCAATGAATTACTAGGTGGTGACTCAAAAGAATCAAATCAGCAAAACATGAACGAAAAATCACCAATCAACGCCGCGCGTGAATTTTTTTTTACGTTCGACAAGCAAGAAGCTACAAGTTGGTGACAAGGTCAGGTTTATTAAACATATGAACCAAGCTACTGCAACAATCTCTTACAAAGTTCGTGCTGAAAAGGTAATCTAGATCTTTGGTCTTTCGATCCCGAGACCCAGCCTACCAAGGGGCAGGGTTCTTTGCGCAAGCCAGAGCATGAAACCGGCACTTGGTTCTTAATCGAGTCTCTTTCTGTACTTTTACATTTTACTTCTCCTCAGTCGTAATTCTAGTCTACTAAGTTACCTCGGTGACTTGAATCTCATGCACCAGACAGGAAACACCAAGGTTGTTATTAATGGTTGGCTTGTTCTATATCCAGACGTAGTGAATGAAATAATTAAATGGAGCCATGTTTCCCGCTTAGGGGACAAGTTGGATTTCTAAGTTGGGTGAGTTTCATGTTTCTTGAATTCTCATATATTTGTGCTGCTTCTGCAATTAGTATGTTTAACTCTGAAAAGCCATCCCATCTGCTAAGGTCTCTCAAGATGCTCCTTTTGCACCTTTCTTTCAAGAATATGGAATTACTGATCTCTGAATAACGCAATAGGTAGCTCTTGCATATGAAATGTGAATTGTTTTGCATATTCGGCATCTTGACGAAAGAAAGTAACGATGTTGGCTTAAATCCGTTGCGTGATTGGCTCTACAAGAGGTGTTATTTCATGTTTAAAATTATGATATCAAAGTGGGGGTTTGATCATCTTGAAATTACACCTCTTGAAATAGAGAGATAAAATATAGCTAGGGTTTATAAATTACCTGAATCCTCCTCGACTTCCTATCGACGTAGAATATTGATATAATCATAGAGCATTAATGTTGGTTCGATCAGGGAATCCTCGTCCACAAAACTATAAACAACGGCGCTCGTGCGGTTCATTTCTTTTATTGGCTTACAGTGGCGCTAGAGTCAAGGTGATGGTGAGAATGGTGGGCGCCTGCGAAACAAATCCACCCTCGGGCCGTACCACATGCATAATGACATCTCGGCCCTGGACTCTTAAAAGATATATTTCCATCAGATGTAATGACATTAAAGTTCTTACAAAAATAGTCTTATGATTCTCATTGCGATGATTTGAATCTTTGACGCTCTGGTTATAATTGGATTGACATGACTGGTAATATTTAGCCATAGCATCATTTTAGGTCGGTCGGAATCTTCAGGGTACGTAGTAGTAGTAATGTGGTATATGTGATTGCGCTCTTGCATATTAAATGTGAATTGTTTTGCATATTCGGCATCTTGACGAAAGAAAGTAACGATGTTGGCTTAAATCCGTTGCGTGTTTATTTCATGTTTAAAAACAAATCCAACCCCGGGCCCTACCACATGCATAATTACATCTCGGCCCTAGACTATTTTGGAGGGATGACATTTTTTTGGAGGCGAATCTCGACAATTATAATGATTTTAATTGTTAAACAAAATTCAGAGACTATCTAATATATGGGTCAGCGGGGTCATCCTCGAGTCAAAAAATTTTAATTATCATGTGATGTGCACGTTGCTACAAAATTTGTTCTCTTTGGCTAAATGAGATATTGTTTGAATGCATCTCAATTTCTCAAGCATCCTCGGACCCATTAATTTTTGTTTATTTGCATTTTAAATTTCTATGTTATAGTGGTTGATTGCCATATTAATTCAGCTTTATTGAGTTTGTTTTACAAAACATTAACATTTTAAATAAAAAAATCATTAAATAAATTTTATAAACAGTCCATCAAATAAAATTGTATTTGAGAATACGGTACAAGCTGTATTTTAAAAAAAATTAAATTTTTTATTTAAAATAAATTTTTTATATTTTCAAATTAAAAATCAATTTTAAAAATTTAAAAATATTTTATTTTAATATATTTTAAAATAAAAAAACATTTTAAATTATTACGATTACCACAATTCTAAATAATATGTAACTATACTTGGCCACGTCGGATTTGATATCTGTAATAAATGAGGGAATGGTGAATCTATTAACTTTCCTTGCAAGTCGAAGCCACCTTTTACTAACCAGCGGCTTGTACTGGAGTGGCACGTGGTCAGTTGCTTAGGGGAAGAGGTTGGGGCCCTTGTGGGCTGATCCATATTGTCCACACGGAAGGTTGAGCTGTCTAGCACCATAAATGGGTCAGAGAGAGAGAGAGAGGTGGCACCATGGCTCCTAAACTCTTCTCTTCTTGTGGCTGTAATTAGGTCCTTGTGAGGAATTCATCTTCTTCTTTCTTTTCTTACCAACTGAAACATCAATGGCTTCGTACATTCATTTGAAGCTCTCCTATTACAAAGGTCTTCATAGCCGACATGCTTACCATTTTCATTTATTACCCAAGGCGACAAGTCAATTTACAAGTCAGGTCCCTTGAGAGGTCATCACACAATTCTCACTCCTCACAGCTGAATCACATGTGTCGTATTACTTTTGTTTTGTGTGTCTATATATATATATATATATATATATATATATTTATTTATTTGATCCAAGAAAACTTCATTACCGAAAAAGCATACTTTGTAGATTTATATTAATGAGTAAAATTCAAACTATTCTAAACTCTTATAAAAAATATATATTTAAATTTGAATTCAAGATTTAGTACTCATTTGACACTGCAGTAGCGCAACAGAATTTTAAAATATATATTAATGAGTACTCATTTGGCACTGACTATTCTCTCTCTATCATTTATCACCCGTACGAGTGAGATTTATTGTTGACCCGTAATTAGAACGTCATGAATCCCGCTATCATTTTATAATAGATTCCATGGAGTTTACATGAGTAGGTCAGTAATAAGCTTTGCTCATGTAATCCTCTCACAAAACAGAGGTGATCCGTTAAGTTGCTATTTAGGGTTGCGTTGCCTGTGTTCTATGATTTTTTTAAAAAAAAAATTATACATTTTCAGTATTTAATATATAAATTTTAATGTCTAATTACTGAAATGGTAATCTTTATTTACAATCCCAAAATAATATATAAAATCATAGTTTTAAAGCTTGGCCTGACGAGTCGTTCAGGGACTAAAACCGGGCCGGGTTGAAGAAATAACGCGGGAAGAAAAAACCTGGTGTTACTCGACTGACCCGATAAGATTCGGCTGCAAACTCGTTGATATTTTTTTTTGTTTTTTTTCAAAAATATCATTTTGATTTTTTTTAAAAAAATTTGACCCGGCCAATTGGGTCAAAACTTAAAATCTAGGTCTTGGACCGGACCGGATCTTAAAACTATGTATAAAACCGTAAAATTCCTTGAAAACTTTGCTTCATGACCCTTGCGTATTAAGGCCCTGTTTGGTAACGTGGCTGCGGGTGAGGTTCACCCGCAGCCACACCAAATGCTGTTTGATTAACAAAAAATAATTGCTTTTTAATGGTAGGACCCGTCAAAATCTCAACTGCACTGCATGTTTTGAAGAAGCAGCAAAATGCTGCTTCTCGTTGGGGAGGAAAGCAGAACAGTGGAGCCGTGCTCCACTGTTGCAACAGTGCTCGCACTGTTACAGGTTTTTTTTTTTGAAAAACATTGCAAGAAGTTTTGTTTTTTTTTTCTTGAAAAACCAGTGCAATTAATTGATTTTACTTGCATTGTTCACATGAACATGAACAATATTATTTTTTAAAAAAATTAGTTTAAGGTTAATTAAATTTATTTGTACTGTAATCTTAATTTTATTCCTGATAATATTTTACCTAATTTTATTGTACGATCAAAAAATTATTTTTTCTATAGTTCTTGTCGAATGAATTTTGTACATAATAAAATTATAAATTTTTTTAAAAAATTGTTTTTTACTTGAAAAACTAGTATTTAATATTATTTAATAACACTATATAAATTAGAAAGATATCGCATGATAACGTAGCATTTGATCGCAATTCTAATTATGTTTTTGTCGGGTCTGACCCAGTTAAAAAAATATTCAGTTTTTATTTTTATTTTAATTGTGTTTTATTCAAAAACTTAAAAGAAGATCGCTTAATGACGTAACAAAAAATTCATTTTTTGTTATTGCGCGCTTAAGAAACCATGGAAAATATAGTTCTTGTTGGATAGATTTCGTATGTAATGACATTGCACATGGTTTAATGGAATAATAAAAAATATTTGATATCAATATTATTTATTTCATAATATAATAACAGTGGTTAAATCTACAATATTTAAATTAAAAATCATTAATAGTAATATATTTATTTTTTAATTATTTTATAACCTCAATTTGAAAAGCATTTTTTAACCAAACACATTAAACTACTTTTTGTTTAACCTTAATTTCAATCACAGTTTTAATCAAATATATATTTTTCCAAGTCAATCTCAACTAAAAATATTTTTTATAAAATAATTTTTTTAAAACAATAACCACAACCGCAATTTCAGTGCCAAAAACACCCTAAGCAACTTTAGCTACCAATCCGTCACTAGAGGGTCCCATCCAACAAAGATTCTCATGTGTTTTGACTTCTCGTAATCAAGATGGCTATTACTACCAGGAATCACAAGTGGCCCTTCCTTTTCCCACTACCATGTGCCCACAAATGTTAATGTTCACATGCAAAAAGAAAAATTCTGAAGATAATTCCATCCTGATTCATATAATTATCAATGAGTTAATTTTTATTGAAAATTATTTACACCATGTCTTCATAATTATTAAACTCCATCTCATCAATGAGTTAATTTTTTTAAAAAATCTATAATCCAAAACATGGTTAAAGTAAAATTTTAAATTGCATTACTAGAATAAATCACATGATAGATGCCCGAAGAAATTGCAGCCTGTTATAAGATATGTCCATGACACTCTTTTTAAACTATATCTTAATACAGTTATAAACACAAAACGATAAAACACAGAAAGCTAATATACATGAAATGTCTCGTACAGGGGCTTATCGTGTGATTTCGCACGATGTGTATTCTCTTTCATGTTGTTTTTTTCATCTATCGTGCGAAAACAAAGAAAATAAATATGCCGATGAGATAAGAGATCAGAGACTTTAGTGTGTACAAAAATCGTTTTTAATTGAATTATTAAGGGGAGATCGACAGCGTAGTTATGACATTGTTTGGTCAAAATTCTTGTAAAAAAATTATATATGTTTAGATGACTTCGAGAGGCTCATCTTGAAAATAAATTTTTTAAAAAATATATATTTTAATGTATTTTTTAAAAAATATACCTTAAATTACAATATTTATCATCATCTAAAATACATCCATCAAACTAAAACTTTGTCAATAAATTCTACATGTCCAGTTCTATAATAAAACAATTTACTATAATCGAAGGGGGTCATTTTTATATCTATTTAAAATATATTGTTTTTTTTATTTTTTTATTTAATTTTAACAAAATTTCAAAATTTCATTTGATTTATGTTTTATTAACTTGGCCGATTTTCTTTATTTTTTCAGAATAAATTATTAGATTTCATATTATAGACATTCAAAATTTATACAATCAAAGTTTATATATAGAGAGAGTGCAGGGATATAATTTAGAACTTAAGAAACCCTTATCTCATATATTTTTCTATATTCTCCGTCATGTAACTTCGTAAAATCAATATATTTTGTGTAAATTAAGTCAAATCAGAGAGTTTAGGGGTATAATTCATTTTTCTATATTCTCCATCGTACAGACCTCTCTTCTCATTATATTTTTTTTTATATTTTTTTTTTTTTTTAATTTAGGATACATTGGATATGTCGTAGAGCTATGTCGTTTGGCTACGTTAGAGGCTCCTGTTGTGCCTCCTATATAAGATATTACGTATTGGGAAGAGTTTTGGATTTAATAATAAAATTATAGTTAATATTTAAGAGTCGTCACTTAGTATTATGGTCACTAGAAACCTATGGTTTATAAGAGTCTGGGAAAGGGACTTGTTGTACAAGAGGAAGACACATCACCCCAAGTGCACCCCACCTAAGGTAAGCTGTTTTGTTATTTGATTGTTTTTTTCTAAGTCAAGTTTCTATTCGTTGGTCTTTTTTAAAATTCAAGACATATCTTTTTTCATGAGAAAGTCTCTATCTTATTGGGTTAAATCTTAACCGTTCTAAAATCTGAATTTTAGCATTGCATTTATTTACACCTTGTATCTTTAATACTTGAGGGTATATTTTATCATGTAATTTTATACTCCATAAATATTAAAGTCTACATTTGGATCATAAAAGAGATTAGAAAAAGATTTTTGTCATGTTGGCTAAATCCTAATGGATAATCATAAATTACTTACGATATTCATTTTTTATTTTTTAAACATGATAAAGATGCAATCTTTTAATGAAAATATGTTTGGAAAATTTTTAAAATTTGGCCGTATGCATAAAAATAATAGTTTTTTTAAGAGAAATTAATTTAAAAGTTTTTGAGATTTTTTTTGAAAATGTTTTGAATTTTCTTTTTGAGATATTTCGGAGATAACCAGGTATTTTAATTTTAAGATTTGGTCGTATGTGTCATAACCCAAATTTTGACCATTTGTATTTTAATTATTATTATTATTTTATTTACTAAAAAGGATAAAAAAATGATGATAAAAAAAATAATGATGAAAAACAAGTAAAATAAAATAAATGAAGAATGAATTAAAATTTGGGTTAAGGGCAACATGATTGGAAGTTTTGGGGTTTAATTAAACTTTGAAATTAATCTAATTAATCCACTCAAGGGTTTAATTGGAGAATTGATAAGTTTTGAGACTTAATTAAACTTGAAATTAATTTAATTAATCCAATCAATGTTTTTTATTGGAGAATTGATAAGTTTTGAAACTTAATTGAGCTCGAAATTAATTTAATTAATCCAATCAAGGTTTTAATCGGAGAATATATAAGTTTTAAGATTTAATTAAGCTTAAAATTAATTTAATTAATGAAATCAGGGACTTAATTGAAGAAATATCAAAGTTTGGGGTTTAATTGGGGTCCAAATTACAAACATTAAGACCGAAGGACCAGCTTGAAAATGGCGCGGAAATGAAAGGATCCAATTACGTTTTAACCAGGGGCTTGATTGCAAAATTATAAGA
The DNA here is from genome assembly GCA_018804465.1 of Populus tomentosa. Taxonomy (NCBI): domain Eukaryota; kingdom Viridiplantae; phylum Streptophyta; class Magnoliopsida; order Malpighiales; family Salicaceae; genus Populus; species Populus tomentosa. The sequence continues at coordinate 1,199,283 of CM031997.1, forward strand.
ATTCTAGGGACCAAATTGAAAGCAGCCTTTAGAGCTAGAAAACGGGGTCGTTTTGCAGCGACTGTTCACCGTCTTCTTCCTCTGCAACGGCTCTGCCATTAAAGGCAGAGACGTTTCATCCGTTGGTAGCAACGCTTACTCATTGAAAGCGGCCGTTACCACCGGTTCTGGCCTTATAAAAGGGGAGAGGAGAACACTGAAAGGGAGAGAAGAAAACAGGGGATTTTGGACGAAAAACCCGAAGAGAAAGAACCCAGAAAACAGAGGGGAGAACACTGGAAACAGAGAGCGAGTGGAAGACAGAGGACGCACGGAGAGAGAGAACCAGAGACAGAGGACGAAGAAGAAGAAGCAGAGGACCGAAACCTGCAAAGAGAGTCAAGAGAACAGAGAAGATAAACAGAGAGGATAGGCTAACGAGAAACAGAAGCAGGGAACATTGGCCAATCATCGTCTTCGCCGCAGCACCTAAACCAGGACTAAAGAGAGGAAGAGAGAACCGGGGAAAACAGAGCATAAAAGGAAGGAGGGGACGAGCATAAGGAAAGAACAATAGAAGCGTTGTCTAGGCACGCCATTACCATCGTCTTCGACTTCATCTCTTCGCATCAGGTAAGTGCTTTCTCATTCCCCGCTTTCCTTTGCCTTATAATTCATTTGCTTTTCTACTGTAGGTGTGAATTATAATTCACTTGCTACTGTAGCAGTGAATTATAATTCAGTCATTTGTTCTCATAGCAGGCGTGCGCTTTCATGCACGCCTGCTACTTAGACCGGGCCAGGCCAGTGGCTGGGCCTAGCCCCGCCCCCATGGGCTGAGCTCAGTCTAAAAAATAAAAAAATAAAAGGTGTAAAAATAAAAATTTTGTATAAAAAATATATTTTTATTAATTTATTCATTGATATCAGGATCAGGAATAAAAATAAAATATGTTGATTTTTTTTGTAACTACGAATTTTTACCAATGCCAAAGTTGAAATTATTCGCGGTGGAATTTTTACCAACGCCAGAGTTGGAATTATTCGAGATCGAATATTCACTGGCGCTAGAGTCAGGAATATTATAAACAAATCATCATAGCATAAGCGAATAAATGTTTAGCAATTTAAGACAAAACCAGCAATGCAGTCTGCTTTAGGCAAAACATTTAAGGGGTGATAATATATTTCTTTTTACGTAACCAATCCCGTACCATAGAATCTTTATTGACCAGTTAGGGTTCCTAGTGACCATAATACTAGGTGGCGACTCCTCAAATAAAATATTTTTCCTAAAAGAACAAGATACCATAAATATGTTCTTTTTTTATAATCGAGGATTGTTTTTATGGCCGCTGTGATGTCGGTTGCAACAGTATGCATGAAAATAATTTTTTTTTAAAGTGAAATTAATTTAAAAGTTTTTGAGATTTTTTTTTAAATGTTTTGAAATTTTTTTTGAGATATTTCAGAGAAAATCAAGTATTTTAATATCAGATTTATATTTTTATAGTGTAAATATACAACCCGATATTATATAAAATGGATAGAAAAATATTTGAGAAAATCTTAAATTTTTTAAAATAATTTTTGAATTTTTTTTCATAATATTATAATATAATAAATATTATATAATATTAAATATGTGGGTTGGGCCGAAATCAGCCCCACAAAACTGGCTCCTTTAAGGGGGTGGGCTGGGCTGAAACCTGTCCAGTCCACCCCAAAGTTTAATTATGTGCAGAATGTGAACTTATTCACGTTATACATGCAATCGGAATGGTTGCAGAAATAGAGATCGACAAAGGAGCAGCTCACTTGATAAAGGAGTCTCGACTGTGATCAAGAGGTGGAGCTAATGGTTTCGATGACATCGCTGGGAGGAACTGTTGCCATAGTCGATCACGGGAGAAGGAAGAAGGATTTTGCAGAGATGAGAGAGAGAAAAAGACGATGACAATTTTAGGCGTGAAGGGATGCTAACTTGTGGTTAGGATGGATGCATGTGGTGGAGTTGGTGGTGGAGAAGTTGGAGGTGGCTCTAGTTGGCGGTTGGAGCGGCGAAGAGAGAGAGAGAGAGAGAAACGGCAGAAACAGGGGCATTGGGAACTCATTCCCAATTAAGCTCCAAATAAAATTAATTTGACCCATTTGAAGTATAATTAAACCCTTAAATTGAACCTAAATTAATTATTAAACATAATTAAAATTTAATTTGACGCATGATTAAATCATATTAGCCTGTTAAAAATTTAATTATGTCATTGAACTTAATTTTTATATAAATTCATTCAATAATCATTTAATTTGACCTTAAATTTGCATTTTTTTCTCTATTTTTAGGCATAATAGAGTATAATTAGGCATTGAATTTTCTTCAAAAATTACAACTTGATTTTCTGACTTACTTTTTTCACGTTGCTAGTTTTTATTATTATTTTTTGATTGATTTTTTTGGTTTGAAAAAAATTAATTTTTGAAATATAATTCAAATTAGGTTATGACAAGATATGTAACTAGATACTTGTTGGGCAACAAGTGTGAGTTGCCTCGGATGCAGCGGCTTCACTAAGATACATGGGAATCGCGCGATGTGGGGTTCTTTTTCAGCTGTGTCGTGCGATGTTTTTCCAAGAGATATTCCATGTTTGTTGACAGAAGAAAATCAAATCAAAGCTTCTAGAACGGTCAAAGGAGAATTAGAGTTCAACATGTCAAGACATGAATGTGCGTGAGTGATGAGATAAATATTATATTTTAAAGTATTATATATATATATATATATATTAAAGTATTTAATATATACACATCACTTGCTTTTCTAAAAAAAGAAAAAAATTGGATTGACCCGGTCAGCATGTATTAGTATGAGAAATGCCAATTAATCTAAGTTTTTGTCATTAAACTATGTACTAGTTATAGATAATATGCGTTTGAAAGCTAAATGGTTGTATTTAGTCACTAATTATTTATAATTCGTCTTTAATCCTCCAAATATGCTTGATAACAATGATAGTTGGACGGCGCAAAGAATCCAAGGTCATTCTTTTCATGTCTCCGAAAATGGAGATAATGTATACGAAGGATGTCAAGGAGACCAAAATTCAGAAAAAGTAATATGATAATTTATGTTTTTTCTCTATTATAGATAAAAAAAAAATTATTTAGTTAGTTAAACATTTTATGCATTTTTTAATTTTAATTTTATAAAAGTTAAAATAATATGTTTTTTTATTTATTTTATAGATAAAAATTTAATAAACAATAATTTTAGTCAAACATATATTTTTTAAGAAACAATAATTATTATATTTTAAAAAAATTAAAAGCAAAAACTACAGTACAATCAGATACACACTTAATTGCTTAAAGACACTACCGGGAAAAAATTAATTACAATAAATTGAGTAATTGAATTTTGGTTAAAATTCTATCTTTTATTAGTATTTTTTTTTTTTTAATATAATGGTGAGACATGAATTCAGAGTCCAAGCCGTTGCCTTGACATGTTGGAGATCGCGCGAGGTGGTTTGGAGATCGCGCGATGTGGGAATCGAACGATGTGACTTGGAGATCGCGCGATGTGGTTTTTCTTTTTCGGCTATAGTAGAGGTCAACATGCTAGGATACGAACTAGATCATTCACCCGTCTCATGTTGTGTTGTGTATTGAATTATTATTTTTAAATGTAAAAAAAATATTTAAATATTATTAATGTTTTTTAATAGAAAAAATAATTTAAATCATGTAAGGGTTATTCTTATATAACTCGATTAACTTTATGCATGTTCAAAAACAATTTATATAACTCGTAAAAATATAGTTTGATTAAATTATTTTTCAACATGATATTTCTTTTTAATATTAAAATAACAATTTATTAGATTGATTTGGATGAACCTAAATTAACATATCAAATTCATGACCCGAGTTATGAAACTATTATAATCCTATAAAAAGCACATCAAAATAAATTATAAAATCTAATTTTCAATCAACTCACTACTACGAGATGAAATAATTTAAAAAAAATCAATTTAAAAAGGAATTAAAAAAACAATCCAATTAACCTGTCAAACTCATGATCTAGATCATAAAATCAAGAAAACTTCATAGAAAGCAAATAAAGCAAATTATAATTTTTAATTTTCAATCAGTCTAATATTAAAGGATGAAATAAAAAAAAATTCAATTAACACGAGTCAATTTGTTAAATCCTTGACCCGGGTTATCAGATCAAGATAACTTCATAGAATAAAATTTTTTAAACATAACCTGATTTAACCATGGTTAACCTTTAAAATTTATGACTTTGATCATAAAACTAAAATAACTTAGTGGAGAGTAAATCAAAATAAATTATGAAGCTCTATTAACAATCATCTATGTTGGATCCAATATTAAACGATTAAATTTGTAAAATAATTAATTAAAATATTGACAAAAAATAAATCAAGTCAACCCAGGTTCATCCATTAAGCACTATTTCTAAGTCATGAGACCGAGATAACCTAATAAAAAGAAAATCAAAACAAATCATGAAGTCTAATTTCCAATTAAATATAATATTAAATGACAAATTTGGGGAAAAAATCAAATAAGAAAAGAAAAGAAAATGAGTTAATTGGATTAACCTGTCAAAACCACAACCCAGACTATGAGATGATGATAACCCAATTAAAAGCAAATTCATTGTTGAAAGACTAGAGACCTAAATTATAAGATTAAGATAATCCGTAGAAGAAAAAATAAAAAAATGACTCAATTTAACTAGGATTAAAATGCCAAAACCCAACCTACCCAATGTTAAATAATAAAATTGAAAAACAAAATCACTTTAAAATGACACAAAAGTTAACTTAAGTCAATTCTAGTTAACCCGATAAGTATTATTCTCGGGTTATAAGACCAAAATAATATAATAGAAAGTAAACAAAACAAATCATGAAATCTAAATTTCAATCAACGCAATATTAAAAAAAAGAAAAAAAAGTTAATTATAAAAAACTTTAGTCAATTGGATGAACTCACGATCCATGTAATGAGAGTGTGATAACTCGTTAAGAAAAAATCTAATATTAAAAGATAAAATTAAAAAAAATATTTGAAAAAAAAAATAAAAAAAATATATAAAAGGAAAAATAAAGAAGCAAATTGCTATTTTATTCAAATAAATAGTGATATGTGATTAAAACACCATCTTCTTTTAATTTATTGTTAATGTGTGTGAGTTTGAGTGTGTTTGTGTGAAATAAATCTCACATTTATCAAAGAATGAAAATGGGATCGAAGCATATAACGTATATAAGGAATAACCCGATAGCTTAGTTTTTTTTGTTTAATTGAATGTGATGTTTTTTATTATTATTTTTTGGAGAATATATAATGATATTTGATGGATTTTATGTTTTAATCAAAATTCAATATTATTTTTAAAAGATTAAAAGTATAAACTGAGATAAATTAAGAGCAATAATTCATGGTTTAATATCAGAAAAGCACATTAATTTCTCACTCTCTTCATGCTTGTAGCTAGCATAGTTGCACGAGCATTCTTTATATAAATATAATTTTTGTGTTGCTCATTTTTTTTACACAAGGGTCAAGGTGTGCATATATTTTCATTAAATTAACTTCAACCATAAATTATATTTAATAAATAGCATTATATGCATTTTTCTGCTTAAATTTTAAGAATAACCATTTAAACTTCAAGATTTTATTTCATATATATATATATATAATTTGTGGACCTTTCCCTTTATTTTCCAGGTTATTTTAGTTTTTTTTTCGAACTTAGATCAGTTTAGTTAATAATTAAACAAACTTGTATTTTATTTTTAGATTAGATTACTGTTAATGATATTAAGAAATGATCACATCATAGTTTTTCTATAATTTATTTGTAATTTTACAGCTTTAGAAACTTCTTTTTTTTTTTTTTTACAATTTAGATTCTGAATGAGAAAATTAATTTTATATCATAGTTAATGGAATAAACATAATTTGCCATCTCTTTATTACTCCACATTCTTGACTTCTAGGGATGTAAGATCGATCGCGCGATGAGCTTTGTTTTTTTGTACCTTCCATGGCCCATCGTTGGGTGGGATCGCACGACTCGCTAGCTCATACGATAAATCATGTTAGCTTTACGAGTAGCTAGGTCCAAAAAGATAAGACAATGACAGAAAAGCGAATATTCCCTTTACGGATATATTATTCGACCCTATAAATACGTAAAAGCAAAGCTCCCACAAGCAAAGAAGAAACACATTCCATTTGCTTTGCTTTTGCTTGTACTAGAAAATGGCAGAGTTCTCGAAGATCCTTAGAGAGACTGATTCTAAGAAGAGGCTGTCAGTTCCAATCAGGTTTCTCAGGTCTCTTCCACCTTTCAAACTAGGCAGCCATGCCGTCACCTTTGAAGCTACAGACGAGAAAGGCGAAGCTTGGACCTTTCAATGCTCCATCCGCAAGAGAGGACAGTACCCGAAGCCAGTCCTCACAAGAGGTTGGGTTGCATTCGTTAAGAGCAAGAAGCTACAAGTTGGTGACAAGGTCAGGTTTATTAAACATAAGAACAGAGCTACTGCAGCAATCTCTTACAACGTTCGTGCTGAAAAGGCAATCAAGATCTTTGGGGCTCCATTTGGCTACGAACGGATCTAGTCCATTTCCCTAATTAATAAGCTAGCAAATAATAGTGGCGCTATGGTCAAGGTGATGGTGAGAATGGTGGGCGCCCCCAAAACAAAAAGGAAGAAGACCAAATCCACCCTCGGGCCCTACCGCATGCATATATTTATGGCATTAATTTCTTACAAAAATAGTTTTATGATTCTCCTTGCGATAATTTGATACTTGATATCTGGGTGTTGAGGAGATGCTGTTAGTTTTTCATAAAAAAAATTGGATCTCTATTACATCTCGGAGGGATGACATTTTTTAGGAGGCGAATCTCGACAATTATAATGATCTTAGTTGTTAAACAAAATCCAGAGAATATCCAATATATGGGTAACCGGGTCACCCCTGGAGTCAATTTTTCTATTAAAATAATATTGTTTTTTTTTAAATTTTTATTTTATTTTATCGATCCCATTAGTTCGAACAGGTCACTAAAATTCCGACCACATTGAAATGATTTGTCCGTAACAATAACTTCGAAAAAAACCCAGCCCTAATCTATGTCTTGGATTTTCCGAATCAATCAGCAAAGCGAGGTAGAGTTCAACGGCTATAATCATGACTAAGAAAGCAATTATCACAAGTGAAATAAAGACTGCATGACATTTAGGATATAATTGGATTGACATAAGCAATAAATCTTAGAGGTGTGTGTTCGACTGGTAATAACCATAGCATCATTTTAGTTCGGAATGGTTCGTGGGTCCCAAAGCAGAATTCAGCTGTTCCCCTGCTGATGGTTTTATAGTCTGTTTGGTATCATCTTCACTACCTCTGGCTGTCTTCTTATTAATTAAGGTTTAGCCAAATTAAGGGTAGAATCATTTTTCAAATAAAGCTTTATAACATTGCAACGTTTGACAAGCCACTCAGATATCAGGCCGCACTGCATTTGGAAAAGGAAATGCGTATAATTACTAAACACCAGATATATAATAAATTTATATGCAAACTTTTAGTAGTAAGCACACTATGATATCTTTCAAGTAACAGGAAATTAATTAGTAACACTAACTGTTCCATCTCATACTTGTGCTTCCCTAAGAAAACAGGGTACTTTCTAGTTCACAAAGCCTCTGATAAATGATCAGGATGCATGGTTGCGCTACTCCATGCTCAGAACATGAAACTGTCAAAATTTCCAGCTAATCACTCAAGGCACAGGCTTGAAAGAACAACCGATGAATCCATCAGAGTGACAATAGAGAACTTAGAAATGCTAGCTGTAGACACACCTGGGGATGCTTATAAATGTATTCCTCTGTAATTCAAACTGCAGTCGAGCCAAGACCCCATCTCATGATATCCATGGATGGCGCCATGCACCTGCCATCTTGGTCAATGCAGAAATGGATGCCTGAGGGCATCCAAAAAACTGCAAAGCAAATCAAAATAGTCATCATAGATGCCTCCTCTCTCTCAAATTAATTCAGATTCCATTCAATATGCTTCGAAAACCACCTCATCCACCTATAACAAACCCCAATTCAGTTATCCATGCCATACTATCAGTGCTAAGAACAATCACTTTTGGACATTAAACACTATCCTTAGTGTTAATAACCGCAAATCACAACGAAATTAACAATATTTAACAAATAAAGATTAAAAAATAAATTGAAGTAGAGTTTTCTGGCTTACCCAGCCACCAAGGCCAATACTGACACGATCAAGCACCTTAAAATCAGAAATCTTGAACCTCATAACATTTCCTCCTCCTCCTCCTCCTCAATCACACATCTCCTTCCATCTCCTTCCGATTCCAACGGAGTCACGGCCTTACTCGGCGACGAACACCCCAGCACCGTCCCTACTTCTCTCCTAGAACAACTGCTTCTCGCACCGATGATACTACCATTACCACGTCGTTTAGTCAGTTTCATCGTCGACAAATTATCAGAAAAGGACATAATCCGACTCCATATATTGCGGCCACCGTCGTTGTCGCCGTCGTAAATCGATCAATCCGTTAGAACTCTAAGAATATTTTTTGATTCAGAGAGGAGTTAGTTAGCAGAAGGAAGGAGAGGAAAGTGTGAAGAAATAGAGAAGAGAGAGAGAGATGCGTGAAGGAATCCGGAGCCCTGGTCCACTTTTCGTTGTTTTATTAACCTCTAGCGTAATTGATTTTTGGTAAAATTCAATGTTTATTAGTTTTTTTTTTTAAATAATGGTCACATCAAATTCAGAGTCTTGACAACGGCTTGCCTAAGATAAACTGCGCGATGTTGGGATATGAATGTCTTTGTGTGAAACAAATTTCACACAGAATAAAGAATGAAAATGGAATGCATATATATTACGTATACAAGGATTAACTCTGTAGCTTAGCTTTTTTTATTCAATTGAATAATGTTTTTTATTTATTTATTGGAGGGTATAAAATGATATATATATTTGTAGGATTTTATGTTTTAATTAATCGAAATTCAATATTATTTTTAAGAGATTAAAGCTATAAAATGAGATAAATTAAGAAGAATAAATTCGCACATCTCCCTTCCCCTCTCGCTTGTAGCGAGCACTAGACATGGATGTTTCTTTCTTACCTTACAAAATGTTCTTCAGTGGCCTTTCCTTTTGTCCTTTCCATCTACCGAGAGATCGCACGACTTACTTGCACCGAAATAGATAGCATCGCACGATGGAAAGAATAGATCGCGCGATGGAAAGTATACATCACTTTCCATCGCGCGATGGAAAGTATACATAGTATACATCCCTTTCCATCACGCGATGGAGAAAAAATAGATCGCATCTCCATCGCGCGATGGAAAGTATACATCCCTTTCCATCGCGCGATGGAGAAAAGATAGATCGCGTTGATGGAGAAAAACCTGGTATAAATAAAGCACATTGAAAGTTCCCACAAGCAAGAAGAAACTCATTTTTGGCTTTGCTTTTGCTTTTGCTTGTCCTCGAAAATGGCACAGTTCTCGAAGATCCTCAGAAAGACTGATACAAAGAAGAGGCTGTCAGTTCCTATCAGGTTTCTCAGGTCTCTTCCATCTTTCAAACTAGGCAGCCATGCCGTCACCTTTGAAGCTACAGACGAGAAAGGCGAAGCTTGGCCCTTTCAATGCTCCATCCGCAAGACAGGACAGTACCCGAAGCCAGTCCTCACAAGAGGTTGGGTTGCATTCGTTAAGAGCAAGAACCTGCAAGTTGGTGACAAGGTCAGGTTTATTAAACTTAAGAACCGAGCTACTGCAGCAATCTCTTACAAAGTTCGTGCTGAAAAGGCAATCAAGATCTCTGGTGCTACATTTGGCTACGCACAGATCTAGTCCATTTCCCTAATTAATAGCTCTCTAAGTCAAGCTAGCAAATAATAGTGTCGGTTTCTTGCACTGGCTCTTAATCGAGTCCCTTACTGTACTTTTGCATTTTACTTCTCCTCAGTCGTAATTTTATCTACTCTACTAAGTTTCCTCAGTCGTAATTCTACTCTACTAAACTACACGTTGGTTGTTATTAATGGGTGGCTTATTCTATATTCAGTAGTGAATGAAATGGAGCCATGTTTCCCGCTTAGGGGACATGTTAGATTTCTAAGTTGGGCGAGTTTCAAGTTTCTTGAATTCTCATATATGTGTGCTGCTTCTGCAATTAGTATGTTTAACTTTGAAAAGCCATCCCATCTGCTAAGGTCTCTCAAGATGCTCCTTTTGCACCTTTCTTTCAAGACTATGGAATTACTGATCTCTGAATAACGCAATAGGCCGTAGCTCGCGAGGCCACTTCTCATGCAAGGGTACGTAGTAGTAGTAATGTGGTATATGTGATCGCGCTCTTGCATTTGAAATGTGAATTATTTTGCATCTTGACGAAAGAAAGTAACGATGTTGGCTTAAATCCGTTGCGTGATTGGCTCTATAAGAGGTATTATTTCATGTTTAAAATTATGATATCAAAGTGGGGGTTTGATCATCTTGAAATTACACCTCTTGAAATAGAGAGATAATAAATAGATAGGGTTTATAAATTACCTGAATCCTCCTCGACTTCCTATCGACGTAGAATATTGATATAATCATAGAGGCGCTAGAGTCAAGGTGATGGTGAGAATGGTGGGCGCCTGCAAAACAAATCCCCCCTCCGGCCCTGCCACATGCATAATTACATCTCGGCCCTAGACTCTTAAAAGATATATTTCCATCAGATGTAATGACATTAATGTTTTTACAAAAATAGTCTTATGATTCTCATTGCGATGATTTGATACTTCACATCTGTTAGTTTTTCATCCAAAATTGGGCCTCCATAATATCTCGGAGGGATGACATTGTTTTTGGAGGCGAATCTCGACAATTATAATGATCTTAACTGTTAAACAAAATCCAGAGACTATCCAATTTATAGGTCAGCGGGTCACCCTCGAGTCAAATTTTTTTATCCGATTAGTTCCAAACGGATCACTAAAATTCCGACCATATTGAAATGATTTGTCCGTAACAATATGTTATCAAATTCAATTAAAAAAAAACCCAGCCCTAATCTATGTCTTGAATTTTCCGAATCAATCAACAAAGCAAGGTAGAGTTTAACAGCTATAATCATGACTAAGAAAGCCATCATCACAAGTGAAATAAAGACTGCATGACATTTAATCTTTGACGCTCTGGTTATAATTGGATTGACAGATCTTAGAGGTGTTTGTTCGACTGGTAATAGCCATAGCTTCATTTTAGGTCGGTCGGAATCTAGAGAATGGTTCGTGGCTGCAAAAACGATTGAGCATGAACGTACCAAAGCAGAAGCTGATGGTTTTATAGTCTGTTTGGTATCATCTTGACTACCTCTGGCTGTCCTCTTATTAAGGTTTAGAATCATTTTTCGAATCAAGCTTTATAACATTGCAACATTTGACAAGCCACTCAGATATCAGGCTGCACTGCATTTGGAAAAGGTTGATCTTCGATTAATCGACTGTACAAATTACACGAGCATGAACACAACAGCTAATTACACTCCCAACAGCAATTTCTATCTGCATTTTGTACGCAACTGCTATCTACAGGACATCAGTAGCTCTGCCAGCAGCGCTAACTGGATACGCTATTAGGTCTATCTATCTATTCATACCTCATGTCAAATGCAATCATGTGTGGGAGGTGCACTAATTCAATGGTGCTGATTTATTCATGTCTTGTTTCGTTCCTCAATATTTGTGCTTATAAACCTTTCCTCAACCAGAAGTCTAGAACCACAAAAATTTACCGTTATTCAATGCTGTTGAAGAGGTACCAAACTTTCAAAGCAGAATACCAGAAATAAAATTTGACTTCAATAGATAAACTGAAATTGGTGTGCATCAAGTGTTGTCGTATCAGAAAGCACAAATCAACAAGAGTTTTCCTCAAACGCCCTTCTCCTTCAAGAATTTCTTTCCTTATTCTATATATATCAAATTTAATTCTAAATTCAGAGAATCTAAAATTAAAAAAACAGCATGAGGGGGGAAAGCTTGCATTTACTTTAATATGCCTATCCACTGGGCTTATATGCACATTCTCCAGCCTCAACTCTATATCCGAAAGTCCATGACTCTGCAAGTAGTTCACCTTCAGTAAGCAAAACAAACACCTTACACTTTAGTTGTGCACAACAAATGGCAACTATTTGTGCACAGATAATACAATTAAGATATAGATACTCCAATCAAGAGATCCCTCATCAATATGCGTGTTATTCGCAACTTCCGAGAGACTGCAGGTCCTCCAACGGTGTCATCTCCCACCCTCCTGACAGATTCCTCATCCAATGCAAGATTGGCTACCAAGGTAGGAAACAAATCTGATTGTTGAAGCCAATGTCTCAAAGAAAAACTACCATGATACTGCCATAAAATAAAAAGGAAGAGATAAACTTTCACATCCCTAAACTCACAAATGGAAAAATTGAAACATGGGAAGAACTGCATCCACACGCAACCTGCAGAGAAATGAAGGTTTGTCCAATAAAAACAGAAAATCTCCAACAGGGGTGTCCTAGAAAGACTAACCTACCTAGCATAAATAACTAAATGGCTTCACACAACGAAACATTTAATGCAGACGCAATATCAAAACCTTACACAGAAACAGAACATACCCCATGTGCCAGGGTAAACGAACCACGGCCACTAGAAGGTGAAGAAATATAACCATGAAATTGCATCGAATAAGAATGGTACATAAGTTTACGGCGAACCAGCTTCTTCAACACCTAAAAACACTTTAACAACACCAAAGTTACACCAATATTCAAAACCTCAAATACCAAATAAACAAAACTCCAAAACAAAGCCCCAAACCTCCATTGCTCGCTTTCCTCTACGTTTTGCTTGAGTACTGACAAGTTTCCTAAGCACAACTTTAATGTTATACAAAGGGCTGCAATTCCACATTATACTCATACCTCCAATAATCACATTAAACATAAGAACCGAGCAACTGCAACAATCTCTTACAAAGTTCGTGCTGAAAAGGCAATCAAGATCTGTGGTGCTACATTTGGCTACGCACGGATCTAGTCCATTTCCCTAATTAATAAGCTAGCAAATAATAGTGGCGCTATGGTCAAGGTGATGGTGAGAATGGTGGGCGCCTACAAAACAAAGAAGAAGACCAAATCCACCCTCGGGCCCTACCACATGCATATTTTTTATGGCATTAATGTTTTTACAAAAGTAGCTTTATGATTTGTGTGTGTAATTAAAATTATTGTGAGATAAATTTTTATATGTAAAATAAATAAATAAAATTTATTTTTACTAAAAAATATTTTAGTTGTTGTTTTAAAATGAAAATTGTAATATATATGTGTGTGTGTGTAATTAAAATTATTGTGAGATAAAATTTTATATGCAAAATAAATAAATAAAATTTATTCTAGCTTTTATAAAATTAAAAATATAAATATAAATATATATAGGCACTTGTATATATAAAAAAACTATTTACCTAATCAAATAATCTTTTCTATATAATTAGAAAAAACAAGCGCAACATATCTTCAATACTCATTATACCGCCGGAAGAAACCTCATTAAGTAAATTGCGTAATTGATTTTTGGTAAAATTCGATGTTTTATTAGTTTTTTTTTTTTTTTTTATAATGATCACATCAATTCAGAGTCTTGACAACGGCTTGCCAAAGATAACTGCGCGATGTTGGGATATGAATGTGTTTGTGTGAAACAAATTAATTTCACACAGATTAAAGAATGAAAATGGAATGCATATTACGTATACAAGGATTAACTCTATAGCTTAGATTTTTTTATTCAATTGAATATTGTGATTTTTTTTATTGACGAGTATAAAATGATATATTTGAAGGATTTTATGCTTTAATTAATCGAAATTCAATATTAATTTTAAGAGATTAAAACTATAAAATGAGATAAATTAAGAAGAATAAATTCGCACATTTCCCCTTCTCCTCTCGCTTGTAGCGAGCACTAAGCATGGATGTTTCTTTCTTACCTTACAAAACATTCTTCAATGGCCATGCTCAAGGGTGGAGCCAAAAAAATTTTCTGCCCCAAATTATTAAATAAATATATAATTTTTAAAAAATAAATTATTAATTTATATATATATAATTTTAAAATTAAAAATAAAGTTTTAATTTAAATATATTATCCAAAATATTAAAAAAATAAATTTAAAAGTATATAAAATTAAAGTAAAAGTAAAAATAAATTTATTATTAAAGTTACATCCTTCGATATTTTGTGTAATATAATTTATTTATATTTAAATCTGAATCGATTTTATAACAAACCCTCAACCGGGATAAAATAACAATTTCATGTCAATTAAAAAATAAAGTAATTAAATTTTTTCCCTCTCTCAATTTTTCCTTCCATCACTTGATTCTTTTTTATATTCGTATTTTATAAATTGAACTTTGTAAGTTTATAAGGTTATTCTCTCACTTTTTTTATTTTTATTTTTTAGATTTTTTTTTATGTTTTTCTCTTATTTTTCTCTCTCACCTTTTTTTTTTATATATATTCTATTTCTGTCCAGTTAGTAACATATAAAATAAAAAAAGAATTAATTTGTTTTATATTTTAATAGTAAATATTGATAAAATTTTAAACTGGGCTAGAGTCCACCCAAACCCATGCATGCCTCTGCGCTTGGCCCAACCGTTTAATTCTTTTGTCCTACCCATTTACCGCGCGGGGATCGCGCGATTTTCTTGCATTATCGCGCGAGAATGCTAGCTTATGACGTAGCAGGTCATAAGCTAGCACAAAAAAAAGTATAAATATAGGCACGTGGAAAGCTCCCACAAGCAAGAAGAACCCCATTGCATTTGTTCTGTTTTTGCTTGTCCTAGAAAATGGCACAGGTCTCCAAGATCCTCAGAAAGACTGATACTAAGAAGAGGCTGTCAGTTCCTATCAGGTTTCTCAGTTCTCTTCCACCTTTCAAACTAGGCAGCCATGCCGTCACGTTTGAAGCTACAGACGAGAAAGGCGAAGCTTGGACCTTTCAATGCTCCATCCGCAAGAGAGGACAGTACCCGAAGCCAGTCCTCACAAGAGGTTGGGTTGCATTCGTTAAGAGCAAGAAGCTAAAAGTTGGTGACAAGGTCAGGTTTACTAAACATATGAACAGAGCTACTGCAACAATCTCTTACAAGGTTCATGCTGAAAAGGCAATCAAGATCTTTGGTGCTACATTTGGCTACGCACGGATCTAGTCCATTTCCCTAATTAATAGCTCTGTAAGTCAAGCTATCAAATAATAGTGCCGGTTTCATGCACTGGCTTGCGTGGTTCTTAATCGAGTCTCTTTCTGTACTTTTGCATTTTACTTCTCTCCTCAGTCGTAATTCTAGTCTACTAAGTTACCTCGGTGACTTGAATCTCATGCACCAGACAGGAAACACCTATCGACGTAGAATATTGATATAATCATAGAGCATTAATGTTGGTTCGATCAGGGAATCCTCTTCATAAAACTATAAAAAACGGCGCTCGTGCGGTTCATTTCTTTTATTGGCTTACAATGGCGCTAGAGTCAAGGTGATGGTGAGAATGGTGGGCGCCTGCAAAACAAATCCACCCTCAGGCCCTAGACTCTTAAAAGATATATTTCCATCAGATGTAATGACATTAATGTTTTTACAAAAATAGTCTTATGATTCTCATTGCGATGATTTGATACTTCACATCTGTTAGTTTTTCATCCAAAATTGGGTCTCCATAATATCTCGAAGGGATGACATTTTTTTGGAGGCGAATCTCGACAATTATAATGATCTTTACTGTTAAACAAAATCCAGAGACTATCCAATTTATGGGTCAGCGGGTCACCCTCGAGTCAAATTTTTTATCCGATTAGCTCCAAACGGATCACTAAAATTCCGACCATATTGAAATGATTTGTCCATAACAATATGTTATCAAATTCAATAAAAAAAAAAATCATGTCTTGAATTTTCCGAATCAATCAACAAAGCAAGGTACATAGAGTTTAACAGCTATAATCATGACTAAGAAAGCCATCATCACAAGTGAAATAAAGACTACATGACATTTTAGTGATATAATCTTTGACGCTCTGGTTATAATGGGATTGACATGACTGGTGATATATAGCCATAGCATCATTTTAGGTCGGTCGGAATCTAGAGAATGGTTCGTGGCTGCAAAAACGATTGAGCATGAACGTACCAAAGCAGAAGCTCATGGTTTTATAGTCTGTTTGGTATCATCTTGACTACCTCTGGCTGTCTTCTTAATAAGGTTTAGAATCATTTTTCAAATAAAGCTTTATTACATTGCAACGTTTGACAAGCCACTCAGACATCAGGCCGCACTGCATTTGGAAAAGGTTGATCTTCTTCAATTAATCGACTGTACAAATTACACGAGCAGGAACACAACAGCTACTTCCACTCCCAACAGCAATTTCTATCTACAGTTTGTACGCAATTGCCATCTACAGAACATCAGTAGCTCTGCTAGCAGCGCTAACTGGATACACTATTAGGTCTATCTATCTATTCATACCTCATGTCAAATGCAATCATGTGTGGGAGGTGCACTAATTCAATGGTGCTGATTTATTCATGTCTTGTTTCGTCCCTCAATATTTGTGCTTACAAACCTTTCCTCAACCACAAGTCTAGAACCACAAAAATTTCCCATTATTCAATGCTGTTGAAGAGGCACTAAACTTTCAAAGCAGAATACCAGAAATGAAATTTGACTTCAATAGATAAACTGAAATTGCTGTGCATCAAGTGTTGTCATATCAGAAAGCACAAATCAACAAGAGTTTTCCTCAAATGCAATTCTCCTTAAAGAATTTATTTCCTTATTCTATATATATCAAATTTAATTCTAAATTCAGAGAATCTAAAATTAAAAAAACAGCATAAAAGGGGGGAAAGCTTGCATTTACTATAATATGCCAATCCTCTGGGCTTATATGCACATTCTCCAGCCTCAACTCTATATCCGAAAGTCCATGACTCTGCAAGTAGTTCACCTTAAGTAAGCAAAACAAACCTTACACTTTAGTTGTGCACAACAAATGGCAACTATTTGTGCACAGATAATACAATTAAGATATAGATACTCCAATCAAGAGATCCCTCATCAATATGCGTGTTATTCGCAACTGCCGAGAGACAGCAGGTCCTCCAACGGTGTCATCTCCCACCCTCCTGACAGATTCCTCATCCAATGCAAGATTGGCTTCCAAGGTAGGAAACAAATCTGATTGTTGAAGCCAATGTCTCAAAGAAAAATTACCATGATACTGCCATAAAACAAAAAGGAGATAAACTTTCACATCCCTAAACTCACAAATGGAAAAATTGAAACATGGGAAGAACTGCATCCACGCGCAACATGCAGAGAAATGAAGGTTTGTCCAATAAAAACAGAAAATCTCCAACAGGGGTGTCCTAGAAAGACTAACCTACCTAGCATAAATAACTAAATGGCTTCACACACCGAAACATTTAATGCATACGCAATATCAAAACCTTACACAGAAACAGAACATACCCCATGTGCCAGAGTAAACGAACCACGGCCACTAGAAGGTGAAGAAATATAACCATGAAATTGCATCGAATAAGAATGGTACATAAGTTTACGGCGAACCAGCTTCTTCAACACCTAAAAACACTTTAACAACACCAAAGTTACACCAATATTCAAAACCTCAAATACCAAATAAACAAAAATCCAAAACAAAGCCCCAAACCTCTATTGCTCGCATTCCTCTACGTTTTGCTTGAGTACTGACAAGTTTCCTAAGCACAACTTTAATGTTATACAAAGGACTGCAATTCCACATTACACTCATCACCTCCAATAATCACACAATATCAAATAATCAAATAAGAAAAGAAAGCTAACCTATTAGAATCCTTCACTATTGCTTCAAAAACCACCTCATCCGCCTAGAAAAACGCCAATTCAGTTATCCATGGCATAATTAGCAGTGCTAAGAACAATCACTTTTGGACATTAAACACTATCCTTGGTGTTAAAAACCGAAAATCACAACGAAATTAACAATATTTAACAGATAAAGATTAAAAAAAAATTGAAGTAGATTTTTCTGGCTTACCCGGCCACCATGGCCCATACTGACACGATCAAGCACCTTAAAAATCAGACATCTTGAACCTCATAACATCTCATCCTCCTGCTCCTCAATCACACATCTCCTTCCGATTCCAACGGAGCCACGGCCTTACTCGGCGACGAACACCCCAGCACCATCCCTACTTCTCTCCTAGAAGAACTGCTTCTCGCACCGATGATAATACCATTACTACGTCGTTTAATCAGTTTCATCGTCGACAAATTATCAGAAAAGGAGCAGAATCCGACTCCATTTATTGCCGCCGTCGCCGCCATCAGTTGATCAATCCGTTACAGCTCTAAGAATTTATTTTTTTAATTCAGAGAGGAGTTAGTTAGCAGAAGGATGGAGAGGAAAGTGTGAAGAAACAGAGAAGAGAGTGGGAGATGCGTGAACGAATCCGGAGCCCTGGGCTTCGCTCGTGTAACTTCTGGTATGTATTTTGTTTTTTCAAATGTAATGAAATGTTTCGATTTTGGAGTATTTTAACGTGTCCTTTCGGAGATATATATATAATTTTTTTAAAATTAAATTTTTATTTTTAAAATTCGTGTCTGATTCCTAAACTATTATATTTATATATATAATTTAAATTTAAGATAAATTAATTATAAATTATACAATACAAATATAATTTAAAATATTTTTAAATAATCAAAATTAAATAAATCTTTAACTTAAAGTAATT